>OW285240.1:6147524-6747524 GCA_935421215.2 Melolontha melolontha | reverse complement strand
TGCGAAATTTCCAGTTTCTTGGTACATTTTTATAATATTCAATACTGTAGATTGACCTCTCCTTAGACGTCGAGCGATATCTTTTTTTCTATATCCTTCGTCATACAGACTTACAATTTGTGCCGCTTCAGTTTCACTGCAGTAGCTAACTGTAGCATAATGCTTGTTTTTAAGAGGAAGTGACAAAGGAGAATCACTAACACTTACTTAATTTCACCACAAATAAGTTAATTCTTAAATTGTGTGAGGAATCTTTAAATGACGCAAAATAATTAACATGAATTAAACGTCAAAATATTTTGAAGCAGTTGAGTATAATCAACTATTAGATCAATAATATCAGCACATATATAACTTTACGGCGATAATTTAAAATTATATTCGAAGAATAGAGGTAACCAAAAATATTCGATAATTTTGTCCATGAGTGTATAATACAATTTAATAAAATTTATGCAGTCTGTTTTAATATTTCCGCAAATTCAGTGAAAAGCAGCTGTATATGCCACTACTAATTCTGCAAGGTAAATAATACCGATTACTGACACAATTTGGCCAATAAGATAAATTCTGGCACCGAACGTTAAACTCGTATTTATGTATATGAATGAACGTAATCAAAGCAATCAAAGTAATCAAAGTAATCAAAGTAATCAAAGTAATCAAAGTAATCAAAGTAATCAAAGTAATCAAAGTAATCAAAGTAATCAAAGTAATCAAAGTAATCAAAGTAATCAAAGTAATCAAAGTAATCAAAGTAATCAAAGTAATCAAAGTAATCAAAGTAATCAAAGTAATCAAAGTAGTCAAAGTAATCAAAGTAATCAAAGTAATCAAAGTAATCAAAGTAATCAAAGTAATCAAAGTAATCAAAGTAATCAAAGTAATCAAAGTAATCAAAGTAATCAAAGTAATCAAAGTAATCAAAGTAATCAAAGTAATCAAAGTAATCAAAGTAATCAAAGTAATCAAAGTAATCAAAAGTAATCAAAGTAATCAAAGTAATCAAAGTAATCAAAGTAATCAAAGTAATCAAAGTAATAAAAGTAATCAAAGTAATCAAAGCAATCAAAGCAATCAAATAAATCGAAGCAATCAAGTAATCAACAATTTGTAATTGGTACAACGAATTCAAAAGAAATCGATTCTTTTCTAGTGAAGAATTTCCTGAAGGCCACTAAAGAACTGCTGTTACTGATAAGAATATTTCCTCTGTTCGAGTAAGGCTTTATTTGTGATTTTCCAGAAATTTTCAGTGTACTCCTCGTAAAACTAAATCTTTCGAGAAATCAGTAGTAGATCTCATGTCCAAGATGCTACAAAAATTGTTGAACACCTCCTAATTGGCGTGATGTGGTAAACAATATAATACAGTTAACGTAACTGGGCCCTGTCAATCTTGAACAACACTATTTGTTGTTATACACATAGCTTTTGTATTTAAAAATTAAGGCTGGACCTCCATGAGTAGTATCATCCCAATGTTATATGTGATAAAGTAACTTTCGCTGTTAAAGTGAGTTTCTGATATTAACATAACATCATTATAGTTGCTTATAAGAAATCATTTTAAATCTCGTAAGTGTGACAATATATCATTATGAAGGTGCGTATTAATTTTAATTTAATTGTGGAAAATATTTGCGGAATTTATGGCAATGCTTTGTAAAATACGTATACATGTATATATGTATACAAACGCAAACTTCTTTGAATGCTTCCTAGATTGTTAACCAAAGATCAAAGCTGAATACACAAATGGTTCTCGGAGCCACATTCAACTTCTATTCTATTCCGATTAATTCATCTTCACGTCCAAAGAAAATCTTTCGCGCTATTTCATTTAATGTGTACGTAATAGACAGAGATGACGTTAGCGTGGCAATTCCGAAACATCAACTCGACGTGTATCTCACGATAGCTTTGCTCTTACGGCAAATTACTATTCTAGATTACTTTCTCTGATCCCGGGTTCGTCGGTAGCAGTGGAGAAGGATATACCACGTGATGCCAAAGGAAGAGAGTCTCGGTCGAACCTCGTAGAAGATCAATACGACCTCTAACGTACGTACTAGGCGAGAAAGGCTTTAGCTAGGCGAACGGACGGACGGACGGGCGGGCGGCAAAACAAGCAGTCAGGACTTCGCAACATGATATAAACTTTATAGAGAGGAGAAACAAGTTTCAGTAGCGGAAGGATTTATAAGCTGAAGTGTGGTGATTTTGACACGCTCCTTTTTGTTTCGCGCTTAATTATTTCCACTCGGAATGTTTCAATTCTTGCTAGTCTAGTTTGTTTTATACAAATTTTGGGTTTATTGATATTTTAAAATTTTGTTATCCAATTTTAAAACACACGCACAAATTTTCACAATAAACAGGTACGTATAGTTTTCTAAGCTTTAAACTTTTTTCTTGCCTCATCAAAGTTAGACGTGAAAATATACGCAAACGAAACTTTGTTAATACAACGTGCTAATTAAATATTAAAAGAATAAGACTATCTAATTTAAAAGACAACTCTTTGTCTTCGAGCTGGTTGAAAACGTTGAAAAGGTGTTTGTATTTAAAGTAAATGTGTAAATTGAATAAAGCTATTGAAAAGTACGAACAGTATTTTAAGATAAGGTCCATTTTTGAATAAGGAGAAAAATACTGAAAATATAATTAAAATATATTTACGAGGCGGTATTGACATCTAGTTAACCTAGGTAATTTTTTTTAACAAAACAAAATCTTGTTATAATGGCAAGAAATAATGACATTTTCAAAGTGTCACTGTAAAATAAAATCTTAAGTCAAGAACTTGAAGTATTGCTGTACAATAAATTTTGAAAGAAAGCATGTCAAATGCAAATGTGACAATAGATAAATTGGAGTATCGAGGCATTATGAAATACTTGTATTTGGAGAAGCTAAGTGGTAAGGAAATTTACGAAGATATGGCGTCATTCGAAAGAGGAGAACTTTGCGTTGAAGACGAGAAGGACGACGACCGATTTCGGTGTCAACTCCCGAAAATATTGACGCAGTTCATGACATGATATTATCAGACCGCCGAATTGGGCTGAAACATATAGCTGAGGTACTAAGTATTTCCTACGAACGCGTCCATCACATAGTTCACGTTGATTTAGATATGAAAAAAATTTCTGCAGAACGTATTCTAAATGCTTGAACACCGAACACAAACAAGCAAGAGTGAAAGCATCATGGCCAATCTGTGCCCGTTTTGAAGAAGATCCAGATTTTTTTAACCGTTTTGTGACTATGGATGAAACATGGCAATCTATTGAATGAAAGCATCATGGTTCTCCAATGCCTAAGAAGTTTTGTGTTCAAAAATCCGCTGGAAAAGTTCTTGCTTCAGATTTTTAGGAAATCCGTGGAATAATTATGATCGATTACTTCAAAAAGGGTCAGACCATCACTGAAGATCCTTATTCTGATTTACTAACCATCGTAAGAGAGAAGATTAAGAAAACAAGATGTGGCATGTTAGCGAAAGTTGTATTGTTTTTGCAACCACACAAATCACGCATGGCCATGAATATAATTCGAGATCTAGGGTTAGAATTGCTGGAACACCCGCCCTATTCTCTAGACTTAGTCCCTCACACTATTATCTGTGCCCTCGACTGGAAAAAAGTTTAAAAGGACGTCAATTTTTGTGTAATGCAGAGATAATAGAATCTGTGAAGGGCTAGTTTGCAGACCAAGAAGAATATTTTTTTTAAGGGTTAAGGCTTGCAGCACCGATGTATTAAGTGTATTAATTTAATAGGAAACTCTCCTAATTTGTAAAATACTCCCAAGTTTAAATTGTTTCAATAGTAGGCTACGAATATATTAATAGCCCCTCGTATTTCCATATTCTACATACGTTCATCTATTTTTCTACATAATTTCCATTTTTGTTTAAACATTTGTCATACCGTGCTACACGCAAAATGCAACAATAAAAGTTCACGAAAACGGGTTTTGTTATAATATTGAGCAATACAAACACCCTCCTCAAACGTACCTTGCGTGGGCGGGATAATCTTAAATTGACAAAACAGCCAGCCAGAGCCAACGAAGTAAAACTAAGTGAAGAAGGCATTGCGATTCTTGTCGAAACGTTACTGAACTGACTAAAAAATAAGAAGGGTGTCGACGCTATTTAGGAGCTGCTTCTTGAAGGGGTTGCACGTCACGCGGAGTTCATATTTGTGCTAACGATCCCACCAAGGAAAGACTAGCGTAATTATAGGAAACTGGAGGTAATACGAAGTAAAAGAAAACGTTCCACAATATAGAAAAATAAACAAGTTTATTATAAATGTCTTTGTCGTTAATAAAATTTACAAAATTTAAAAAATAGTACAGCAAACTGTAGTATGTTCCAACCAAAACTGAAAGGCTGATGCCCTGTATATAACTAAAGTATATAAGTATATAATAATTAAAATAAATAAGCAATTATTAATCAATATAATTTAACTATAAAGATAAAATGCAAAGTCAAGAGTCAAAACTCTTTTGAGATATTGTATATTTACCAGTCTGTATACATTAGAGCACAAAAAAGTATAGAAGGAATACAAGCAAATAGCATACGAATACGCAAGGCCTTGAGTAATCGTTCACAAACTAATTTAATTCTTATATACGTGCACGTATTATAACGGTGCAAATAATATCAAAGCTACCTTATAGCTTGCTATTTATTCCTTACTGCACGAGGTCCATCTGCCGCAATAGAGGCGTTCATGGCACAGGTGGTCTTTGATGTGATTTCCAAAAGGTTCTCCACTTTCGCTGTTTTGAACAACTCAAACAGCGAATCTCAGCAATCAATTAGATACAAAACTCGTAACAGAAAAACCGCAGTCGTTCGATTGGTTTAATTAATCCTTCGGCCTAGTAAATAACGTCTAGCCAAAGAAACAAAATATATAAGCCCCTAATTCAGGGTAAAATTTTGTCGATAAGAAATTCAACTAGTAACACATACACATAAGACAACGAACTGTTTGAAAGACTCCACCAAAGTGTTCGAGGTAAACAGCACAGAAAATTCTATCCGTATATCGAAGTCGTGCGGGCTCATAACACCGCGATAGCGCTACACTTATATACCGTTCGTCAAGATATTGTAACAACCATGTCAAGTTTTTGAATTCCGATGTCAGAGAAATCTGCCGCCTGTAAAGAAATCCATGACTGCAGTTTTCATTTCTTCGTCGTCGTCGAAGTGTTGACCACAAAGGAACTCTTTTAAGTACCAAAATACGTGAAAATCACAGTGCAAGTGCTGGTCTCCAAAGGTAGATGTTCTCGTTATTTCTATTCAGAAAACCTGAATAGAACGTGCGTTTGTACAGTAATATGTAGTCTTACATTGCCCTGCAGCGAGATCACACCGGAAGACAGTAGATCACACAACTTGTTTTGTACGTCTCGCAATACGCATTAGAATCAATTGTTGTGCCCCTCAGCATAAAATCCACTAACAAAAGGCCTCTGCTATCCCAAAATACAGTTGCCATAATCTTTCGTGCTGAAAATGTTTATTTGGCTTTAATTCTAGTTGGTGACGCTGTGTGTCACCTTTCCATTGACTGTTGCTCGGACTCAGAAGTCATGTGAGACACTCAAGTCTCATCTCCTGTAACGATTTTGTCCAAAAAGTTTTCTCGTTCCTAATCGAATCGAGTGAAAGACGAGTGAAAGACAGCCAAATCTTTTTGTTTTTTTTTATCGTCAGAAAGCAGTCATGGAACCCACTGACAACACAACTTTTGATACTTCAGTCTGTCCGCAACAATGGTGTGCAAAACTGATCTTCAAATATGTGGAATCAATTGTTATCTTTGATATCGTGAATCGTCTTTCTTCTCGAATTTTGCACTTCATAAACGAAATCTTCAAAAATCAGAGAAGGTCGGCGTGGCTCATCATGCATATTAACCTGTCTGTCCTTGAACATTCGCCCCCAGTTTCGAACTTTGGTGTCACTAATAACATTATTACCGTAAACTTAACAAATCTGTAAATATTATTTCAACTTTTCATAAGCTAGATCATTTATGTACCATCCTCTTCAGTGTTAATACTGTTTTGTGGAGTGAGTGAAGTTTTATAACGTTGCATTTCCACTGTTTAACAAAGAGAATTTCTTGTGTTTTGAGTGATACCTAGAAACATTGACCATGTCCTGTAAATGTGCGAACAATTCGGACAGTTTTTGCAATGTTTGTAGAGATTTTACTGCTAAACACAAAATTTCAATCGCATTTATTCGAAACTGAAATGTATCTACATACAATACTGCAATTCTAACCGAGCGAGCTATTCGAGTTAGGACTCTTTATTATTTTTTAAAAATATCTATAAACATAGATATAAAAGTTCTGATCAATGTTTTAAGTAATTGGACAAAAATATCGTTCAACAATGAATCTTATTTCAAACATCTCATTAAATACCTTGCAACAAGTATGCCGTGAACTTTAACGGAACTGTCTTTACGCAATATTCTCCGATTCTTAAATGATTGCAGGTAAAAGACCACGATTCTGATAGCCGTGATGCCGGTAATGATGTTGTAATTTGTACACATAATATCAATTAGACATCCAGCTAATCGACCTAAAGACGATTTTGTAACAGTATGTAAATATAGAAAATATGGGTTAAAAAGAATCAGCCAAATATTTCGTAATTACTTTTTCGATTAAACAAAAATTGCCTATTATACAAATTTTATTTGTGTTAAGTTTATTATATAAAATATATAAGTGTAGATACAAAATAAAACATCATAATAGTTAGCAACACAAAAGGTTTCAAAAAATAAATGCAACTTAATTTATTCGAGGGTTTATCAAATTTAAACATTATTAACAAAAATCTATTATTTTTACACTTTATCTTCCGCCCTGGCAACGCATTTTTCCGAGCGGATTGGAAGTTTTATAATTCCTTCGTCGTAGGAAGTTTTCGCTCGCGCACGTAGCTATTCAAACACAAACACCTCTACTGCTTGGTTATTGTGAAAACGCCGACTTTCAAGTCCTTCTTTCAAGGGTCCAAAGAGATGAAAATCACACGGCGACAAGTCTGGGCGGTAGAGACGATGCTTCAATACTTCACCAGCCCAGGCTTTCTAAATTTTGCCTTGTGCCCTTTGCTGAATGAAGGCCGAAATTGTCATGAAGAAAAATCACACTTTTAACAGATTTCGTCTTCCGTTTTCGTCGCAAAGGCAGCTTTGCGCCATCCAAAAGCTCGCAATAATATTCCCCATTAATTCTGCTTCGATCATGGAGAAAATTCACGTGAAACGTGCCAAGCCGATCAAAAAAAGAATTGCCAAAACTTTTCCAGCTGACAACCTAGTCTTTGCTTTCAACGGAACTTTTTCGCCGCTCATTCTCCACTCCATACTAGCCTGCTTTGACTCGGGAGTATAATAATGCACCAAAGTTTCGTCGAATATTAAGATTAGATGCAAAAACGCCTCGCCCTCTTGCCGGAATCGATTCAACAGGCGCTGACAAACCTCTAGCCGATGTAGTTTCTTGCAGACACTTTGTGGAATCCCAAATCCAGTGTCATTATGTGCTGAGAATTCCCGTAACTAATGCTAAGTTCCTCGGCAAAATTCCAGAGCGCTATGAGCCCGTCGTCCTACATGAGTTGTCGAACCGATAATGGGTTTGGTCGTGCCTATCCTCGGGCGATCATTGCGGCTCTGGTTCTCAACGTTTTCACGCCCTTCAGAAAATTCCTTATGCCATGCAAAACCACGGGTTCACGACAAGGTATTGTTGCCGAACATGCTTTTAATCTCAGCAAAATTTCCGATTGTTTCACATCGTCCTTCATCAAAAATTTGATAATTATCAGTTGCTCCAGAGAAACATGCATTTTCTGCTCACTCATAGATTCTATAGTACTAAGGTGACCTCAGAGAATTCGTATCGTTACTATCCCCTCCCAAAACTCCTACCTTAGCAGAAAATTAACCCATCCCGGTTAAACGACGTGTGGAATTAGAAAAAAATCAGCCCTGTTTAAATTTGACATACCCTCGTATAAGTCATTTAATTGAATTCAAGAAATATTATTATACAGGGTTATTCTAGAAGAATGAACTGATTTCGTAATACAATATCTTAAGGTGGTCATAAAGCCACTGATAAAGTTTTATTTCATGTCTTATAAGTTTTTGTATGTAGCCACCATCTGCGATATGGACAGCAACATAAAGGTGATATGAGAATTCCTCCACGAGAAGTAGCATATCACGATCCGTTAAGTTAACAACAGTTGTTAATCGATGTTTAAAATAATCTATGTTATCAGGTAATGGGTAACATAAACTTGATCTTTTCTATATCGCTGTGAGAAAAAATTTTGTTGTGTGAGGTCTCGGGATCTCACAGGCCCAGTGTAAAAAGCGTGATCCGGAAAATATTAAATTCAAAGCAATAAATTAATTCTAATTAAATTGCGAACAAAAGTAGAGTCAAACCTCGGCTGTTACATCGAAGCAAAGTATTTTTCTACAAAATGGCCGCTACGGAAGAGAACTTATTAATTTTGATATAATAATTAATATTTTATTTAATGAAATAGTATTCTCAGGATCAACAAAACGCACACTATCTTTTCATCGGGAAGTACTAGTCTCCTTGAGGGAACGAAAGGCGTCTGCCCAGTCAAATGGATACAAATACGTTGTCAATGTGCAGGGCTTGATTAATCGGCAAACGTCGGAGTGATTTTACAAAATATTGTACCCCAATTTATCAGATCTGTTCCAGACACCGTATAGAAAAAGATACCATGACACTTAGCGATGAATATTACAACGAATGGGGTTAACAACATAAACAAAAAGAAACCATGAATTAGCAATAGGGATTCCGGGGGTTTGGATTCAGCTGCCGTGTAATTAATCAGCCAAAGTTGATAATTTAATTAGGTGCTTATAATGAAGTCGACCTCGGGGGTGATTAATTTTCAAAAAAATTATCATCAATGAAACAACCAAATTCAACCTTTAAAAGGCTTCGTCTATTCGCCACATGCAACATGAGATAGGAAAAAGTGAAAGTCACTAGCTGACCACCTTTTGCATCACTCCTTTGAAAAACACCAATACGAAACAGCGCCGCCGACGCTGAAATAAGATACTAATATGAAACCCCCAAATATATGCGGGGACATCAATAAAATATCCTAAATAAGGCCCTAATTAAAGTGACTTGTATTGATTATTAAGTATGTATTAAGTAATTAAGAAAAAATATAAAATAAGTAAAAGCAAGTAAAAAAATATATTCAAGTTCATAAACAAACTTTGTAAATCAAAGCGAATCAGAGTAGTTGAAATAGATGTACTTGATGGACTAGGTCGTGCCTTAGCTGCGTCTACCAGGCGTGTAATAATGACGACTCGACTGTCAAATCCCTAAAGGATAAATTTTAATAAAAGGAACTGGATGCAGTTAAATTGCAAAATTTTACAAACATAATGAACTAAAACTTTGTCGTTGTTACGTAAAATCTTGTTAATACAGCATATACGTAACACAAGAGTTGAATTACATAGGCAGCATGGTGGTTTTGACTGGTGGCGGTTTACTAATGATGGTTCTAGACGCATTACCTTCGAGATCACACAACTACTTTTTCTCGAATAGTATTACTTGGAGAATATCTTGCAATAAGTTTAACATCATTTTATTTGAAAAGTGACAACAAATACAGAAACGCAATACTCAGGGGAAATGCATAATTTTGAAAATATCGAAATCGTGCGAAGTTATGAAGAGATGATGAAAGATGCAATAAAGAAAAAAGCTTTTGAATGTTACAATTTACTTAATAATTCATATATTAAACTATCTAACAAGCCAGCCCGAATGTATTAGGTTTATGATTATATATTTTTTTAAATTTTTGCTATAGTATTTTATTTTATTTTATCAACTTATAATTATTTATTGATATATTATTTGTATACACTGTACTATTTGGAATTTGTTTTCTGTGATACATAAATGAACAGATAATAGATAAATAATAATGGATTCCACAATAAAAAGAATCTCAATGCACTTCTTGAACATGCAAATCGTTGACTTTCGATATAAATACAGTATAACCTCCTTATAATGGACACTGACGGGGAATCCTAAAATGTCCAATATATGGAGGTGTCCAAAATGTGGAGGTGAAAAAAAAAACGATAAAAAATATTCATTCTCATATCAATTTAATCACACATAATAAGACGAAAGTCGAAAAAAATTTACAATACTTAATACACATACATACATACATATTTTATGCTAGATTTTACTTGAAATAATCATTAATTGTTGTTTGTCTTGCTTTTTTCATTTTATGTTTAAATATCTCAGATTCACATTCAAGAAGAGCTTGAGAAATATTGTTAGAAATGTTAAAACTGTTAGTGCTTAAGAAATAGTTCTCAAGATCTTTTAATTTTTGATGGGCTTCTGAAATATTTGATATACTAGTTACAAATTCCTCTTCAATCTCATTTTCCATTTCATCACTGATATCAGTAATTTCATCGATACAATCTATAATGGAAACATTAGGATTTTCAGTAAATAACTCATTATCAATTAATGCGTATGTGCTTAAATCTAAATTAGTGATGTTAAAATTGGGAAATAAAAATGCTAATGGTATATTATCTTCTATATCGCACTCTGCACTTAGATCACTGTCACTTTGATTGAATCCGCATTTTTGAAAACAGTTTCTTACGGTCACAGGCGAGAGTCTTTTCCAAGCAGCTGATATCCATATTAATGCAGTGACTACGGTAATGTTTTTTTCACCCTTTCTAGTGAATTTTCAGTATCCATTAACGCCAAAAGCCTTTTTACAAGCATGCTCCGGTAAATTACCTTAAAGTTTTGAATCACACCCTGGTCCATAGGTTGACAATGCGAGGTAGTATTTTGAGGCAGAAAAACCAATTTTACGTTTTCCAATGAAATCTTCGGATGTGAAGTGGCATTATCAAGAAACAAAATTACATGCCTTTTTTCTTTCTTCATCTTGTTATCAAAGTTCTTTAACCAAGCTGACATAATATCCAAAGTCATCCACGCTTTTTTGTTAGATATCCATCCTATCGGTAACGTATCCACATGAGCTTCTTTAAAACACTAGGTTTCTTACTTTTATCGATGACTAACGGCCTTTCCTTATCACCCTCCATATTTGAACACAACAATATAGTTAGTCGTTCTTTTGCAGATTTTCCTCCGGCACATTTATCACTTCTTAACGCAAATGATTTTTTCGGAAGGGCGCGGAAAAATAAACCGGTTTCATCAGCATTAAAAATATCTTTCGGAGAGTAATCTTGCATATTGATTGCAACTTGACTTTCCAATCGTCTACATTTTGCATGTTTACATAGGCAGATTCACCACACACACTTTTAAATGATATTTTATGTCTTTGACAAAATTTCTCCAACCAACCATTAGACGTTTGAATTCGGTGATTTGTAAACTCTGTGCTACTTGCAGCGCCTTTTCTTTGAGTAGGAGTCCTGATATTGGAATATTTTTGTTTCGCACCTTACAGAACCAGTTGAACACTGCTCCGTCGATTGCTAAACCACTAGTTTTTGGAAACTTCCTTTTTTGAGCTAGGTTTCCATTTTTCTCGAAAAGTTCTTTTATTTCACTTTTGTTTTTCACTATATCACTAATTTGCGACTTTCCGACACCAAACTTTTCCGCGAGCTTTCGGACACTTAAGCTTTGCTGTTCACTAACCGCAATAATATCAATTTTATCTTGGATTGTTAACCGCTTTCTTTTACTAGAATCCATGTTGACACTATCAAAGGCTAGTTCAAACTGATTCAAAATATCACTCCACTTATCACCTGACGAGTAGGCCAGTGGTAAACCGTCGTTCCTTTGTATTATGGGAAAACCCCGAGTAGATATACTTCCACGTGTGCACTTTGTACATACATATTTATTATGGGAAAAACCCGAGTAGATATACTTCCACGTGTGCAGCAATAAAAGTACATACATACATACATAATTGCAAAATTTTATTCGGCGCCGCCCGTCTTGTCTGTCCTTAATTAAGAGATATATTTACAGATGTTTTATTGCTTCGGTGAAATAAAGGTGTCCGCGTCCGATTTATGGAGGGTCCAATATTAGGAGTAACTATTGTTAAGAAAACCCATTATAAAATTTCGTACCACAAAAAATGTCCATTTTTTAGAGGTGTCCGATTGTCGGAGGTGTCCATAATTAGAGGTTTTACTGTAGAATGATGTTTGTCCAAATTTCTTAAAATTTTTTGGAAATCATTTCAATTATTTATTAGAGATGAATTCTCTTTTACCATAATTATGTACTATATACAAGGGATAAGCTGAATTTATTGACAATAAGAAAATCTAATAGACTATGAAAAACAATCATACAGTATTTACTTAGAGCAACTATTTATTTGACGTTTTGTTGTTGAAATTACGTTCGTTATAACTCAGTTACATATATTTTATTAAAAGAAAAGGGCAATAGCCAAAGAGCACTTTCGAATCATAATTTATTATGATTTATTATAAATTTAAACGCTTATTTGAACGCTTATGAGTGCAAAGAGAGTTCAGTTTCAAGTGAATAAGCACCATAATTGGCTACAATTTACCTATGGTATAAGGAATTTTAACGCAAAAAGAATTCTGTTGAGCATCAAAAAGAAGCAAGCCGTGCTCCTACGAGTGTTACCAACAAAAACATTGCTGCTGTTAAAAAAATAATTGAAGAAGACAATAAGGCCACTTATGCGGTAATGAAACATCAACTTTAGATTGGAGCCTCAGCTTCACAGCTAAGGAAGATCACCTGCGTTTAGTAAAAGTAGTAAGTTGTTTTGCGCCGAATCACCTTTCTGACTTCCAAAAAGTAGAGCGTGTAAAAATTTGCCTTGAAACTTTAAATTTCTTAAATAATGGAGGGCGCCAATTTTTTCTCCAAAATAGTGACAGTTGGCGAAACTTATATTGGATTCACGAAGATGAGGATACTCCTACAATGACTAATTAACAGCGAGCTATGAAGAAGGTTTTGTATGCGGTATTCTTCAGAAGTACGGGCTCAGTAAATGCATTTAAGCTAGATGAAGAAAAGACAGTTATAGATAAGTTTTATTCAGAAAAATGTTTGCCTGAAGTGTTCAGTAGAGTTCCAGACAAGGGAATTGTGTTCCACCATGATAATGTAACGTCTCACGGCAATTTTCACTCTCCAGTTTTTGTCTGGAATATATATAAAACTAACTTACTCACCTGATTTAACAATATGTAACTTTTGACTATTTTTTGGGCTTAAACGCAATTTACGGCGTAGAAGGTTTTCGTATGGAGAAGAGATTGATATCGCAATTCACCCTTATTTTCAAGGAATTCCGAAAGAAGATTGTTTGGGAGATTTTAAACAGTGGAAAGAAAGAATCGTTAAGTCTATCATTGCTTAAGAGAATTACTTTGAGCATATTTAGAATAAAATCCTAGAAAATATTAACCTTGTTTTCCATTCTCAGTAATTTCGGCTTGTTCCTTGTATATTGATATAATTAATTATCAACATGTGTAACTTTCTTTTAATTTTATGTTTATAAATCTAAGTTATATAATAAAGTTAGTTTAGCTAGAAATATTATGCAAATAATTGACACTATATATCAGTACAGGGACCTTTTAACTTTTATTAAGTCAATAAGCTTATTTAGAATTTATCAATCACTATAGTATGAATTATTAGCATACAATTCTTAATTGTTCGCAGAATTCATTGTTTCGTCGCTCCAGCGTCTAGGTATTTAATTAAATTTATGCAATTATTCCTTCATAAATTTGTTAATCTAGAAAAACGTTTTAATACCCCAGATAATTCTTAATACAGAAACCAATTACGAGGGCGATTCGTAAAGTAAGTTCAGTTTGGTTATTAAAAAAAATTGCATGAAGAGGTTTATATTATATACGACTTAAAGCTACCATTTTTAGCTATTTTTCTACATACTTGCCATAAAGATTGCGGCACTTGTCATAGCGGTGAACCAGCTTTTGAATTTCATTGGTTGACTTCGCAGATATTTCTTGGAGAAACATTCTTGTAATAACTTGATTAATTATTCGAAAATAAAACACTTGGCTTAGTTTCACAACTTCTTTAATTAGATACACTAACAATTGTTTCGGCTATTAGGCCATTACCAAAGAGCTATCTCTAACTAAATCTTACGCTACTTAAGGTTAACATATATACCTGTGTTCCTTATGGGTGGGAGAATGTGGGTAATTGATATTTAAGATTGTATCGATATAGGGTGTATTTATGAATTCTAATTGCGTGTTTGTGATCACTTGATTTTGTTTTTGGGCTTTTTTAATTTCAAAAATCTCTAATATATTTAACTTTTTACTTTTTGCTACATTATGAATGAGGTTACAGCTCTTTATATCGGGTAAGTCGTTCTGGTCTATACAATGTTCCGCGAACCCTGTGTGTTTAACACTATATTTTATATCTCTAATATGTTCAGTTAACCGTTTATTAATACCTCTGCCACTCTGCCCGATATAAATCGCTTCACAATTCTGGCATTTTATGGAATATACTCCTGATTTATCTAAGTTATCTATTTTATCTTTAGTATTATCAAACAATGTACCTAAATTTACTTTGTTTATCCACACTATGTTAATGTTGAGTTTCTTTAGTAATTTGTTTATTTTCTGTGTTATGGGAGGGATATAAGTGATTATATGCCAACTAGGTTTCTTTAATTCATTTATTTCTGGGTATAACAATTTTTGAAGTATTTTCCTTTTTTTATGTTTTATCAAATTATCGATGATATCTGGGTTGTAGCCATTATTTTTTGCTATTATTTTAATGAAATAAACACAATTAAAATAATAGCAAAAAAGAATGGCTACAACCCAGATATCATCGATAATTTGATAAAACATAAAGAAAGGAAAATACTTCAAAAATTGTTATACCCAGAAATAAATGAATTAAAGAAACCTAGTTACTATTACTATTACTAAAGAAACTCAACATTGGTATTTTTAATAATATAAAATATTATTAGAAATCTGGTGTGAAGAACACAAATGCAGGTTCACTATTAATATTTTCTGTGAACGTGTCCGAATATATCCTATCCCCAGAGACGTAGATACGTATTTCGCTTTTCTACAAGCTCATCGGTACGCCCCTGCTGGAGAAAGGATATTTCCAGACACATTCACAGAAAAGAACCACCTCGCCCTATCACCGTAATTATCCAGACCGAGCGCAGAAGTAAATTCGGCGCTACCTGTTGTCAGACGGCCGAAGTACCTCGCATACCGTCCACATAATTAATGTGAAGTAACGACGCCCTTCCAAAGGTTAGCACAGCCAACTCTCTAGAAAACTGCATTTTGTTTGTGCCTTCACTCATACTACGGCTTAACCGCATGTGTAATGTATCAGAATAATTGAAACATACATGAGTAGGTAAACCCCACCAGTTTTGTATAATACAAAGGTATTTTTAATAATATAAAATATTATTAAAAATCTGGTGTGGACGGTATGCGAGGTACTTCGGCTGTCTGACAACAGGTAGCGCCGAATTTACTTCTGCGCTCGGTCTGGATAATTACGGTGATAGGGCGAGGTGGTTCTTTTCTGTGAATGTGTCTGGAAATATCCTTTCTCCAGCAGGGGCGTACCGATGAGCTTGTAGAAAAGCGAAATACGTATCTACGTCTCTGGGGATAGGATATATTCGGACACGTTCACAGAAAATATTAATAGTGAACCTGCATTTGTGTTCTTCACACCAGATTTTTAATAATATTTTATATTATTAAAAATACCTTTGTATTATACAAAACTGCTGGGGTTTACCTACTCATGTATGTTTCAATTATTCTGATAAACTCAACATTAACATAGTGTGGATAAACAAAGTAAATTTAGGTACATTGTTGAATAATACTAACGATAAAATAGATAACTTAGAGAAATCAGGAGTATATTCCATAAAATGCCAGAATTGTGAAGCGATTTATATCGGACAGAGTGGCAGACGTATTAATAAACGGTTAACTGAACATATTAGAGATATAAAATATAGTGTTAAACACACAGGGTTCGCGGAACATTGTATAGACCAGAACCAATTACCCGATATAAAGAGCTGTAACCTCATTCATAATGTAGCAAAAAGTACAAAGTTAAATATATTAGAGATTTTTGAAATTAAAAAAGCCCAAAAACAAAATCAAGTGATCACAAACACGCAATTAGAATTCATAAATACCCCCTATATCGATAAAATCTTAAATATCAATTACCCACATTCTCCCACCCATAAGGAACACAGGTATACATGTTAACCTTAAGTAGAGTAAGTTTTAGTTTGAGATAGCTCTTTGATAATGGCCTAATAGCCGAAAGAATTGTTAGTGTATCTAATTAAAGAAGTTGTGAAACTAAGCCAAGTGTTTTATTTTCGAATAATTAATTATTACAGCTTTTGAATATACTGTTCATAGAAATCTGCTGTCTGAAACTTAAGCTATGCTGTAACACTATTCTGCAGGTCTTACATGCTCCCAAACCATAGGCTCCCAAGCGCTTTTTGTTCCAAAAGACAGTGACCAAAACTTTTGTCGCAGAAAAAATTTGACGGTACTTTAAATGCTTTCTCGTGGACAAATTAGAATGGCCCCACTGCATTGACTGTCTTTTAGTCTCAACGTTAATATAGGCGATCCAAGTCTCATCACCTGTTACAATATGTCTGAGGAAATCTTGACCTTAAACATCGTAACATTTCTGAAAAGTTAGTGCCGATCCCATTCTCTATGTTTTATAGTCTTCGAAAAGAAGTTTTAAACAAAATTCGGGGTAACATAAATGTTCAGTAACAACCTAGTACAAAACTGTGAAATTTTAAGGTAAAAGGCACTCAGTTCTGTTATTTTGAATCGCCTATTTTCATAAATTTTTTCTTCGGCATTATCCACAAGTTCGTTCGTCACAACATCTGGTATTCCACTCAGTTCTTCACCATGGATATTAGTTCGTCTTTCTCGAAAGATACCGTACTACCTTCTAACCGTGCTGTCACTCGACATTTTTACCATAAACAGAACAAAATCACGATTAATCTCAGCATCCTTCATGTTCTTTACACAGAAACAGAAACAGAAACCAGATAACTGTACACAAATCACAGTCGGCGGGGTTCAAAATAGCAAAAAAGAATGTCCAAAAGTTACTCTGACTAACACTCGCAGACAGACTCACACTGAACCAGTACATCGCAGTACTACGATCGTGCCGATATCGCCACTCCTCTACTCACTAGGCGGAAACGGGACTTCACCCTCGTATATGTCAAAATACTCTTAACGATTGAGTTGTAGATACAAATTTTGGTGTCTCATCTAATGTTTCTTTCCCAAAGAGTACGGAAGTGAGTGCTCTTATAGTTTTTCTACCTTTTACATTCGTTCCTGGATTTCGTCTTTGCTGTTTCCTTGCTTGTTGAAAATTACTCCTAAATATTTAGTTTGTCAACTTTTTTCATTGTTCCGTTTTACAATAATAGGTTGTTGTTTTTATCGCTGCCCACAGTGAGATATTCACATTTACTCAGATTTACTGTAAGACCCGCTAGATATACTCTTCATTCAGGTTTTTAACCACACAACTCAAATCCTGCTCGTTTTCTGCGAAAAAGAGAATATATAGGGTACCATCAATTACTTGGAGACCCATGTTCTAACATTTGCATATTCAGCCTTTTAGGGATTGGTCTAGGTATATTTTAAATAAAGTAGGAGACAGATAATGCCCTTGTCTTATTCCCTTTGTTGTGTTGAAGGATTTAGTCGATGATGTTTCAACTTCGATTGCAGTATAATTTTGTTTGTAATATTGTTGGACGGCCGGAATTTATATTAGGCTAAAGCCAAGCTTTTCCATCGCTTACCACAAATGTGATACTGTGACACTGTCGCAAGCCTTTTCAAGATCAATGAAAGCTATATGTGTTTCGTTAAGTTCGTTTTTCTAATGCTATTTTCAGAGGAAAAATATTGTGCGACTTAGATCTCTCCTATTTTAAAAATAAATTCTATATACTACTTCTTCTTTATAAAATGGAAAACGGTATTGCAAATTAAAAAAATATGTGCATATTAGAGCTGCATAGAACCGTGAAGCTGTTAGTCTTAAGGTTTGAATTATAGAAAGCTTGTTTATTGCCTTAGAAAGATCAGTAAATGGATTTGTCATACCACATACGAGGTAAGCTCCAAAAGTTTCCGGTCAGGCTGCATTCTGGAGGGAATACAAATAAAGCAATATAATTATTTCTCAAAAAAATATCCGCGTATTTAAATGTATTTCTCGAATCTTGAAATTAACATTTTAATACCCTTAGAAAAGTGCTCTGGCAAAATAGTCTAAAACCGCTTCTTGCACTTATTCACTCAAATTTTCTTCCTCAAAGGTGTTCACTCAGTTCTGAGGACAAATAATAAACGCTTCGGACGAGATCTAGACTGTAAGGTGGGTGTGAAAGTTCTACAAAACGACAGTCCTGCATAGCAGCCTGCCCAATTGTGGCCTTATGGACATTAGCATTGCCGTATAGAAGGCGAACAGTTCAGCGCAATATGCCACACCTCTTTTCTTTGATTACGTCTCGCAAATTTATGCAATAACGTAGTGCAGTATTGTGCGTTAACAACTCTGTCACTTTTTTTGAAATCGATAAACAGGATTTCCTTAGAATCCCAAAAGATTGTTCCCATTATCTCTTCTTTCTTGACTGCACTGCCCTTGCCTTCCTTGGCTCTCGTCTGGCCTTCGCCATTTCATTAATTCCCTTTTCGATAAGGGGTTATAGTATAGACTAATAGCTTCCTCTCCCGTAACAATGGATTGAAGAAATTATTCCTGGTTGTCGCGACAGAGGTTTAAAACTGCTCACAACATGTCACGCGTTGCTGTTTCTGAATTGCTGACAATATCCGTGCCACGACCTTATTCATATTAAGGTATTCACGACGGATTCGTCGTATGGTCGTATCGTATTGTTAATTCTTTGACATTCAATCCGCCTGTCCTGCAACGTCGCCTGCCTAACCAGCTAGATAAGCGCCTCAATTGGCCGACCGGCACGTTACTCGTCTTCTATACTTTCAGGGCCCAAACGAATTTGTTTTGCCCATTCCTTTACGGTGGAAAGAGAAGTGGCAGATTCACCGTATACACCATCCAAGCGTTGTTTAATATCCTAAGGCAGGGCTCGGCAACATATGGTTCCCGAGCCATATATGGCTCCTTCGGTACATAAATATGGCTCTTTTAATCAATAATTTTAAAATTTAATTTCCGAAAAATATAGTATAAATAGGTAGCTGGTCTCAGGAATTGAACTATGAATAATTTGTCGCGCCATAAAACGCGCATAATATCACCGCGCGTTTGTATTTGTAATGAACAGAGAGCGGACTCGAGCGATTGATGTTTCATAGCTAAAGACGGCAGACTATGTGTCCGAACAGTAGCGTGATGTGGAGGGATCGAGTAGAGGCGTACGACGATAAATTCAGTTGCCGTTGAGACGTTGTAAGCGATACATTGTTAACACAATCGTGTTGAAAATGTCGGGAGTGCGTAGAAACAATGCATCGACTCGGTTGCATGCTAACGTAGTAAGGAAATTTTAACATCGGTTTCCCAATTTAATATATGACTGTACCGTAGTGAAATGTTTAGTTTGTGAAACAACTTTATTAACTTGGAAAGCAAGTCAGTGCCAAATACATACGTATAAATAGTGACAAACATAAATCGAATAATAGTGGACGCAGATCATATAATAAATTTGTGTGTGATTTAACAATGATGTTAATTGCGACCAATATACCAATGCAGAAAGTGCACACCCAATGTTTCGTCAGTTTTGGAAGAAATACAATCCTACGTGGAAATTACCAGCAAGAAGTACGCTACGGAATTACGTACCGTCAGTGCGTAAGAGAATTGTAAATTGTACGAAAAATACTGTAAAAAAAATTCCTGTGGTTAACAATAGACGAAACTACAGATATTAAAAAACAGTCCATCCTAGCCATTCTAGTGCAGACGCTGACTCCGCAAGGACCTTCTCCTCCTTATTTACTAACCTGTAAACGACTGCAAGGGTGTACTGCCAGAGCGATATATGATGTATTAATAGAAACACTACACAAATTTGAGATTTTACCGAAGCAAGTGTTAATGTTAATTACCGATGCTGCCAAGGTTATGTGTTCCACGGCAAACTTACTCAAAACGATTCAACCAAACCTGCTGCATGTCACATGTTTGCTTCACGCTTTACACCTTGTAGCAAACACTATACGTACAACTTATCCTGATGTGGATCAACTGATAGGACAAACGAAAGCGGTTTTGCTTAAATCTCCGAAACGGATTCGGCTATTTCATTCACTGTGTCCTGATATACCCGAGCCGCCGCAACCAATTCTTATACGATGGGGTACTTAGTTAGAAGCAGCATTTTATTATTATAAACATTTTGAAAAAAATTAAATCAGTGATTTTACAACTAGATGCCAAAGAAGCAGCTGCAATACGGCTCAGCCAGGTTCAATTTAACAATCCTCAAGTTGCAGCAAATTTAAAAATTATTTACGACAGTTACGTTCCAATACTGGACGCAATAAAAAATTTACAGGACACTGCGCTGTCCTTATCGGACTCATTAGCAATTATTGACCACGTAAAACTAGTGCTGCATATCCTTGAAGATGAAAAAAGTGATTGTGTCCGTGAAAAATTTAACAGTGTATTAGATAAAAATGTAGATTTTACAAAATTAGGGCAACTTTTTACCAATACTGAAGATCCGTTGTACAGATACAAAGAGCGCTTTAACTATGCAAATATAACATCTCTCAACGTCGAACAATCCTTCTCTGTATATAAACATATATATACGTCGCTACGTACGAACCTTTCCGAGACTAATACAGAAACATATATATTATGGTGCAGTTTTTTCATCGCGCACATCCGCATTTTTTTGCAACAATGTAAACATGTTGGGTTAGTTATTTATGTTTTTTCTTAACGTTTTGTATAGGGATTCGATATATTTATTTTTAAGTAAGCGCACTGTTATTCTGCTAGGCTCTCCACGCAACGCCACTGCTGGGGCACATAGTCTGCAGTCTTTATTCATAGCCCATAGGCGTCTGCCTTGTATTCGCAATAGGTTTGTTTCTCTAAGCGATCCGTAAGTTTCGAACAATTTGATATGTGTGGCCACTGCATAAGTGGCACATACCTACATATGCAGCTAATATGTATCTATCAATGCACAGCAGAGCGATTGTAATAAACAGTTTGGTAACCGGCAGCAACTACTGCTAAAATAAAAGTAATGCTGACAAACCAATTGCATTTCGAATTTTGAATAAATAAATCATTTTCAAAGAACAAAACTCAAAATTATATATTTTCTGTGAAACATTGAAAGTGTGAAACATTACTATGAACAATTAAAATTTGACAATGCAGCCAATATTCTAAGCCCTTTCGCCACGTATGCGACGAGCCAGCTGAATGTCCTTCGGCATTATGGTTACCCGTTTGGCGTGTATCGCGCACAGTTTCGTATCTTCGAATAAGCCGACGAGGTACACCTCGCTGGCCTCCTGTAGTGCCATAACAGCGGAACTCTGGAAACGGAGATCGGTCTTAAAATCCTGCGCAGTTTTCCTGACCAAACGTTGGAATGGTAATTTCCTGATCAGAAGTTCCGTACTCTTCTGATAACGCCGGATCTCTCTTAGGGCGACGGTTTCGGTGGGTTTTCTTGACACCGCCTGTTGCCGGGGCGCTTTTACGAGCCGCTTTCGTAGCCAGCTGCTTGCGGGGCGCTTTGCCGCCGGTAGATTTTCTGGCAGTTTGCTTGGAACGTGCCATCGGTTAATTTTTATAATAATAATATAAATAAGGATATATGTAATATAACAGCGAACGGTCTATGCGGTGCAGATGTCGACAGACGAATGATTTGGGAAACTGACGGCCGGCCAGTTTTCTAAGTTTCCAAGAGCCGACGGACGCTTCTGATTGGTTCGTCCGTGTCGGGCTCGGACGTGGCCAGTTCGCGTTTATATAAGCCGGTCGTCTTACGTCGGCGCTCATTGTCCATTCTCACTGCGACCTCTGATCCAGCAGTATTCCAGTTGAGATAACTTACGACGATACATCGTCAAGCGAAGCCGGAAGCAATGACCGGTCGATATAGTACTACTACTATTACCAACCTGACGCTGAGACCCAACTTTAGAAGAAGATGTACTCCACAGCAGCGTGAAGACGCGGAAACTATAATAAATCAAACTACAGAAGAAGAAGACATTCAAACACTTTTGCACAACCAACCGCAAATATTCATGGTAGATCCCGACGAACCGACGATAAAAATAGAAGTTTTAGAACCGTCCAAAGAAGAAACAAGCCCGGTAGAACCGTTCAAAATCCAAACGGAAGATCCAAACATCACCGTCTCATTCATAAATCCGAAGAAAACAACGAAAAAACAGAAAACCGAACACGCAAGCACACCAATCTCCTACAGTGTCCTCGAAAAACTAACGCCGAGGAAAAGATGGAACAAGACGCAAATGAATTCACTCCACAACCGTCAACTTCAAACAACAGCACACCCAGGGTAAGTGATAAAACAAACACTACACAAAAACCGAAACACGCAATACACAACACAAAATCGCACCAACAATAATAACAGAAAAAGACAAATGTACCATGTAACACTGTACAAAACAAACTTGTGAAACCAGGCATACACATCGAACCGAAAACTGACGAAGACTACCGTACACTTAAACACATACTCGATACAGAACACATACAATTTTATACATTTCAATTAAGAAACGAAAAGACACTAAAGGTAGTTACGCGAGGCATTCCTACCTTTATCAACGACACTGACATTACAGACGACTTGACTGACCAAGGCTACCCGACATTAAAAATCAAAAGAATGAACGGTAAACACGGCATACCTGCACCACTTGTACTAATCGAACTAACGAGACAGTACAAATCAATTTATAACATACACGACCGCTGCGGACTCACAATTATAGTAGAACCATTAAACAAACGGACAGACATAATACAATGCTACAAATGCCAGACTTTTGGACACCATCAAAAAAACTGTAACGTAAACTACAAATGTATGAAATGCGGAGACGAACACACCTGTGTACAATAACGAGAACAACCCTACCAAAGTGTGTAAACTGCGGTGGTCCTCACCTATCCACATTCATAAACTGTCCTAACAACCCAAACAACCCTGCAAACAAAACAACACCCAAACCTAAATACATACCAGCACCACCCCCAGCAACTAATCCCTGGACACAAAAACAAAAAAACACAACACCTAACACAATTGAGGAATTACATCACATAACAGAAACGCAAGAAACCGATGATGTCCAGTAAACCCACACATATGACGTAAACGCAAAAAAGCGACTAACACACAGACTACACACACACAACACAGGACCGCACAAAAACACAACAACACACGATTAATTATTAATCAGATTCAAACACGTCACAACCCTGGGAGATATGAAACAATGGAGTGGAAATGGAGGCAACTTCGACCACGAAACAAAATTCAACGACTCATGAAACGTCGGCTCTCATTGAACAGTTCGTCGACAGTGTATACGCAAGGTGTTCCTGTGTTAAATTAGATCTTTTAGATGTCAAAATTCTTTAAAAATAGAAAATGTCTGCTCCATACCACAATTTGTGATGGGTGCGTGATTAAAAGGCAAAAGTGCACTATACTTCGAATGTATAGATTTCTCAATCGGCTCTGTGCAGAATCGATATAATACATTCAAATCTGGATTTCTGCTAAATATGGCATCAACGTTTTATCTCAGCTTGTTTCCAAATTCGGATGGCATACATTTAATTCGATCGATAATGATTTCTAAGTTAATTATCGCCACTTTTAGGTTATTATCTTGATTTTGCATGTAAGTAATCATATCTGTAAGACACTGGAATCAGCTTTAATAAAGTTTAGCTGGTCTTGTAAATTTTCAATTTGTATCAGGTGTCTACAATTATAAATGCTTTGTGTGTCATCATATTCAAGATGGAAAACAAAGTTTTTTAATTCATCCAAATATTGTGAATAGAAAAATGCTGCTTCTAGCCATGTTCCACACCTAGTTAATACAGAAACTGAGGGTAAAGGCAAATTTGGATGTATTTCGTTATATAATGCCACTCGTGAAGGTGCTTTGAGAAATATCTTTTTAAATGATGAAACTAATTTATCAACAGTTGGAAAATGACCCCTGATGTATTCACATACTCTGTGTAGTGCATGTGCTGCATAGGTAACGTGTAATATATTGAGATAAGATTGCTTTAATAACTTTCCTGTTCTTAACATATAAGCTGCCGCATCAGGCAAAAATCAAAGCATCTTGTCTTTATAGTTGTTATCCGATGACAGAATATTAGGAATACATTGATCAATTACTTCTGTAACAGTTTCACCATTTGCGACTGGCAATATTTTAGTTGCAATTAAGTATGGTTGGTATGAAGTTGTCGGATGAAGGATACCAACAACTACATTTAACACACGTCGTCACATTACATCCGTTGTTTCGCCTTCACTTACTCAAAGATAATGACCAATAGGTTTGTTCATATTTTTCAATGGTTCTCAAATAACAGTTTAGTAAGTGGTATTTACGTAAAGTAGATTCATCTGATATATGACGATCAGTATATCTTGTAAGAAACCTCTTGAGGACTCGATTGTTAAGCTTTTTAAATGGGATATTAGCCGCCATGAAAGCTTCACACAGTTCTTCGTTAAAAGTGTCAAATGCAAAAGGCAAATGCTATCTAGATGAGTTTTCGAAGAAACATGTCTCTGCATATTACACTTTTGTGGACGACTTAAACTTAATAAACAGGCACTGCAATATATCTCGGTACCATTACTAATATGCAACCATCTGTATGGACTAGAATTCTCCATAGTTAATGAAAATAAAGAGAAATTCTAAGAACAGAAAGAAATTGACCAAAAAGAAGAACGAAAACTACTCCAAAAATAAGGTAGTAAATTAAACTTAATATTATAAAAAATTATAGGATAAATATACAATATAACAATATAAAACGGATTTATTAAAATACTAAACGTTGTAATCAAATAACACTCAAAGAAACGAAACCAGAAACAATCCCTTATAAAAGAGAATAGAAAATATACTATCCCAAGAACAATAAATACATGTATGCATGCATAACAGCATGTAAACACGAGAATATACTTTGGAAATTAGCGGATATAATTTTTTAAGCGATTATTTCAACGAAATCTAACGAAATAATATATAAATGTATATTCCGTCTTACACGCCAACGTTTAATTTAATTTATGAAGGAATACACACAACGTACTATTCATAGCGAAGGAAATAACAATATCTGCTCGATGAATGCAATCGAGCAAGCAAATAGTGGGGCTGTTATAACATGCATACTTTGCCTGAGACCGCCATAAAGTTTTATCAGGGCAATTGGTCATTCAATCGCTTCAGTCCGCTCTCTGGTAACGAAACATTCCTATCTGATGTTCGCGTCGCTATCGACCAATGCGCACGCCCAGGCGCACGCCATAAAGTATAGGTTTCTCTTTCGGAATGTGCGAGAGGAGATTCAGTTTTGTAAATTACAGAACACATTCGATCATGGATGTTAACGCACCACAGTGATGAAGAGTTAGTGAGAACATATTATCACAAACCGCGCCACATATTCTTTTGTATTTCGTTCGATGTCACTATGTAGTGTAGTTGTTCAATATACGTTGCGACACGTTCGATTTCGTTAGAAAAAGTGCTATATTATTCATCTTAATGCCAAGACTAATATGTGTTCAAAGAAAAAACTCAGAAAAAGTAATTACTATATAGAATTTAAAGAAGAGTGGACGCTATTGTTTGTTTTATCAAAAACTCCGATGGTATGCTATTTTGTTTAATTTGTAAAGAGAAACTTTCTAACAACAAGAAATCAAATTTGGAAAGGCATTTCAATATAAAACATATAAAGTTCTTAAATGACTACCCGGCGGAGGAATCCAAAAAGAAATCTGTAGAGAAACTACAGAAGAAAAATCAACAGTACGTCTATGCTAACTAACTAGGTAAAAACCAATCACGTTACATACGCGAGTTTCGTAGGCGTTCAAGAAATTAATATCCGTTTAGGGATTTTAAAAATTGTGACGATATTATAAAGAAAATACGTGAAGTGCTCTTTCTACAAAAACGATTAAGGACCGGACAACTAGAATATCAAAACAAATATAGAATCAATAACTCAACGATTTACAAGAATCAACCGCTTTTTCGCTGGTATTGGATGACAAATGACATTATTTGCAAAATATATAACAAATATTGGCCCCAGAGAAGAATTACTTGCCCTTCTGCCACTCAATGGGAAAAAAACCTGGCGAGAATATAACAAAAGCTGTATTGGACTTTCTAAAAGATGAAGAAATACATCACAACATTTTGTAATTACATTGCATTTTTCACCAAGAGGCATTATGTGCGCAATGCTTGCCTAATTAAATTTGTAAAGTAATGGAACTCGATATTAAAATAATAAACACATTAACGCCAAGATGCTTGTATCACCGACAACTTCAAGAATTATTACGTGAAGTAGATAATTAGTACTCTGATCTTTTAATTCATAATAAGGGAAGACGACTGTCACGAGCTAACGTTCTGAAAAGATTCGCACTCTGTATTGATGAAATAAAGACTTTCTTGACGGACAAGAACATTAACCATGCTGGATTATCTGATAAAAAGTGTCTGCCCAAGCTCTACTTTTTAATGAACATAACAGCGCATTTAAATAGTTTAAATTTGAAATTCAAGGGAAGGGAAATATAGCCCGCTGTATGCTGAAAGACATTTCTGCACTCAGCGGCAGAATTAACCGCCCACCCTATGTTTGGTCATTAATTCGGAGGTTTTTGAAATTCTGAGTTTTTTAATTTTTTTTGTTTACTCTTAAAAATTACAGAAAAAAAAGTTTTTGGAAATTTCGAATATTTTGAACAAGATTAGCTAGCAATGCATGAAATTTATGGAAAAAGAGTATTGTTGTCAATGAACTTGACCTAAACAATCACATTAAAGAGCCTGCGTGGAAGTGTATCTATGACGTTTTGAATGTTAACATGTGTAATTTTTTCTTCCAACGCAGCAGTTTTCAGCTCTCTAATGGTGGTTGGAGCTGGTCTCCGTGCTCGAATCCGAGATTTCAGGTTATCCCAGATGTGTTCTATTGAATTGATGTCTGAACTATTTGCTGGCCATGATAGAGTTCTAATGTCAACTTCATTAAGGTATTGCAAGACCACTCGAGCTAATTGACAGCGTGCGTTGTCTTCCATTAAAACAAAGTTGTCTCCAATAAATGGCGCAAACGGAATGATATGATCTTGAGGAACTTCTTGTACATATCTGTGAGCATCTACACCGCCTCTATCAAAAATCACCAGGTCCGTGCGAGCTTCGTAAGAAATTCTTCCCCATTCCATTATTGAGCCTACTTAGTAACCGACTGTTTGAGCAAGAGAACAAGGAGCAAACCGCTCGTTTGGACGGCTGTATACACGCTGGCGGCCATCGGGATTTCTTAAAACAATTCTGCTCTCGTCGGAGAATAAAACATTCTTCCACTGAATCATATTCCACATACTGTATTCCCGCGCAAAACGGAGCCTAGCTGTTTTATGATGCGGGCGAAGCTGTGGAGATCGGTAAGGGCGTCTCGCTGAAAGATTATTTTCTGCCAACCTTCTTCTTACAGTTCGATCGCTCACGTCCACATTTCTAACCTCAGCAAGATGATTACGGGCTTCAACGGCGATACAAAACCGATCTCTTAAAATCATGTTTACAACAAAACGATCATCCCTCACGGAAGTGCAGCGATGGCGGCCCTGACCAGGCCATCTGGTGTAAGAACTCGTCTCATGAAAACGCCCGATGGCATCTCTGACTGTCTCACGGGCAGTACCAAGTATTCCAGCAATACGACGTTGACTGTAACCTTCATCTAATAGAACTACAGCCTTGGCTACGGAGTTTGCATTCAATGGCATTGTTTCGAATTAAAAATGTTTTTGAACTTAACTTAAGCCGATTTGAAAAGATATACACCAACACTAAACAAGTCTAATTAAGTTTAATAAAAAAAGAAATCGTAAATACTCACACTATGCAAAAATTTGAACCAAATTATTAATAAGCGTACGAATGACAGTAATACACAGACAATGACAGTTAAACTTATTTATTTACTGTCAAAGTGTCATGTAATGTCAATTAATGTCACAAATTGACGAAAATCTCCAACAAAATAACAAAACAGGATGGGCGGTTAATTCTGCCGCAGGGTGTAGTTTCGACCAAAAAATCCTTTTGTTTGCTTAAATTTTTAAAAACACAGAAAGAATCTGACGTTTCGTTATATTTCAAATACTTTAAAGATTGCATTGACGAAATGCGCAATTCCTTTCTTAAAGGGTTCTAAGAATTCCGAAATTACAAAGATGTACTGTCATTTATGACAAAACCGGTGTTATGTAATGTAGAATTTTTAGATTTTTCGATATTTCCTAACTTTGAGCGTGCTATTTTTGAATTACAATTTATCGATCTGTATATCGCTCTCAAATTGGAAGAATATGATCAAGAAAGCAGTAAACTAATTGCAGATCACAAGTGGACTGAACTTAAAAGCGTAACTCCTCTCTAAATATTTATTTTTGAGATATGGAACAGTCTTCCTGAATTTTGTTCTTTAAAAAAATGCGCATATGGAGTAATGACGATTTTTGGTTCAACTTATTGCTGCGTACTTTTTCCAGTATGAACACGATAAAATGCAAATTGAGAAGTTTGCACATAGTTGGGAGTCTCGAGGCTTGTCTGAAGATGAAAATAACGCAGTATTAACCGGATATTGAAAAATTATCTCACGAGATGCGAGGACAGATTTGTAGCAGTCGCTAAAATTTGAGAGAATTGTGTAAATTTTTTTTTACTTTTTTATTTTATATTTTGCATAGACTGTTGTCTTATACAGCTGTGATATTGAATAAATTGTATGTTCTTTATATGTACTTTTTATGTTTCAAATTTCTATGTTAAAAGTTTTATGGCTCTTCTAAACGTAAAGAACCTTCAATTTCTGACTTTTTGGCTCTTCTGAAATCCTAAGTTGCCGACCCCTGTTCTGAGGATTACCATCTTCTTTTGTCAGAAATTTAGTCACAGATCAGTATTGAATTTTCAACATCATGAAAAATAACGCGATACGACCTACACAAACAGCTGTTGCTAAGCGACTAAGACAAAAACGCGTCTAAAATTTTTACCACTACTTCACAGAACGTGACACTACATAAGGTTGCCAATATCTGTTTTCTATGATTACCGGAGCATAGCTAGGCCCGAAACTTCTGGCGCATACCTCGTATGTCCTCATAGCTAATATATCTGCTTAGTTTTGTCAAATTGATTAAAAATTATTTTTCGTTATTAGTATGAGGAGAAAATTACAAAATATTCTGCAATTTACAGGATACCTACCTACCTAAAAAGTTATATTAAATGTTTTGCTTCATTTTATTGGAATATTAGAATTACAGCAAACACATATCGTAGAAATTAGTATAATTTTTTTCTTAGGTACAAAAGTATCGCAAAAATTAGTACACTGCTTTACAAGTATGAAAAGCGTATTATACAAGAAGAGAGGTATAAAATCATTGCGCCGTAGCTATTTTTCACATTTTGGTAACGTTTACCCGAGTTACCCCATATTAATATAAATATATGGTCTGTAGCAGGTGATGTGTTTTGTTGGGACTATAATCAGCCATCAGTCTTTATATACCGGTCGACAAACGACGGTTTATATGAAGCAAAAAGTATTAAGAAAAGGAAGAAAAAATGAAAAACAAGAAGACGAACACGATGATCTGCAGCACCTATAGTGCCTAGTAAAAGACCCACCAACCACATCTGCCCTCAAGAAATTTACCGAATCGAGTGTGGGTCGATATACAGGTGTCCCAACCATATTTTCCCAAACATGTATATTCGAAACCTATTCTTCCTTATTTAAATACCAATTTAGTTCTTATACGCTTGTTAAATAAGCAAGTAACTGCTTATTTCTAACCTTAAATATTATTGATAAATCAAGATATAATAAATGTTATTTTTTATCAATAGCTATTTTAAAATATTATCAAATATGTTGTGTTTTAATACAGATTCATTAGATTGTATCGAGACACTTTCAATTTATACGTCTTCTTACTAATTCATAGTTATCGAACAGTTGATTAATTTCAGCATTATTATAATTATTACAATCACGTTGAGTTCATAATTGGAAAATAATGAAGATAAGAGCATGGTGTAAAATTTAGTTAAAAGTGAAACGATATTGTAATCACAATGTCTTCATTGAAACAACTCTTGAACAATTTTCTATACTTATTAAACCTATTTACTACTTTTCTTCTGTGCTTATTCTTAAAAAAATTGAATCTTAGTGATTGTATAAAAAATATTTTCTATTAAATTTAAAAGTCTCAGAACCGTTTGGAAACACTAACAATGGACGAAGGATACTGGTATTGTTGTTATAAAAATAAAATTTCTCTTCCTTTAAACTTAAAACAACTTCATTTGTTCGATATTATAATAAATATGCTTGTCTAAGCCTTTTAGGGTAATGTTCTACGTTTACAGCGATGATATTGAAAGCAATCATAAGCTACCTTCAAATTGCGATTGTGGTCAAAATCGTAAAAAGCTAGCAGATTTAAAATGCCTTGTCGTAATTAATTTCCGGCATTCAGCAAATACCCATGTTTAGAAACCCTGCTTTTTAATTTTCGTTAAAGTTGGCAATATTTTGTTACCACCTATAATCCCATACATTCGGAGCTAACCTCGCGCCATGCTGATATACTCGTACATATTATTCCAATGCTAATTATGATCCGTTTTAACCTTATATCAAAGTGTTGTTCTTATGAGATGTAATGAGGATGTGAAGCGATTATTAATTAAATTTTCGTTTGTAATTGTATCAGCTATGTTATGAAATACATAAACCTTGTCAATATATTGAAATTCCTGTATTTATTGTCGTCCAGAATTCTGGACAACGTTGTTAATTAATAAGTTTTTCCGATATAATATTGAATTTTATTTAGGCAAGATTTCTTTATAATTTGAAATTTATACACTCTATTCAGAGGGATTACGGCATCCCTCGTTATTAACGTTTATGGCAGCGTCAAACATAATTTTATGGCGTACCTTTAGTTAATTTATCAAAGAAGTATTGTTCAAAGCACGAACTGCATTAACCGTTTATCTCATAATTATATGTTGCTGCATCCTTCCTAGGAAATGTACTTTGAATTACGTATTTATCATTTCGTATAGTTATTTATTCAGTTTATTTATTTATTATTTTTTGAATTGTTTTTACTTTAAGATGTAGCCGCTATGGCCACCAAATGTTCAGACGTATCAGTTAAGCATTGTAATGTTTAAATCGATGGCTTGCCGCCTATTGTTATATACACGTAGTTGTCCGTTAAGCTAGGCGACTTTCTACAATTTTCATTACGGTCACATTTTCGAAGGTCTTTCGTATAATAGTATTTCAGACACACAACTTAGCCAAGGTCGAGTCTGGGTAAAACCGTATGTACCTGGGCCATCTATTTATCTATTCCATATAATGTAGTGTGTTTTCAAGTTTATGTAAACTTATGTACCTATTTTGTTTCAACCGATTATAAGAAATAGGATGGAGTCTTATGACAGGAATTTCTTTACTTGGCTAATATTTTAGAATGAAAAGTTTAGGTTTGCTAAGATCTATCAACGCGATCACACGTGCCATTCCGAGCAGCTTCAAGCGTTACTTGATTTAGGAAATGTAACCAAGTTTTATAATAATATGTTCTGCTTGTGACTTATGTAACATTGTTTTCTTGTATTTAATAATAAAAGACGCCTTCAACAAATGTTGTTATTTTGCGGACCACTGAGCGAGAGAAGACCTTCTTATTCACAACATGAAACAACTATGATTCAACAGAAACTAGTCATCGCGTATTTAGGACCCGTGATTCTAAGTGTCGAATCCAGCCGCATACGCCCTAACAATTGTTATGTTCCACAAATATCAATAGTTTTTAAACTATGTTTTTAATATAACATATTAAAAATTGTTTAGTTTTAAAAGTCGATATTAAAACCGCTACAAAAATTTGATATTTTGCAACTCAAAGACAATTTTTCTTTCTTGGGAGATTGAGAATAACTTCTTGGTTCAGCGACCACCCAAATAGTAAATGTAAACAAAATTAAGATTTCGCGAATAAACGCGAAATTCGTTAATAAAAGTGTACCTGAAGCAGTTTAGCTCGTAGCATTAAGCTGAAAACCTCATATTGTCTGCTGCAATTGATATGGTCAATGTTTTAATAAGCGTGGAAGAAGTAAAAAGATTGAAGAAAATTCCGCTTTCTAACGTCACAATATCAAGGCAAATCGATGACATGGCTGCCGATGTTCGCGATTAGATAATTCAGCAAATGAGTTGAAGTTAATTTTTTAGTATCCAATTAGACGAATCAACAGATGTAACAAACATCTACGTTTTTATTTTTTGTGAGATATGTTGCTTTCCAAAACAGTACCGGGTCATGCAACACGACAATGTGTTTTCGATGTTTTTTATTAAGCTACTACAAACTATACTAATATAAACAGGACAAAATGTATTGCAGTATGTAGCGGCGATAACAGAAAAGAAAAGTGGATTAATGAAAATAGTAAAAGATCGTCTTTTACTAAGGGCGAAATGGACGTACTGCTTCCTTCACAGACATGCTCTTGTAGCAAAAAGCATGCCGGAAAATCTTTGTAAAGCAGTAAAAATGGTTAATTTTATTAAAAGCTAACTGTTACGGGACAGGCTGTTTGCTAAACTATGCGATACAATGAGCGAAAATAAAAAAAAATCTCTTCTTTTCATAAAATTTACATGAAAAACAAATGCAACCATTACAACCATGTTCATAATAAATGATTTCTTCTCATAAAATGAATTTTTGTTGTTTTTTAGGCTATTTTGCGATCCCCCATTAATATTACCCCGACTATCTACAGTATCCTAAATGAATACCTTTCGGCAAAATCTACCTAATCTAAACACTTGCCAAATTAATGGGTTTGTCGAACATACTTGCGAATTTTAAATACAGGCTCCGCCAATGAAGTCGGAATGTCTGAAAATCCTATCATTTATTTTCTGTTCATAAAGGGGCATGGAGGTTTTGGATTATTGTTTGACATTTAATGCTATTTATTAAACAGGGATCAGTTGTCCGGTGTACACTGTGCCTTATGCATAAAAGCTTTTTATAAAAATGCTGTCTGTGTGACTTCTGTACAACGATTGTTTCGTAATCATTTCAATATTCAATGATATGGAGAAGTGTCATCCGCTCATGCAATTATGTAGTGGGTGAAAGAGTTTGAAAGTCTGGTTTCGCATTAAAGTTAGAGCATAGAGAAAAAACGCCCGAATTTTAAATAAAGACTTATCTTTTCACCCTAACAATGATATGTTGGTCCGCAGGATTTTCAGCTTAGAAATATTGCCACATGTAAATGACGTTGAGAACATTATTCAGCGCATGTTTATGTCAGATGAAGCACACTTTCTTTTGCATGGATGTGTAAACAAACAAAATTGGAATGATAAAAATCCAGGAGAGTTACATAAAAAGCCATTATGCCTATAGTCCGAAAGTTACGGTTTGGTGTGCACTTTTATCATCTCGCATTGTTGGACCATATTTTTTCCAAGTATCGTCATGTAGAGGTACGTCACCACTGTTATTGTATACTGCTACATACACATCGGTCAGAACATTTTTGATGCAACAGCTCCCTAACTTTCCGCAAATTATTTTTTTCCAGCAGGATGGTGGCACATGTCATACCGCTCGTGTATCCATTTCTGCTTTAAGAGAATATTTTCAAAACGGATTCATATACAGACATAGCGACATCTTGTGGCCTACCAGATCCCTAGATTTTTTCTTTGAGACATTTTTCATTAAGATATCCGAAGAACAGGATATACATTTATAGACCGCAAACCATACCGGAATGAAAAACGAATATGAACGACCTGCTTCGTCGAGTAATGGACAATTTTCGATCAAGATTAGAAGAATATTTACACAGAAGAATATTTACACAGAAACGGCTCTCACTTGAGCGGCGTTATTTTGAATAATTAAACTGACGTAATTTACTTAACTCAACTTGTGAAAAAAATTCTGATAATAAAAGTTTCACCAATTTTCACCAATTGTAATTTTAATTTTTCCGCTTCACTGACGGGCCCTGTATTTAAAAATTAGTTATTAATTACTTATGTGTCTATTACGATTATGTCTTAATTTTTAATTTACTTTTGTTGATATTTTCTATATCACAAATTACACCGACCGCGTCAATTGTCATAATTTAATGCCCAATTTAATTGATACTCTGAAGGTTACCTCAACCATATCATGCGACGTATCATTTTTTAGTATTTTTTTATAAGGAATCTCTTAATAATATTAATTTTATTGTCGCCACAACTGTTTCTTGTTAACTAGGTCTTAATTTAGTAGGGTTAGTTATTTGTAAAGAAAAAGTGCCTTCCCTTCTTTAAAAGAAACTTTAAAAGAAAAAAAGAAAAGTAAAGAACAGTTTTGTCGAGCGACAAGTTTCTCGAGCGAGTAGTTCGTTCTACGTATTGCGTTCTCCACAATAAATTCGGCCCGGACACACAAGCAAGTAAACTGCATCGTTTCATAACATAATTATTTAATTGCGTTTACAAATTCTTTAATTTCTTTAGCCAACCGATTAATTATCAATTATTTGTTACCTGTGTACTCATCTTTCCACATTCGATAATTTAATCTATTTCGAAGCTTTTTTCTTTTGTATAAATATTAGATAAAACTTTAAAGGTAATTTCGTTGTGTTTAATTTATTTAATACCTTTATTTCAGCGTATTACAAGCCCTTTACCTTTGATACACCATCATTACATCAATAAGCACCCTAGATGGTTGTTTATAAATATAAATGCTTTATTAAAAGAAATTCTATTCCAAGATTTCTAGAGTTAACATTGTTATTAGAGTGTTTCGTGTCCTAACATAACTAAAAATGTGAAGCTTTTGCAAACATTTGTAACATTAATCTAACTCTTTGCTAATGACAGCGATCACATATACAACCATATTTCACTAAATATAAAAATAAAAACTCTAAATTAAGTTTTACAAGTTGGTAGTGATTTATTTGAATTTATAAAAGAAAATAATAAAAGGATACATTTATTTCATTTGATATAAACTTACTATTGATATAAAACTAAAGGACATTCTTTTTACAATTTTGATTAAATTGTTTGCTATCGTCTTGAATTTCATGTGTCCCTCACATATTATTTTGAACAAAAATTTAAGAAGTTACGTTTAGAAACTGAAAACAAATTATATAAATTTCTGTTAAGAGAAAAGAACTGGATTCCTTATCTTTTATAACAGGCTTGATATAATTTTTCTAATTTGCAATAATCACATTTTTATAAACTTCTTTGTTGACACTGACAAACTAAAATGCCTTTTTACGACAAGTGATGACACTCGAATTGTTGGTTGCATAACGTTCCCATGCATTAAAAGGTTTATTTTAAAACTGAACATAGGTGTATTCATGTGTTATGTTCAGTGATATAAAAAACTCACGGTATGTATGCGTGTAACTGGATATACAAACCATAAAATTCACATTGGAAAGTATCAACGTGTGGTAAAGTGTTTCGGACTGCCTAGGCCTCATGAGCATACCACGGAAGTCACTGCGCCTTAGGTCGGCTCGAAGCATCTGCCACACTTGTCATAGAGAAATTTGCCTATGAGAAAAATATATTACGGCATGTGCCGGCCAAGAGCGACAACGCTTGAAAATAGTTTCAGATGCAAGCGCGGGAACAACTTTGATATTAGATATTTTTCTACATATATCATCTATAGGTTTTAAAGAGGAAAAAGCATTTCATGTTTTTTTTATGCAACAGCCTCGTTATTTAGATATCCATAATATTTATATTTTACTTGAGCAGCCAATTCTAAATGATCTCATTTTAGCAAACCATTTTACACAGCGACATCTTTATCATGTAGCCATTACAAAACTGCTTATTTATTGTACATTTGAAGTAGTAATTTCTCCAAATTTATGTTAACGGCATGAAGCATTGTTTATAACAGCGACTCTATTATCTGGCGAATTTGGTAATAACGTATTTAACAACCAGTCTTCGTAAATATCAACACATACTCCATCATAAGCGTCGGCAGTGTAATTTTTAAATAAAAGGTTGTATTCAGCTCCGGGTACAAATCCTTTTTCATAGCATGGATACGCACTATCTTTGCCTAGGGCCTGCTAGTGTTTTGTGTCTTATGCTTACCGTGTCAACGAATGCTTGATCAGATATGGATAACATGCTATTCGCTTATGTACTTGATACAAATAAACCAGCATTTGCCTAAGATTCATCACTATATACAATATTTCTGCTTTCATTGCCAAAATTTTTTATTGTTCTTAAATATAGGCTATTTTATGTCACCTCGTTCCTACTATTAGCTTATTCTTTTTCCCAACATACTCATTTATGAAGTCTATACCTAGCAGTAATTGTTAGTACTTCATAGTACTCCGCGTAAAGTTTGGAAGATCAATATCATTATTTATATTGCTTAAAGTAATGTTGAACATTGAAGTCATGTCTTTGAAAAAGAAACTATGCATCTAGTAAGCATCAGAGAGTTCTCATAATTTTTTGCTTTTTGGCGGGACTCACTAGCGGATTCTTTTCTAGGATCATTCAAAGAACCTACCGGTTTTGACATATCGAATTCTGAACTTTATTTTTTCAAAACATATTAACAAAATACATAAGCATATTCATCACACTTCCCATTTCAAGTATGGAAAATTATGTCGAGTATATGACCACCTCTACTGCGCTGGCATGCAAGAACTATGTCCGTAAAATTTGCTATGACTGCCAGATAAGTTTTTACTTGGATCTCGCTAACAACCCGTTGAATTTCCTCCTTCGAGCCGGGGATGTTTTGGGGTTTAACAACATACACCCATGTTAAGAGCACCACAAAGAAAAAGTCACAAAGAGTTAAGTCACATGACCTTGATGGCCATTGATCGGATCGCCTCATTTCACGTAATGCTGACATTACGTGAAATGAAGCGATCCGGGAACCGCTCATGGAGCAACTGAATTGTTTCGCGAGAAGCGCGACAGGTAGCACCATCCTGCTGACATCACAACTCTTGAATGTCCATTTCATCCAAACGAGGCCACAAGAAATCTCTTCTCATCGCACGGTATCGTTTCTATCAACTGGCACAGCTTGTCCTGCCTCATCTTCAAAAAAGTAGGGCCGGCATTACGCGAAATGAGGCGATCCGTCAACCGCTCATGGAGCAACTGAATTGTTTCGCGAGAAGCGTGGCAGGTGGCATCATCATGCTGAAACCACAACTCTTGAATGTCCATTCCATCCCAATGAGGTCACAAAAAATCTCTGATCATCACACGGTATCGATTTCTATTAATTGTCACAGCTTGTCCTGCTTCATCTTCAAAATAAATAGGGCCGAATGATGCCGCCCATCCAAAAGCCGCACCAAACTGTCACTCATTATAGATGCATTTCCCTTTCTTGAATAATGCAAGGATTTTCTGACCACCAGATGCCGCAGTTCTGCTTTTTCATAAATCTATTTAAGTGGAAGTGCGCTTCGTCACTGAAGATAATGTTGCTCGCCTAGCCGTCGTCCGCCGGTCTTCGCAAAAACAAATAAATAAACTGTCGCCTTTTCTCGTGATCGTCCACCGTGTATGGGTGGTAGGTAATGGATATCATACTGGAGAATTCTCCATACCGAAGAAAATCCTATGCCCAACTCTTGGGAACGGCGATTTCATTAGAGTAACAACTACACTCTCACGAACCACGGCAATGTTTTGCTCAGATCGGCCAGGATGATGACGTCCAGGACTTTTAACGTTCACTGTAGAACCCGTTTCATTGAACTTTTTCGTAAGTCTGCGAACTGTTGATTCATTTGGTGCTTCACCATGCCCTAAAATGGCGTCAAGTAGCTTGACGGTTACTGTATAACTTTTTCTGTTCTGAAAAAACGTTTTCACAATTAGCACACGTTGCGCAATAGTAAACTGATACATGGCTAGACACATTTGAGACAATAATCGGAATGTTTATGGATGTCAAAACAATACAAACAATGTCCCCAACTCACGAACAAAAATTTACCAAGCGATTCAAAACCGGCGCGCTTTTTGAATGATTCTATATTCCCTTTCGAACCCTGTATATAATACTTTTTACATATACCCGAGCTTTACTAGATTCAATGGCCATGCAAACTCTCCTACTTTTTAAATTCAAATTAAATTTGTAGTTTTAGTTTTACATACGGCAAGGATTTGGTAACCTACAGTAAAACTTTAAACTTATTTGGGAAATTTCTTAGATAAAAATACTGAAGAGAAAAACTTTAAAATAGACAGTACCTAGAAATGAATATTAGTCCAATCACGTGGAAATATTACATTAATCGTACAGAAACCCCCTCCATTTGCAAATTGGCAGCGCCGTCTACATAAAAGAAGTATACCATCATGTAAAATAACTTAAGTTAATAAAAGAACCCCGCAAGGCCCTGTATTTATGGTTAAAATGGGCTGTAGTAACTTTTATCTCAACGTGTGCCCCTATTATTTAATTAGTTGTAATGTGGTGATATAATTTCCCATAGTACTCATAATATTAACATTTAATGAGTTTTGTGAACACCAAAAGAAGCCGATCTTACTTTTGGAAAAGATACTGGCTACTGTAAAGTCTTAATTTGGTGTTGAACTTCACGTACTTTTTTCAAAAATAAATTCTTAGTATTCATAAGTTAGGTGGCGTTTACAAAATAGAATCCATTAAACATTTTTAAATGTACTTAAATTTACAAAAATGACACAACACAATAAAAACAAAATTTGTGTCCAAAAATCATTTTTTGTTCATAAATATGAAAGCATTCTAAATAAAAAGAATTAGAGAAGAAAATCAAAACGAATTATTTCTGTTAGTGGTACTTTCAAGTTGGACTTTTGAAAGATTTTATTTACTTGTCTTGGAACGTGGCTAACTTAAATCAGTGCGAAAATGCTACATTAAACTTACTTCTCGAAGCTCAAGATTCTCCACTTTCCAATCTAGTAATTTGGTTATAATAAAAACATTATAACAAAATAATTTGAAACATACTTGAGTATGTAAAACCTCACCAATTTTGCATAATACAAAAGTATCTTTAATAAATAAAATATTATTAAAAATCGAGCGTGAAGAACACAATACAAGTTCATATATTTGTGAATGTATCTTCTCCAGACACGAAGATACGTATTTTACCTTTCTACAGGATCATCGGTACGCCCCTGCTAGAGAATAGGCACATTCACAAAAACAACTACTTCGCGTACCGATTACGAAACCCATACGAAAATTCCTTTTTTTCTAAATTTTTCTTTGCGACAAAAAGCGCATTTAATTGTAGAATCTCCATGGTAAAAATAAAGTAAATGTATGGACTTTAAATAACAAGAAGTAACCATTTTCTCTCATTTGAAAGAAAATTCAACTATTGCTAAATACTTTAAGTCTTTATATATTGATTTATTTTCATTTCTACTCAACATTTTGCTCAATAAAAGCTTTGAACTTCAACTTAAGAACTGACAGGATATACTGTTGATATTATGTTTGATTTTTAAACTACACCCTACTAGCAGATGGGTGATGAAAACTAATTCATTGGTCATTAAATTCATCACATTCAAACCTATTGAACTCATTTCTTGTAAATGTATAAAAAAACTCAATATTACTTTCATATACCAAATAAGACATTCTGAAATATTGAATTCTTATTAAAATGTAATATAAACACATATAAATTCCAGGAAAAGTCTTTATTGTTCTTCAAAACATTCGCCTTTGACACAAATACACTGTTCATACGTTTCAATCAACCTGGGAAGTATGTCTTCCACTATTGACCTGATATTTCGAAAACCAGTGTCCGGAACCTTTTAGCAGCTGCTTCAAGCAACAAAAATTGTTCACCATGCATGTTATTTTCGACGTTAGTATATAAACCGAATTTACAAGGTAACAAACACGGTTACTGAGCCTCAAATTTTTTACTGATTAAAAAATTTGAGGTTGACATGCTGAATGAGAGCTGAAATTTTCATAGTAAAGAAAATTTCGCAAATTTTGATTATATATTTTGATTTCGTTTCTAATATGGCTTTGGGAAATCTATTATAATTGCTGCTTTTTAGAGGAGTTCACCTGACGACTTTGTTTAACTGCGCAGTGAATTTTCCCCATTTGACCTTCCCAAGATTCTACCTAGGCCTGGGTGTAGAGTAGATGATCGGGATGTTAATTCCAATTTGTAGAACTACCGGACGATGTTGGCTATGTAGAATGTTATCTAGGACTGTTTAGTGTTCCATGCAGCTGACCTGACAGTATTTCGTTCTTTAAAATCGAAAATTAGGTGGAGGTTGTAGGTGTCTGCCCAATTCGCTATTCTCGTCAGATTATTTCTACAATATAGATAATGATATGCAATTTTTAATTATAATTAATGTAATAAATCATTGAAATTAATGTAAATTATTGTGAAAAATAAAAATTATTAAGTTTTCAAAACTTTTTTTCCGTTGATTTTTTAATACGGTATTTTTTCCGATAAATACACTCCGCCGTACAATTAAGGGATAATACATTTTGTTTTGAAAAAATTCTAAATTTCTATAAATAAGCAATTTTTTCTAAAAAATCCTTACCACAATTACTAATTTAATAATAATTAATAATTACTAATCGTATCCTAAATACGTATTTCGACAGATAAGTTGTCATTATCAGTAGGTACAACACCTAATCAAAGTGTCGCACATGGGGCACTGTAAACCTAACACATATAGTAACGAAACAACTTTACACGGCGTCAACGTATACACTGACCTTAAAATAATATATCGACTCTAAGTTCCGGCAATTTACCTCTCTTAAGAAAACGGTAACCACATGTGTTTATTCTCTCTTCGCATGCCTTCAACCTTTCTACCTCTTTTCTAAGAATGAAAAGAATGCAATCAAACCGTTGTCTACATTAATCGCGTTCCGTTTGCTTTTAACGATATGTGTACCTTCATATGCGTCAAGATCTCGGCGATTATTGATGGCTTTGACAAGTTTAACCCTTTAACCAACATATTGTGTTCTGTATTTAAGGAATGATGGGCCACGTTAGATTTCTCTGGTCTATTGTATTTAATATGTGATATGTGTTCTTTAAACCTGGTTATTATTGATCGCTTCGTTTGGCCTATATAATTCAAATTACAATGGTATTTTCGGAACGAAAAACAACTTGAACACCTCGTTCTTTAACAACTCTATTAATTTTTTCCGTGATAGGAAGGTATGGTAAACATATGTATTCTATCTCCCGGTTACATTGAGATATTAAACTCGTGGATTCGCGGATTGTCTTTTTTAATTTCGTTTTTCAAATTAATTTATTTATTATTTCTATGTCAAAGCCATTATACTTCGCCATGTTTTTAATGGAATCTAGTTCTATTTCACATCTCTCTTTTGTTAACGGAAAGTTTAGTAACCGATTCACTAAGAAATTAAAAGAAACTGTCTTATGTTGAAAACTATGATTTTAATCCGCAATGATGAATCTATTGACTTTGGTTTCTTTTCGGAAAATATATTTCCATTTTATGTTTATTTCTAATTACTAATGTATCTGAAAATGGTATCCTATCATTGTTTTCCTTTTCCACCGTGAATTTAATACTTGGACATTTCAAATTCAACTGATTAACGAACATGTCTAATTCGAATTTCCGTGTATGAAAAATCGCGAGAATGTCATCTATGTACTTGATCCAGACTCTTGGGAAATATTTGGCGTTATTTTTAAATTCTACTTCAAATTCACTCATGAACAAATTGGCTATGAAAGGAAATAGACAGTTACCCATTGTTGTGCCTTGTTTCCAAGTAGAAGAAAAACTTTATGAAGTTTTTCTTCTACTTGGAAACAATTTTGGGTCATGCACAGAGTTTTTGCAATTTTTTGTCAACGAAATAACTTTTTTAATTATGTCTTATTGTTGTGTCAGTAAGTAGGTATACGTAATAATGTATTATTATAATTTAATGTGTGAATTAAGTTCTATAGCATATTTTTCAAGTTTTTGTTTTTTTATTTTATTAAATCAAGAAAAAAAAACTACAAATGTCAACTTAAAGTAACAATATGAATCGCCGTTAGCTTCATAATCATTTATCAAAAACCAACGTTGTTAAATTGGTGACACTTATCGTAGAGGACCATTACTAAGGAGAGGTTGCTGCAAGATTTAATGGGCCATAAAGTGTAGTGAGCAGTGCATGAATTATGTATCAGGAGACATAGTTTATTGTAGAAGACCTGGACAAGGTAGAATAAGGAAAACAAACCCAATAGAAGATTGTATTATACGTTAATCGCTAAAAGAAAAAGGTTTTGCAGTGCAGGGGCATTAAAACCAGTAGCCAGCTGAAGGTCTTCAGCTGGCTACTGGTAAAGTTGTTAGCGCCGATATGATTAGTTTCGCCAGCGCCACAGTTTCTTTGGCGAAATTCGCGTTCACGATTTCTTTCAATTCTCTAAAGTTACAGTTGCCACGTATCCAGTAAAATCGAAGAAACAAGTGATCTTTTGCTTCTCAGCAGTGCGTGGATGAACAACGTTCTAAGGTTTTAGCTCGCTTTGAAATACCCAAAAAGTGAATTATTGTTTACTTTAAAGATCGTATTAGAGTAGAAGTTTCGCCACCAGAATATGTTTGAAAAACCTCGATTAAAGCCTCTTGTTCTTGACCTTCTTTTAGTTCTGTGCAGTTCGACGACTACAAAGATTCCGTACATTCAAATATACATACAAAATTGTATAAACTGTTCATGTTAATGCCCTAGGATGCTTCAAATTCATCATATCAGCATTAACATCAGCGGCAGCAACAAAGGTCGATGGATGACTGGCAAGAAGAAATTGCGCCTTATACCCAACGATCAAATATAGTCGATCTATCACTCGAAAAATTTAACCCCTTACACTTTCATTTTCATTTTCATTGTCGCACTTTTTTTAAATGCTGTGTAAACAAAACTAATTCAATTAAGTACGAACTACTGATGAGGGTACTCTAGGAGAACCTCGGGCATCAACCTTTAAGGGTCAAAATGTTGAAGGTTCTCCAAATAAATCTTCAACATAAGAAAACAGCCACAGCGGCACTTTGTCAAAGGACGCGGGCTGAAGATATTGAAATCCTACTCATCCAAGAGCCATCCAAGAGCATGGATAAGTAGAGGTAAGGTGGGAGGACTACATATTAGGGGAAGAGAGCTGTTGGTTGGTGGCCTAGACACTAAAATTAGAACTTGTATCTGTTTCAGAGACGACCTGGACGTGATGATCATGAAGCTATGCAGTGGCGACATAACGGCAGCCAGGATCAGACTAAGGGGGATATTGGAGACGACAATTGCGTCTCTATACCTACCCACTGACTCTCCAGAGCTACCAGGGCCTGATCTTGAGGCCTCGTTGGCATATACCAGTAAGAACAATCTGGAATTGATTATCAGCGCAGATACCAATGTTCATCATAAGGCTTGCGGCAGCAAGGATAACAATTATAGGGGTAAGTCTCTCTTTAGCTATCTCTGTGGTACTGAACTTGGCTGTCTGAATCTAGGTGATAAACCGATATTTAAAACATCAAGGGGGAATCGGTTATAGATGTAACCTTATGCACGTTGGGAATACGGGATATTGTAAGGGGGTGGCATGTATCCGACGGGCCGCCGCTCTCTGATCATGCGTATATCCTCTTTGAATTATGTACAGATTTAATGGAACCCAGCCTATACAAGGCTCCCAAGAGAACAGACTGGGGCTCTTACAAGGAAGACCTGTTAGCTGCAACCCGAAATATCCCTGTTAGAATAGGGAATGTGGAAGAGCTGGAGTTGACTGTTGAATTGTTGCAACGGGCCATTCTTTCCTGCTATGAAAATAGCTGTCCCCTTAGGGAGCGCCGTATAGCTAAGCGGGCTGCCTGGTGGAATGCAGAGTTAACAAATTTAAGGAAAGAAACTCGCCGGTCATTTAATAGGGCGAAGAAAATAGGTAATTGGAAAGCCTACAAGGCTCTCCTCAATAAATACAATGATAAAATAAAAGAGAGCAAAAGGAAGGCCTGGAGGGCGACTAGGAATGATTGGAAGATATCAAACGAGATCTTCAAGCCCCATTATTAAATGGGCGATAGGATCGTTTGAACCATATAAATCCGCAGGGACAAACGGAGTGTTTCCCAAGCTCCTTCAAGAGGGAATTGTGGAAATGATGGGTCCTCTATTGGAGATATTCAGGTCTAGCCATGCTATGGGTTATATCCCTAGGGCATGGAGAGAAACTAGGGTATTGTTTATTCCGAAGCCCGAAAAAGGAACATATACCAACCCTAAATCATTTAGACCAATTAGTCTTACCTCTTTTATGTTGAGGACTATGGAAAAATGATTTAATGATATTTAAATAATAAAGAAGGGGCTCTTGGTAGATCTCCTCTACACCCACTACAATGGGTATACCAGATGGGAAAATCAGGTGAGGGTGCCCTGCATAGCCTGGGGAGAGGGCTCGAAAGGAGCCTACACTACAAGGAAATTGCACTGGCAGTCTTCTTAGACATAGAGGGAGCTTTCGATAAAACCTCAACGTCTTATATTATTCGATCTTTAAGAGATCGAAAAATAAAAAGCACCACATGCAACTGGGTTCATAACATGCTGCGCAGCAGAGTAGTTCATGCCCAAATGCAAAACAAAACGATCTCCATGAGGACAACAAAAGGGTGTCCTCAAGGAGGCGTATTGTCACCGCTACTATGGAGTCTAGTAGTGGATAATCTCCTGAAGACATTAAATGACCAGGAAATATGGACGCAGGGGTTCGCCGATGACATTGTCATAGTGTCCCTGTGGAAATTCCCGGGGACAGTGGCGGGCATCATGCGAAATGCTCTGCGAATTGTGGAAAGATGGTGCCTTGAGGAGGTATTAACTGTCAATCCTCAAAAAAGCAAGTTGGTAGCCTTTACCAACATGAGAAAACTAAATGATCTGGCATAAATCTAAATATCTAGGCATAACACTTGATGCGAAACTGAATTGGAGCAGACACCTAATCAAAGTGGCAGACAGGGCGGCGCAGCTTTTCTGGAGATGCAGAAGAGCTGTTGGCAAGACCTGGGGACTAAAACCAAATATGGTACACTGGTTGTACACAGTAGTAATAAGACCAACGATTACCTATGGAGCAGTTGTCTGGTGGAGGAGGACGGAGCAGACATCGTCGGTGGGGCTCCTTACGACTCTAAAGCGACAGGCTCTGTTGGGAATCACGGGAGCTATGAACAGCACGGGAACCGCCTCCATGGAGGCTATCGTGGGTCTCCCTCCGCTGGAACTATTTGTAAAAGCGGAGCCAATGGCTGCGATACTGAGGCTGAAGGCCAACGACGTATGGTGTCTTAATAAGGTTATAGAGAGCCATACAGATATCACAAGAACTATACTGGAAGGGCCGATATTTGAAATGCCGGCTGGCAGTATGGCACCTGAAATTTTGTTTACAGCTAAGTTGAACATATTTATACCGACCAGGGAACAGGTAAAAGTCGCTCGATCGATTGTGGTGCCGGCACCTGGTACACTGATGCATTTGAATATAGTCAGGGGGCAGGTGCAGGCATATGCGGAATGTGCCCTTGAAGGAAGACATCGATATGTCTGGGGAAACCTACTACGGTTTTTCAGGCCGAATTGTTTGCAGTCGCAGCCTGCGCCGAGGAAATAAGGGAAGCCGGCTGCGCAAACAAAAAAAATAACATAATGACTGATAGTCAGACGGCTATTAAAGCTGTTATGAACCCATCTACCAGGTCTAAGCTGGTGAAATATTGTAAACAGGTCCTCAATAAACTGGCACAAGACAATACAGTGTCGCTGATATGGGTGCCAGGACTTAAAGGAATTAAAGGCAATGAGACCGACAAACTGGCCAAAGAAGGTACTAATAGTAACTTCATAGGGCCAGAAACTCTATGTGGAATCACTAAAGATTTCGCTATCTGGGAATCTGGTTATGGCTAGAAAAAGAACATAAAACAAATGCAGGTTAACGGAAGGTCAACTTCATACCAAAGCACTACTAAGGGAGCTGGACGGAAAGTTTTCAGCCACCCTAATTCGTAGTAACAAAAAAGAAATTAAAATAAGTACCGGGTCAATAAGCGGACATTGTCCTTTAAGGAAGCATTTGTACAGCATGGGCTTGGTTAGCGAACCCTGGTGTAGAAGATGTGAAAAACAGGAAGAAACTAGCCTTCATGTAATATGCACGTGTGAGGAACTGAAGGAACTCAGACAGAAATATTTCGGGAGAGATCCATTGGATCCTTCGAGTGTACTCAAACTTCCCCTGAGGAGGATAGTGGCTTTTATCGAGGACACAAGACTAACAGAGTGGAACTGAGAGATCTACTGGGGATAGTTCAAAGAGCAGTGTGCTTCATTGCCTGGACGTGCTGGCGTCCAACCCAAAACATAAGAAGAAGAAGAAAAAGTACGAACTATCAACTGAATTATTGATTAGATATGACAAAGGTTGCTTAATTTGCATTAAGTAGGTATACACAATATTTCATTAAGCACCGTCTCCTTACAGGCTGAAAAAAATTGAAGCTTTATTTTTAATTGAAAATACTACACACAAAATAATCACAAATAAAAGAAAACTAATAAAAGCAACACAAGAAAACCTTCTATAGCAAGTTCGTCAACACATGTGGTTTTTGCATGATGGTAACCTACCCCATAATAGTTACGAAGTGCGTTAACATTTAAATAATATATTTTGTGACCGATGGATAGTTAGAGGTGGACCTACTGCATGGCCACCTGGATTACCCGACTTGAACGCAATGGACTTTTATGTATGGGGACAGACGAAAAATTTGATGTACAATAACGATAATGAAATTGAAAGCATTCAATTATTGACCATACATCTTCAAGATGCTGCAAACACAATGAGCAGGCAAGATATCCGAGCTTGTTATAACTAGGGACAGGACATGAGAGGCCGATAACTCGATAATCAGTATCCGAGCTTGTTATAACCAGGGGCCGGACACGAGAGGCCGATGACTCAAGGCCTACGGGCGTATCATGGAAAATTTAATTTTTAAAAAGTTTTTAATTTTATTTATTTAATTGGAAAACAGACGGATGGTGATTTATAAAATACGAAATACATTTTCATTTCTTCATTTTGTAGTTCAAAAATTTGTTCTCTTTGAATGAAATACATTCTTGTGGATATAAAACAACTCGATAATCAGTATCCGAGCTTGTTATAACCAGGGGCCGGACACGAGAGGCCGATGACTCAACGCCTACGGGCGTATCATGGAAAATTTAATTTTTAAAAAGTTTTTAATTTTATTTATTTAATTGGAAAACAGACGGATGGTGATTTATAAAATACGAAATACATTTTCATTTCTTCATTTTGTAGTTCAAAAATTTGTTCTCTTTGAATGAAATACATTCTTGTGGATATAAAACATCCTTTCTACATAGCAACTGGTTATAGGTACATACTGGAAATATTCTTTTATTTCAGCCTAATTAGCAGTTAGATTTTGAGGCATTGTCCACATTCACAATTGCCGCAATGTTGTTAAATCTAGATTTCTATTAACAAAAAATGTGTCTAACTTTTTCCGAAAACCACAACCGAAGTCACTTGGAATACTTTCCAAATTATTAATAGCCACATCTAATGAGGTTAATCCATCTTTTAATTTGAGATTTTGATTTTCAAAATAAGTGATTAGTTTTGGCAAATCTCCAAAGTGTTCCTGAAGAAAGTAAATTTCGAATTTTTCTTTCTCCCGGAAATCCGAATGAAGCATTTGGTGCATATTATCATAAATGGTTTTAAGATAATATATGCGTAAGTTATTGTTAAGTCTTCGTTAAAATTGTCAGATTCCAAGGGGTCTAATTTCTGTGTATGTGTTTGCGATGCTAAGTGACGTTTTACATGCGATTTATTGGAATTTTTTAATGATATTTTACAGACTTTGCAATAAATTTCGGAATCACTGGCAATGGACATACAATCAGTATGATCCCTAATCTAACTCGCCATTGTTTCACGATGCCATTCCCGATGTTGTTCCATATCATATCTGAAAAAGTAACTTAAACAATGTTCTAGATCTAAACAAATGAAAATTAAAAATGTATGCGTAAGTCATTGAAACTTAACAAAATTGATCGGACACTTACGTCAAAATAATTTGGGGAAGTAGGTTCGATGAAACGATATTAAACAGGATCTATTACAAAAATTACAAAGTATGTAATTAACAGTTAAAACAATGAAAAAAAGAAACTAACTCATTGTACTTTATTTATCTTACAAAATATAAACTAATAAATAAAACAAATTATAAAACTCCTCTCGCCTGTATGTATCCTACGCCCATGAAGAAAGGAATTTAATTAAAATATTGAAGTAATTGCTACACAATTCAAAGACAAGAACAGATGTGCGGGTAACCGCATGAATAATGCTATTCAATAACTGCGTGTCGTACTTAGCGATGTTATAGACTATTTATATGGTCCATCATAATTTCGGTCTGATGTGTCCGGTCTCTAATTGTAACTCGTGGATACTGTGAGCGCAAGCTTGTATTCACGCAGGACCGACATTTGCTCAAGGAGGTGTTCCTTTGTTGCTCGCATAAGTGTGAATATCTTTGTTACTTTACAACTTCTATCACATTTTTTTTAATTGTCATTATTTTTTTTCAGTTAAAAATAAAACTTAATTTTATTTATCACCCAGTATACACTAACAAGATGAATAATATATTTACTACGAAAGTGATTATTGCAGTTTAAAGATTGTAGTAAGTTGTAGTAGGCAAAATTGCAACGGATGGGCAGAATGAAAAGAATTTTTACCTGGAACTTTATTCTAACCGAACTAAACAGGGTCGATATTTCTAAATACAAAGAAACTAGCTCAATTTCTGAGTGTTAATAGACATACACATCGGAGGCTGTACTTTAGAACTGAATATAAAAGACCAGGAAAAAATGGTACGTATGCCTATAACGCTATTATATAAATTAATAAATAGATTCGGCGTTAATTTTTGAGAATGTAGTATATATTATCGAAGAACGCGTAAAACGTATTGTGAAATATAATGCAAATAAGATTTTGAGAAGCCATTCCTTGTGTGTAATTCAAATTTTAATATGTTATTTCTATATATTATAAAATACTTGTCTTTCTGGGTTCTTTTAAATGAAACTAAAGGTAATTTAAACACACACTATATTAACAATAAAACAAAATACACTAAATAACACTTATAGCTTTTACTAATAATAAGAGTATTGATTTCACAATATGTATTTATATATTTATTTACATTTATATAATATCACACGACGGCGATTATTCGTTGAATGCCTGGTTTCCATTCCAAACGGTATATATATATATATATGTATCTCCTTCTAGATTTTTCCGGTGTTTTTCTGGAAGCTTCCCGTACGGCTCTCGAATGCGTAAGCGGCCGACGTACGTAATTTCGTGAATCACATTACAATATTTTCTAGAAAAAGTCCCTAAGTTACATAAACCAGGTAACTTGATGAGACCAATTGTTTCAAGCGTATTCAAACCATAGTTTCCAACGAAGGACGGCTTCTTTTTTTTAATTTTCTAGTCAATCGGTTACTAAACTTTCGGTTAACAAAAGAGAAATACGAAAAAGAAACTAGATTTCATTAAAATATCGCGAGATACAATGGCTTTGACACAGAAATAATTAATAAATTCATTAGAGAGACTACTTTAAAAAAGACAATTCACGATTTCGCATGTTTGCTACCACAACAAATCACGAGGAAAAGTACATGTGTTTACTCAGATTACGAAAATCTCTAATAGAGTTAAGGTACGGAGCCTCCAAGTTGCTTTTCGATCCGAAAACACAAATAAAGTTCTCCTTAGTAATACCAAAGATAAAGTAGATTTGAACTAGGAAGTGAGTATATATGAAATTAATTGTCGCGATTGAAATTTTAAATATGTTTGTCAATCGAAAAGCTCAATAATAACCCGTTATAAAGAACATATACGGCATATTAAATTCAATTGACCGGAAAAATCGTGTGTTGCCTATTACGTATTAGAAACCGATCACAACATCACCGCAGATTGTTTAAAACTTATTAAAAATATAAACAATCCGAGGGAGCTGGACATATACGAGAGTATTCATATCGCTAAAAACAAAAATAAATCTTTCAACGCGGACAACAGTCCAGTCCCAGTAACTTTCCTCTTATAATTCTTAGAAAAGAGGTAGGAAACGAGGGTACCGAATAAACATGTGTGCTATTTCTGAGAAAAGGGGTACGTCGGCCTAATTCTAGTTTCTTAAAACTTCTATAGTCTATTTTTAAACTAAGAGGAGCGTTTTAAATTAATCGCGCCAAAATTACTATACGTGATTGGTTGCTTCAGAGGTAGGATTACGTTATGCAAAAATTGCGTGTTGACCTATCTCTCTCGAATCTAAAAGCGGTCACCCATCCACGTACCGACCCGGGCCGGTGCTGTTTGACTTCGGTGATCGGACGAGAACTGGTCTTTTCGGCATGCTATGGTGGTTGTCAATTAATTTTATTTCTACTGGTAATATTAACTAAACTTTCAAACAATTTTATATTCAGAATGTCATTGATTTGGTAACTTTTACAGTGTAAATGTGGCTTTTCCATTTACTCCTCTTAGTTTAAAAATAGATCATAGTAAAGTGTTTCGCAATTCTTTTTGTTAGTTTTACAATGCCCCATGATCAACACTGTGACTATTAATTTTAACTACTCAAAATGACAACTCGGTTGTCGAAATACGTATTTAGGATTCTGGTATTAATTGTAGTAAGGGGTTTTATACATTTTTTAAGTATTTCCTACGTTTAAAAAAAAATTAGCTTCCTGGTTTCCCTCCGGCAATAAATACTCGCAGACAAAATCTTTGACATAACACATGATTACGCTGTTTTTTCTTTTTCTGACAAGGAAAGTCTCTCCAACCGGAAAACACCGATTTAAATGAAACTTGTAATTAATTAGCCCTGTAAAATCATGTGAGAAATCGTTTTCGGTTGGTGCGGTAAAAACATTTTAATTTTTCTACATACTGAACTAAACCTAAATATGCTTTTATTACACAAAGCAGGTTGTCGTTAGTTGTAAAAATAGTAAGCCACTTAATGTTTCTCGAAGCTCCAATTAAAAAATTTTGTCTCCTGTCTGAAAATAAAATTTTATAAATGGAAAAACTCCTTTCCAAATCAACCGATGTAGTAGGGACATTTATAAAATTGCTTAATATTACAAGATCCTAATCAATGGATTCAGTGAATTCTCCCTCTAAAATATTAGCTACTTGCCTAAGAAACCGAAATCCACAATTTTTTGTCTATTACGTTTTTGAATTTTTTAAAAATTTTTTCCCCATTTTATCTGCGACATTTTGAAGCTGCTTCAGATTGTTTTACTAGTTCTACACTTTGGGTTAATGGCAAATTAGATACTGCTATTTGTGTTATTGTTTTAGAAATAAAACTATAATTGGTTTTTATAAATAAAACTTGTTTTATTTCTCTATTTTCGAAAAATTGCGTAACATCAGTGAGGGATTGGGAAGATTCGTCAGACAATTTTGAACTTGGATCTTTTAGTGCACAGGAATTCTCGCAACAGAAAAAACTGCTTCCAACAAAGTGCCCCATTTTGTAATAACAGGTTGAGGTGGAAGAGGAGTGTTTGGTAGTTTTTCTTTATAGAACTGAACCACTATATGCGTTTTAAGGAAGATTTTTTTCATGTTGGAAATTAAACTATTTTAAAGAGGAAAATGTTTCCTAATCTCCTCAGCATCCCTATTTAAAGCATGTTACATGTATCAAGTTCGGATAAAAGATTTTCAAATTTTTTCCGGCCTTTATCATGTACCGTAATTTTGTAATTTTATCTTCAGGAGCAGGCGTAGGAAGAAAAAATGTTGATATTTTCTCTTGAAAAAATCTGGCCACTGTAAGTGCATTTGCTTTTTCTAACTCTTTAGAAGCAATGAGGTAAGATGTTGACAGAATCTCGTCGCTAAGAACACCAATAAATAAATGAACAATACCGCGTCCTTTTGTCGGTAGTTTCATCAATACATATGTAAAACTGAGTGTTCAATTTCCTCAATTACCTCCAGATACAAGAAACTTACGCCGTTTATTCATAGTGTTGTTTCACCTGGGTTATTGAATTTGCAATATTTCTGGAGGGAAGAAGTGACGTTTTGATTACGTAGGTTTGACAAGGGAATATTTGACGTCATCATTGCATGACATTGGTCTCGGTTAAAGACGTACTGTTTATTTAGTTTTTGAACATTGGTTGGAAACATATGGGTTGTGACACTTCTCCAGACTTCATCTTACCAAATTTAGTAATATGAACGGAAGATTACACGTGTTGGTCTATTTGATATTTTTTATGGCACCATGCCATAAAAAATATCTGCAATGAAAAAACACAAAAATTGAAATATCAAATTGAAAAGCAATAATGTCAATACTATCTAAATTCCTAACAAATAAGTTCAAAATATTATCAAAATATTAAACAAAAGCGCCCCGAGTGTCCAAATGATGCAAAACCGGTCGACATACGTAGGGTTCTGTATAATAAATTAAGTTAATTCTGACAGAGCAAAACTGAAAGGCCTTGTACATTTCTCTGTACTTTCATTGTGTATGTCCCTCAACAAGAAGAATGTAACTTGCTTTTAACTTTTCTTCGTATCTCAAAAAAGAACAGATATCGACAGATTTTGCACCACCATATTCAAAAATTATACTTACAGTTTTAACACTTGCAGAACAGTAGACTTTTCCTATATCTATACGTAGTTATTTGCATGGCTTAACCAACACTTATGCTCTACTGACTTTTGGCATTTTACTTATCAAAATAGATGAAATGTCACAACACTATAAAACCCAAATCTATGTTTTCCCTTCAAAAGCACAATCTGAAATAAAATTCAGAAATCTATTATTTACGTATAGCAAGCGCCAATTAAGTTGGCGCGAGGACGGGTAAGCTCGCGCAGGATTAGAAGTAGTTGGGAGATTTGTATTTGGTTTTATATCAAATTGCAAAATATCATAGGAGGTAATGTCAGATAATTCTAACCTCTTCGAAAAAACCATAATTAAACAGATTAAAAAAAAACATAAAACACAAAATTTGATATAGATAATGAGATTGTAATGTACAAACAGGTTTTTAGGAATATTTTTATAAGCATCGTAACAAAATCTGTAAGCCTCGTAAGTCGGGCAAGTACAAAATGCAATTCTGAATTCGCGCGTAGCTTACGATTTCCAATAAACTCTAAGGATCTATTCTTCACTTCCAGCAGTTATTTCGTCTAGATAAAAGGTCTGCTACCAATTTAATTAATACTTTGGGAAAAGTTATGGACTTGGGTGGACATATTCTACTGCATCTGAATGTGATGATTATTTATGTATTTATAATTTTAGAAATTTGTTGTATATATCTGTTTTAAATTGTAGGCTTTAACATTACATTTTACAGCCACAGGATCCTTTTAAAATCCAGTCGGTTGTAATTCTTGGATAGTACTAAGGCAAACATCAGTATGTCGAATATAAAATGAAATTTGTTCTGTGATAGCTGAACAATTGTTTCCTAATTATGTGCAGTTTCCAACAACAGCAGATATGAAAAATAAAATAAAAATATGTTAAAAATTAGTTGACCATATAATGTTTTATGAAATATATCTCTATTGTAGTTTCTATGTCGAGAAGTTGTGGATGTAATTAACGGAACTCATGTTGAGATACTTGCTCCCCCAGTAAATGATGTGTATGTTTATATTAACAGAAAAGAAGATATTCTATAAATGTAATACTTGTAAGTAAACATTATGTGTATAAACATATATTGATATAGTCAAGGGTAAAATATCACATTAAGGGCTAATTCTAAATATATTTCATCTTTAGATTGCAGATTCCAATTGCAAAATAATTGGCTGTAGTGCGTGAAATCCAGGATCAGTGCATGATGCTGCTATATGGCAAACCAGTAATATTAGAAATTACTTTAGAGAAAACGAACATGGGGATAGTGGTTATCTTCTTGAGCCGTGGCTTTTCACACTGTTTGCTAATGTACAAGAATGCACAAACGAAGCAAATTTCAATAAACACTTAAACAAAACCAGAAATGTTATAGAGAGAACAAATGGTGTGCTATAGGGCAGATTTAGGTGTCTTTCCAGATATAGGGTTTTGTTATACCATCCAACTAGAGCAGCAATCAGCAAAAATTATTCATATATTTTGTGTAGTTCATAATATTTCAATAAATGCTGGAATACCAATACAAGGTCACGAAATTGACTACAGAGAAAATGATGTTAATAAAAGTAAGTCCATTGTAGATAACGAAGTTTGAGCGTGTATCACTTTATGATTCCCTAGCAAAAACATTATGTTCTGTTAATCGTCAATGAAAAATGTATTCTGACAATTACTTGAGTAGTGGGTGTGGACATTTTTAAAAACGGCTTCTGCGCACCCCCTCCTCGCGCCAACTTAATTGGCGTTTGCTATACTTATGTAAATATTGGTACAATAAAATCCCTGTTAACGGTTTAAAACAACCTATTTTGAATTTTTGGAATTTAAGACTGGAAATACCTAAATTCTTGAACCTCATAATTTTTTCTTCTTAAGAACTGCAAACCCCTGCCAAATGTCTACATCTTTCGAAATTCTTTAATTTATGCGCAATATGCTATTTATTAAGGATATATGCAAATATATTTAAAAAAATACATATAATATGCAATATATGCAAAATATGTATGCGTTTTACATATTTGGGTTACATTATTAATAACCAATAAATACAATACAATAAACGTCATTCATTTTTCTGGAGGGTCTCAGATTTGATTTGCCTTTTTTGGGGTTATCTTGCATGTATCTTGTGTGTATGTTGTAATTATATATCACAAAACATTTGCAGTATTCAAAGATTCGGCAAGGTATTGCTTTTTAGTTCATTTTGAAGAAGTTCAGTCGCTATACTAAGACTATCTTTAGTGCATTAAACTAACAATATCGGAGATTAATGCAATATCAAGGCAGATATACAGAAATTGCCTCTAGGGTATTTCCTCAATAGTAGTATAATAGCGGCGGTTATATATTTCGCCTTTATAAAAACATTGTAAAGTTATAATTGAGCATACTTAATAAATAAGTCGATGTAATCGATTCGTGAAAAGATAATTGTAGCGTGCCGGTATGTAACAAGTTCGAGCCAGAAAGAAGGAAAGAAGATCTGATTCTGTCTCTTGAAAAGTGTGCTGAAGTTATAAATGGATGAAGCTGCAGAAATATTAAATTAATTGACTATAACATATACATATAATTAAAAGTAATACATACGTTCCTGTGGAAAACACGTATATGTACTGAATTAGAAAAATTCCGAATTATTAATTGCATTTGTATTTCATTTAATATACACTCACAAATTTAATCGCATTTGCATAAATTGGAAAAAATATGCCATATAATAACAAACTTTCCGTATAGAAACCAGCCTAAACCGTAAAACTGCGATGGGCAAAATATATTGAAATTGGACCACAAGACAATGAAACTGATATTGTGGTCAGATGAATCTAACTTTTTAGAAGCGAATGTCGAGCATTCGTACGGCGCTGATCTGAACGGCGAATGCTGGATCAATGCGTATCGCTGACGATTAAATATGGAAGTTGTAATATGCTAGTTTGAGATTGTTTTGGAAGTGGGAAAATTAATACACTTAAAAACGGCGACTACATTTTCTTTCGCAATATAAAAATACACTTTCGTCTGACTAGTAAGATAGACCAGGTAAAACTTAAACTTGGGATACAACTTTCGTCAACACTTTCGTCGTAATTATAAGCACATATACGCAGTCTATACTTATTAATCTTATTATTTGTGATATATAACAAATATCGTATTCTCCTATCGTTACATCTACCAATGTAAATATCTATGAACAATATATTTACTTACTTAGATACATTACATTTAAATTTAAATATTACATGTCAAAAGTATAGTATGAAAAATTTAAATGTGAGAAAAAATGTTAGTGACCATTGTAAAGAACTTTCGTTTGTGAACAAATTCACATGCTGTTTTGCGTAACAATTTTTAAGTAGAAAAAATTTGAGAGGTTGGTCACCGAAATGCGTTGCTACTGTTTACACTATGGATAAAGGCAATTTGATACTTTGAAACATGCGCTTGTGAATTAAACGCTTCAGTAATTTCTTGTAGTGGTGCCAAAACCCAAAGCTACAGAAGAAATTAAAGTGCAACCTAAAAGAATTGTGAAGCAGCTGTTCACAAAATATGACAACAGAAAATTATCATATGTCGGCTTGAAATCGTTGTAATGAAATGCTTATGGTGAAAGAATAATTTTCGGGTTTGTCCAAAAATTTAAAACAAAAGTTTGAAACTCTAGAAAATATTAAATACGAAATTAGTACGAACTACAACAGCAATATATTTTTCTGTAAGACAAACCCCGAATATATGGGTAACTGCAGAAAGATATTTATGGACCAAACATTCAAATATTGCTCAAAAATATTTACCACCTATAGGCAAGGCAACGTAACTGGCACTTAACTTAAATCAACAAACTTCTATTTGTAAATCAAGCCATACTGATAAAAGAATACTTGATGCATCTTATCTCGTAGCATTACAAGTAGCTAAGATGTTAAAGCCACATACAATCTCCGGAAACCTCATATTGCCTGCTGCAATTGATATAGTCAGTGTTTCAATAGGAGTGGAAGAAGCAAAAAAATTGTAAGAAATTCCGCTTTCTAACTATACAATATCAATGCGAATCGATGACATGGCGGCCGATGTTCGCCGATGCGATAATTCTGCAAGTGAATTTTTTAGTAATACATTTGATGAATCAACAGATACTTATAGCAAACATGTCTCATTCTTGTGTTTTGTGAGGTATGAATGTGATAGGGACACATCAAACAAAGAAAATATGTTGATTTACAAAATAGTACTGCGTCATGCAACAAGATAATGATTTTTTTAATGTTTTTTATGAAGTCACTGGAAATTATACTAACATAGATTGGACAAAATGTAATGCAGTATGTAGTTATGGTGATAACAGGAGGCGATAACAGGAAAGAACAGTTGATTAATGAAAATATTAAAAGATCGTTTTATGCCGAGGGCGGAACGAACTCACGGCTTCCTTCACAGACATGCTCTTGTCGCAAAATACTTGTAGGATCATCTCAATCAAATCCTTTGTCAAGCTGTAAAAATGGTGACTTTTACCGTTTCAGAAAAGGCTGATTGTTAAACTATGTGATTAAATGGGCAAAAATAAAAATCTCTTCTTTTCAATACAGAAGTTACATGGTTATCACGAGGGAAAGTGTTAACCCGGGTTGAATTACGAGATTAATTAATAATATTTTTCCAAGATAAGCAAACGCCATTTTCATTGTCCTTACAAAATAGTGAGTATATGTTGTTGTTGGCTTACTTGGCTGATGAATTTTCGCATTTAAACGACTTTAGTGTGAATTTACAAGGACTTGATAAAAACATTTTATTAATGACAGACAAAGTTTTTCATTAAGTAGCTGATATCTGGATTATTTACCTTCAAAACAAAAATTTGTATATGTTCACACTCACTTCGCATCATATTCAGAAAAATTCGAATGATTATTATGAATATTATTCACCACAGTTTGGATTGCATGCATTTGCGTGAGCCAAAAACTCCGTTGATGGAGTATTGATTTCTCGAAGAGATGGGTTCTGAATACGTTTAGTGAAAACATTGTTGCCGCCGCTAAGATATCAGTTGAGATTCACCACCTGCTCATCGAAATATTTGCCGACAAAACGCTAGAACTGCAATTTACATCTGAAGATTTAATAACGTTTTGGTTTGCTCGTCAAAGTGAATATGGGAATTTAGTCAAAGTAGCAATCAATATTAATCCCTTTTACCACGTCTTATCTATATGAAAAGTGTTTTTGGAGTATGGTTGCCCCAAAAACTAAATACAAGAATAGTCTCTATCACTCGAAAAGAATTTGCCTTTGTGTGTTTCTAACGTAGATCCAAGTATGTAGAAACTTTTGAATGAAAAGCAAATGCAGGCATCTCATTAATTTCTTTTCTTTACATGTGTTCTTACTGTAAGTAAAATTTTCCTAATAAATTATTTTTCCTCATAAAATGATTTTTCATTATTGTTTAGGCTACTTCGCGACCCCCCTTTAATATCACCCCGAACCTCTTGGTGGTCGAGATTCCCAAGTTGAGAAACGATGCTGTAATATTTTGTTTACTTTTGAACATGTTCAACATTTACACTTATGATCTTCCACCCACAAAATCAAGAAAATTTATATATGCAGATGACCTGGCTTTATACACCCAAACCAAGAGTTTAGAGGATAAAGAATTACAGCTCCCTGAAAATATGCAAGATTTAGATAAATATTATAAGAAATGGCGCTTACAACCAAACCCTTCAAAATCCGAATCATTTGCCATTCATTTGTGTAACAAGGAAGCCAAAGAAGCTGACTGTTGAATTTAGTGGTTGTCCGATTAACCACAAGCCCCATCCTAAATATCTGGACATTAGATAGACCGGTTTCTGACGCTTAAGCAGCTCTTCTATAAAACTTGTTAAAAGCTGTAGCCCCGTGATAACATATTACCTAAGCTTGTCAGAAATTAATGGGGAGCGAATGGGGAAACTTTGCGAATGGCAGCCACTACGCTGGCTTGCTCTACTGTTGAATACTGTGCTGCTGTTTCATATCCAAGTTCTCACACTAAGCTATCAGATATTTTACTTAATGATACAATGAGGATCGTCACCGGTACTGTTAGATCCACTCTCAATCTCTAGTTACCGTTTCTTTCTAACATTGCCCCGCCGGATTACAGACGTCTCGCTGCAGTGTCTCCAGGACCAGGTTCAAATCTAGACCAATTTGGCTGACACCACTGCAATATGTGAAATGAGTATCGCATTTTATTCCTTTTAAGTATTTCTTTCTTTTCTTCTTTGTAGTTGATTACATTCTCAAATTTTAAATTATTATCTTTCTATTATTCAACACACAGTGAGGACGCGTGAATTGGAACAAATTCATTTAAAATTCATGGGTTCGTTTTCTGAAAAAACGCTCGAACACAGCGATTTTTATTTTTGGCTGCGGTTTTTTCTGATGATAACCATTCAAACAAAATTTTGCTTCTTCGGGAAAAACTATCTATCGAGATTGTCTTCAAAAAGTACCTGAACTAAATGTACTTTGTATGTGTGTCATTTGTTCTTGTGTAAATATTTTATAACAGAAGATTTACTTAGTGCCTATTCTGCAGCTACTTGACGACTTGTTTTGTGAGAATTTTCTTTGTAAATCAAGCAAAACGTTCAACTGTGAATTTTCTGGAACTATAGCATGGCTGGTTTTGTAATTGTCTCTTACGTGGCCAAAGTCTCTAAATTTTTTTCTATCTTACTAACTACTCATCATGTAATAGGTGTCTCCGGTTACCTATTATTAAAAATTCGCAAACTTCAGCTTGTACCATCATTAAAATGTCTATTCGTTGTTTCTCAGTTAAACGCACCATTCTTTAAAACTTTGCAACTGCATTTGAGAAGTACTTATTTTAAGTGAAATTGTCATCTAGTTTCCATGCGACTAAACCGTGACAAGTCAACAATAAAAAAATAAAGTAAACACAATTGAATGTATTGCTAGACTTACAAACAAAAAAAAACTTACAAAATAAGTCGATAATAGTTAGTGGTTAACAGTTTGTACATTCAATTTGATTTCCAGTTCTGTTTTTTAATAAATCGGTCCTTTTCAGACCACAAAGTGAAAGAAATTTTGTAGAATACGTCTCAGTTATAGACATGTTCAATCGTAAATTTCTGGATAACTATTGAATTTGGGTATAGGACATAGTACATCAAACATACTTAGAATTCGAGGCAGAATTCAAAAATAATAAAAAATAGGTATTTCAATTTGGAAAAATGAAGTTGATGGTCGGAACTTATTTTTGGGTCAGCCTATGTACATGAATTTATCATAAAAAATCACAGCCAAAAATAAAAACGATGTGTCCGAGCGTTTTTCCAAAAAACAAACCTATGAATTTTAAATGAATTTGTTCAAACCCACGCGTCCTCACAGTATAACTGTACTTGCTTGAGACCAATATATCCAAATAATCATACAAAGATATACGTTTTCTCTAGGACTAATATTGATAATAGACTTCTAATTTAATAAGCACTCAAGATTGTCGGACGAAATTGTATCTATCCGGTGAAAATCGAGGGAAAATGACTAAAGACACTTATCTAGAGAAAGTAAAACATTATGGCAATAGAAAGCAAACAAGTAGTGTTGGTAAGACATTCGTTTATCAAGAGGATAACGACCCCAACCCATGCATCAAAAGTTGATAAATCATGCCTGGAACAAAGATGAGCTACTTTTGGTAGTGTATTCAAATGGACCTGTAACGTGCCCGTTTCTCATTTATTTATTTAATTTAATTACACATTCATGTAAAAATTAAATATGATTTTAAAACTACTTGTAGCGTTAATATATTATTCATCTTATTTTCAAAAAATTCAGACATACTGTCTTATATTTATACCCTATATTTCACAACATTGTTAGTGATGATCTGAAAGCCTAGCGAATAAATTTCACATTTTATGCGTGAAATTAAACTTAGCATCTTTACGTTAAATCTTCTTATACTACTACTACATTTTTTTTTTGAGATGCACTCCGATACTATATATCGCACTACGACATTTCGCTATTCATACTGTTAACTCATCGCAACCTGCCGTCAATCTTCTGTATTCTTAATGAGAATATTCGGAATTGTCTGCGGAATTTTAATAGCTACGTGTATCTATAAGTTAAATTTGTTTTGTGGTCACTTCACAATCCCTTATATTAGATAAATGTTATATAAAATGGCAGATTTAATGTAGAAAATTTAAAACTGTTTAGTCTCCAACATCAAGTTATTTCCTCCCGCAATCTTTTTCGTGGTTTTATCCTCTGCTCGTTTCACCTGCTGGAATTCTAGAAATCTGGCATCGGACTGATATTTGTGTCGTATGTTTCTATAGTGTTTCATTTGTCGTAATTTTAATGTTGTATGCATGAGGATTTTTCTGTTTCTGCTAGGTGTAGAAAAGTAATACCCTTTTTTTTACAAAATTCATTTACAATTTTATTATTATTAAATATATAGATACCGTAGATTATACATTGTTCAAATTTTATGCTATACTACATCCTCTGTTCCCTCTGTCCCGAAACTAAATAGAAAATAACTAAATAACAGAATTGGTTTATTTTAACGAAATTAGTAGTGCCATCTGGAGGGAAATTGGTTTATTAAGCGTCCACCTATTTATAATATGTAAAGATTTCATGATATTTCGTTCACTAGAAGCGGAGATGTGACACGTTTTAGAATTAATTTTTAGTTCTGTATCAAAAACAAAAGGTTTTTTAATCGAACTATCTTAGGTGATATTGCGGATGAAATAAACAATGTTGCTTGGAGTGAAGTTACAATAACTGAGCAGATTGACAATTGCTATAACAAATTCCTAAAAATTCTAATGAATATTATAGAAAAATATTCAAAAAGAAAGGATATTGAAGTTTCAGGAAATACAGGAAAATGCTGGTTGACAGAAAATATTAAAATGATGTCAAAAATTAAGAGACAACTTTACGAAGCTATGATAAGAAATAGAATACAAAAAACAGTGTACACAGACTACTGTATGCTATTGAGGTGGGAAATTCAAGCCTCGAAGAAGCAAACATAATCAGAATACATAATAAATTCAAACAATAAAGCAAAAGCAACGTGGGATGTAGTAAAGAATATAAATGCTATAAAAAAGAAAAAGAGTTTTAATATACAAACATTCTGTAATGGCAATAAAAGTACAGAAGAAGTATTAACAGATCCAAATGAATATTTTATGAACTTTGTGCAAATATAAAGAATAATAATTGTGGACCTATGTATGAAAACATCAAACACATTTCTGAGATATGTTCGCTTCATTTTACAGATCTCGACGAAATAAAACAAACAATTTACAGTTTGAATAATACAAAATCTGTAGGAGATGACGAAGTACCAACTACTCTTATAAAATACTGTGCAGAGAGTCTAGCAGTACCGCTGCAACATATAGCAAAGCTCTCTTCTTTGAAGGGATGAAATCTAGCATAATAAAACCAGTGTATAAAAAGGGTGATAGATCGGTATTTGATAATTACCGTCCTTTAGCGTTGGTCTCAAACTTATCAAAAATTCTAGAGAAGCTTATGTTTTCCAGAATAACAAATTTCATTAATAAACATTGTATATTAAATAACACGCAGAATGGATTTATAAAAGGCCGATCAACCTCAAGGGCCATGCTCCAATTACTGAAAGAGATTTCGAATTGATTGAGCCGTGGAGAGACAACTATCTGTATGTTCATGGACTTGTCAAAGGCATTTGATAGCGTGGATCATGGAGTGCTTCTTGATAAGTTCGAGATCATGAGTTTTTGTGGAAGGGCATTTAAGAGGATTGGTTCATATCTTTCGGGTAGGAGACAGCGTGTCAGTGCCAATAAAATTACTTGACAAGAGGTACGATCTGAATGAGACAATGTTCATTATGGCGTGCCACAGGGATTAGTTTTAGGTCCATTATTGTTCCTTTTATATGTAAATGACCTGCCAGCAGTAGCTACATGCCCAACTATACAATTTTCCGATGACTCTTCATCAGTAGTAAAAGCAGTATTATAAATGTCTAGAATAACAAAAGCATATGGTGTTATCTTTTGGGGAAATTCAGTTGATGTGGGACGAATTTTCGTAATTCAAAAGGCATGTTTTAGAGCTATATTTAACATCAACCCACGGGATACTTGTAGGAACACTTTTGGGGTAAAAAATACTTACCCTACCCGCGGTATACATTTTGCAGTGCGCATTGTTTATCAAAATGCATTATTCAAATTTTTTTGCTAAATATGAATTCAAGCATAATTATAGTACAAGAGGGACTTATGAGTTATATTTGTTTCGTCCACGTTCTCATTTAACAAAAATACAAAGAAATGTACTCCACCGGTGTATCAAAATATACAACCACTTGCCAGAGACTTTTAAATACACGAACCGTTTCTACGACCGATGTAAAATGTAAATCCTTCTTAAACATGAAAATAAAAATAAATCATTAGGTGCCAAGTTTCAACTATAAGGGAACGACCCATCGTTTCATTGATTTTGGTATTAAAATACTCAATTGTTCGAGCAACTAGATGATCTCTTGAAAGATTATTGCGAACACTTTCGAAAACTTTAGGGAAACAAAGTTTAGCGTACTATTATGCATTAACCGTGGAAATATGTCCATTAGCCATGGGAATGTGTACGTTATTTTTTCTGGAACAAATTTTGTTGGATACAGTTTCATTTCCAAAGATCTAATCAACCGATTGTTGTTTTTTTCTGGATCCTAACAGTATATCCAAAGCTGCCTCACCTGTAACGATGTACACGAAATGAAACGATCCATTGGCAAAGAGATGTAGTGTAGATCTGCACGGTCTTATTTTCGAACTGGAGTCAAGTTATGTCAAATCCAATTGTTAGTTGTCTTCAAGACAATAATTAAATTTGCTTAAGTACTCACTACAGCTGATCCTTTTCAACCATTTTCCGAAGAAGAGGTATATTCTTTTCTGCAACAACGTTTTCACCTTAGGACTCTCGACAAATGTTATTTCAGGATACGCTGAAATTTTAAAATATAAATCAAATATTTATATTTTAAAATTCTTTGAAAAAGCATTATGTGTGTAATTACGAACTTCGGCACAAGAGAAGCAACAGAACACCATATCGACAGCATTGCCACCGCATATTAAATGAACAATCGATGAAGATTAGTAGGATATTCAAGAAACATGACATAAAAACTAATTTCACATAAGACCGAAAAGTAGGTAAAGTGCTAAATACTCCCAGAGATAAGATACACTTCAGGCTTTCTACTAATTTTCTGTAGGGATTGCAACAGACATTGGACAAACCAGGTAAAATAGGGTACCTACTACATAATTAACACACCACGTCCTACAAACAAGACATGCCATATACTTTTGAAATTTTAAGAAGTAAATGTACAATCAAAAACTATACGTAGGTCATGAACAGGCTGGTGAGAAGCGTTTGTCACTGACCTGGAAATCATTGTTTGTTAATAGAACAGTACCAATCCCGATATACAACAAAATAATAAAGGAAGACCCATCACCCGCCTTGAATTCTATACCACCGAATAGAGCTGCGCGAAGTATCGATACGTTCAATACCTGATACCATAACTGGTATCGATTCTCCAATACCTCAGATAACGAAGGTATCGATATCTAGAAATCGATACTTGGGTATCGCTACCTAGGAATCGATACTTGGGTATCGCTACCTAGGAATCGATACTAAGAAACCGATACCAGAGTATCGATACCAAGGAGTATCGATACCAAGGAACCGCAAGGAACCACTAAGGTTTAATTTAAGATTCATACAAATGGAGATTAATAAGGTAAAAAAAAGTGGCGTCGAGAATTCTTATAAAGCTATTCTAGATATAAAATGGTTCTGCTTTGTTTCTATTTTGAAATAGAATATTTTAGGCTTTTTGTATAATTTGATAATAGTATATATTATCTTACCTTTATGCATTTTTCAAAAGTATATAGAGGACGCAATAAATTTTTAAGTAAAGAATTTTTAAGTGTGAATGCATTATATGTATTATATAATATATATTTAAATAGATGTTGTTGAATTTTACATTATGCATAGCAAATATCTATATTGACATAATAGCTATAATTATTACAAGAAAACAAAATATCACAATATTGTAAATTTCATACCGTAGATATGATAGAATCGGTAAATTAATTTTATATATTTTGAAACCGATATCAAACAATCGATACCTAGAAAACGGGTTATGAATACTGATTCGTAAGTATCGAATCAATGTATCGTTACCTAAGTATCGAATCAAGTATCGATTCCAAAGCACCGATACCTATCGATACTCACCGATTCCAGTATTCAGAATCGATACCTTGCACAGACCCGATACATCGCTAACTATCGATACCTCGATTGGCATCGATACCCGATACCGAAATCGTCCGTATCGCCCAGCCCTATCACCGAAGCAAGAAAGACTGAGAGGAACGAAAAATGAACGCTTGTATACCGTACACGCGATCACAACTCAATCAAATATCAACTAGGGTCCGATGAAGACGAATTGGATGTTGTCAAAACGTCGACATCACACAGGTCCATTTTGAGGACCAAATGGACAGAAAATCACATTAACATATACGCGTTCTTTTTAATTGCGCTTTTATTTATTTTTATTCAATATCCTAAAAAGTTAATATATATGTAGTCAATTAATTAATTTATTTTGTTTTAATTTCACAGGCCATAGCGCAATTGTTCGTTTTAGACTCCATTCATATTTTTTTTAATTCAATTAATAATTTTACTTATTTATATTGATCATTGTTATTGTTATACTAATCTCCCGAAAAAGAAAACATGAGAAGATCAATCTCTCTATTGATTTAAGGAATAATCCTTTCAAATAAAATTTCATTGTCCTTGATTCCACGCTCATATATATAGCTGGTTTATAATATATATTAAAATATGTTTATTTTATTTTTGTTGCTATTTAAAGAATCGGAGTATACTCTGTTATTATTACTTTAATCAGGCCTACATTTTAGTTCTTTTTATCAATTGCGTATATACATATTTCAAGTGTTACACATGCACACAGCACACTTGTTTGCAAACTTGCTGAATCTCTATATCTCATGATATGGCAATGTAAGGAATAACGTAAGGTTGTGATCATCGATCGCGTGGGACGAAGAGAGAACGACTTCACAGAAAGAAGACGGACTATATAAGGCACAGAGAAATAAAATGAGGAGCACTCACACACACATTCTGGATTATAAAAGAAAGAAGAGATTGTCTAGAAGAACCTGTTCATTTCTGGACAAAGAAGTTCGATTTTAATTGAACGCAAACAAGTGGTTCTTCCAACAAGCAAAGGTCGGTCGCATATTTTTTTAACGAATTCGTTGGTCTTTTGTTAAAGATCATGCTAACTCTGATAGTTTTATATATTAAAATTGCTTTAAAGTACGCTCACAGTATTCCATTAATAAATTAAAATGGTGTGAAGATAATATAATACAGAATCGTTTAAAATATTGGGTTGTATAGTGATGTAAACTACCATGTTTTTCTAGTTTTACGTTACATTTGTCCATTGGGCTTAGAAACGTATCAATAATTAATACTGCAGGGAAGAATACCCTTGCACAATACGAGATTAGTTATAGCTTAAATTCCTCTATATTTATTTCGCAAATTATGGAAAGGAGTAGGTACACATATTTTATATAATTTAAAACTACAATATTATTGCAATCAAGTCTTACCTTACTTTTTAAGCTTATGAAAACTGAAGTGTAATACAAAAAAAAACTTATGATGAACCTGAAATAAACACATACATAAGAACAAATTAAGAAAACGCAACTACTAACACACTAAAATTTAAGTACAAAAAAAAGGAAAATAATCTATTTATTATAATAATAATAATAATAATAATATATTTGTACCCAACAGATTTATCCAATTACACGGCAACTAAATTAAAATTAAGTGATACATATTGCTAACATGAGGAAGAAAAAAAGTACATTCTATGTGCTTACATATAGAAAAAAAAAAACACTTCATATAATAGGAAAGTATTATTCTCCCATACCGGCGCATAGTTTATCGGCATTCACCAAAGCATGCGTAAAGGGCGTTTCCATCATGATATTAGTTCTTGCACTAGGCACAGAAAAAGTGGGAACGTTTCTTGACGAAAGACACGGCACATGAAAACTAACTCGAGAAAGCAAACAGGGCGAATCAATTTCGTTGCAAATAATTTTACTCAAAAATTAAGCACTCATTTGCTCTCTACGCGCACTCAACGATTCCATGTTGTGTCGGTGCAAGAGAAGATTGTAGTCAATATTACGCTCCATCCAATTTGAAAGACATAAAAATCTTCTCTGCACTTTCTCAACCATCTGCTGTTGGATTGTATAATAAGAATACCACACAGCCGATCCATATTCAAGCTTAGAGCGCACATATGCGTAATACAAAGTTGTTAATGTTCTGGGGTCATCAAAATCTCTGGTGACACGTATAATAAAGCCACGTGACTTGACAGCTGTTGAGGTAATGTTAATCAGATGCTGGGAAAAATTCAACTAGTTATCAAACGTGATACCCAAATCCAAAACACTATTGGAACGCGCAACAGGTTCCCCATTGATGAAATAACTAGCCGTCAAGGCATTATGTTTCCTCGTGTAAGATACAGAACTCTATTTGCCAATATTCAGATTGAACTTGTTTTTTCATGCACCATTCAAATACAACGTTCAGTGCGATCTGCAGAAAAGTGATGTCTAGTTAATTTAATATGGTATGATAAATCTTAAGGTCATCTGCATAGGCCAATGCTGCACAGGATATTGAAGTTAGCAGGTCATTGATGAACATAATGAAAAGCAGTTGTCCCAAGTTAGAGCCCTGCGGCACACCAGAGGTGCAAATATAAAGCTCTGATCTAAAGCAATTGTAATTCACGTAATTGTGCCTATCCTGAAGATAACTATGATGTAACCTAATCAAAACATAAGACAGACCAAATGCACTTAATTTCTGCAGCAATATCACATGGTCAATGCTATCAAAAGCTCGTGTAAAATCAGTATATATTACATCAAGTTGACGGCCCCTGTCGAGCTCTTCAGCTATCTCCTGTGTAATAATAGCAAGATTTCTTGTAGTAGAACGACCAGCCATAAATCCATGTTGAGACGACGAAATATATATTCTAACGTTCTTCACTGTAATATTGTGCAGCAGATGTATTATCTGGAAATGACATTATTATGTCTACAAAAACGAATGTCTTATAATGGTGATTCTTCCGACAACCTAGGTATAATAGCGAGATTTCTGCAACTTATCCAGCTAGCCTAGTGCAGTGATTTTCGGCCTTCTTAGCTCCGCGACCCCTCAAATAATAAATGTAAATAAAATTAATATTTCGCGACCTCCACCCGCACCCAAAGGAATAATAACAGTAAGCCTTACTATTACTAATTTAATTTTGACTAGAATTATAAATGTAAAAAATTATTTAATATCCTACAATCATATTATCATATAATTATATCATATAATCACATTAATTTGATACATTAAGGATATACCGACAGTATATTTATTTATTGTACATTACAAGAAAAAAAATTCCAAGTAGTACAATTTCATAATCTAAAATAAAACATACACAAGTTTGCAAATTATAGTTACAAATGTGTATTACAAATAGGGAGGAACCCAAAATTCAAAACTTAAAACGATTCCACTGTAACAACTACAATTAGCAAAAAAAAAAAGGAAAAGAAAAGAAGAATCAAGGAAGCCGCAATTTTTTTAGTAATTGCAGAAAGGCATGGTTTTAAATATTAAGCAAATCGGCTCCAGATAAAAGATTTAGTTCTAATAAAACGGTGCATGGGATTATGCTTACCATATTCAGTTCGATAGAAACGAACATGAAACGTGTCACCCGAGCCAGCACGAGACGGATAAAACATGGAAAAGCAACAGAGAAAGAAGGGCAGAACGGTCTATGTTATTGTGTAACTTTTACGCCTTCTGTTCTCCAACGATTCAATGCCCAGTAGTTATAATCTCTCCGCGTAATTACACAAGTTTTTATCAATTTTTAATTTAAAGATTATAAAATTCGTCATTTTACGCTCAATTCACTGAATCCGATCTATATGCACGCCATGATAAGGAGATCATACCACACAACAATATTCGAGTACAGACCTGACCAAGGCGTTATAAATTTGTATAATATAGATGATGTTCGTGAACGCACTGCATACATCTAATTGAAAATATAAGTATTATTTTTCTTTGAAAAAGTAAAAATATGGCATTTACCAAGGTTAAGAGACATAGTGTTGCTCATACACCATGCCGCTAGTAAATCAATATCACCTTGAAGCGCCTTACCGTTATTGCAAGACTCCACAGATTTAAACATTTTCAAATCGTCTGCCTAGGGCAGGAAGTTGGAACAAGTGAATTATTTATATAAATCCTTTATAAAAAGCAGAAAGAGAATTGGTGCTAAGTGACTGCCCTGAGAAACACGAAATAACCGATATAGGTCTGGATGTTTTCGATGACAACCTAACTATTTGAGTCCTTTGAGACATGTAGGAGGCAATTCACGAAATCAAACAATCACCAATTCCTTAAAGACCAAGTTTGTGGAGCAACGACTTGTATCAACACTGTCAAAAATCCACATAAACAGTATCTATTTGAAATCCTCGCTCCAGTGCGTTACTAATAGAACAGCAAAATTGCAATAAGTTCGTTTGGGTGCTAAGGCCAGACAAGAAACTATGTTGATTTACGAGAATTACTTCACGGAAGGTGTCATACATATAAATTGTTAGAATATAGCAAAAACAAATTAGCAATATCGATGCGACAATTCACATCAAGCTTTGATACAAAATAATACAAATCTGTATAAAAACAAATTTGTATCTATATATACATGGACACACAGCACGTATTTACCAGCGTTTGCTTCAACTACAAGACGCATGCGTTTCTGTCTCACGACTTTGTCAATGATGGGTTTACGAAAACAAACGACTGTAGGCACACTTCGCGGTCATGTAGCAAATTTCGCCCCATCAGATGACACCAGATAACCTCATAACATCTGACGGACAAAACCAACCACCCCGATGCAAAGTGTTTCTTCTCGAATAGCTACGCTATTACAGGAAAAGAAAAACACGCAAATAACTGTGAGTCCATTAACTCGTCGCCAGGTGGCGTAATATAGCAAAAATAAATTAGCAATATCGATGCGACAATTCACATCAAGCTTTGATACAAAATAATACAAATCTGTATAAAAACAAATTTGTATCTATATATACATGGGCGCACAGCACGTATTTACCAGCGTTTGCTTCAACCACCAGGCGCATTCGTTTCTGTCTCACAACTTTGTCAATCATGGGTTTACGAAAACAAACGACTGTAGGTACACTTCGCGGTCATTTAGAAAATTTCGCCCCATCAGATGACCTGCAGTACCTACAGTCGTTTGTCTTCGTAAACCTATCATTGACAAAGTCGTGAGACAGAAACGCATGCGTCTGGTGGTTGAAGCAAACGCTGGTAAATACGTGCTGTGTGTCCATGTATATATAGATACAAATTTGTTTTTATACAGATTTGTATTATTTTGTTAGAATATGTTTAAAAAATTTGAAATATTTAATAGTAGCGATCGTGTACGGTAACTGTTAATAAGGGATCTGTTATATATAGATCTGGTAAATAATTGATAAAGGAATAGGTAAAGTACAACTGCACATTTTGAAGAAATATGTCGGAAAACCATCCCGTCCAGTGCTGAAACGATCTTTCAGAGAGGAATATTTAGAACACAATGCCGCCGTCAATGATTACATTATATATACCGATCGACAGAAGAAAGGAAATCATTTATCTGATCACAGGATGCATTTTTGAAATTGTATATAAAGTATAAAAAATGTAATATAACAATTCCTATTATTTCATGTCGCTGCGTTTATAGCGACGGGTAATAACATGCATGCATGACCTGTACATACATGAGCAATTTACAAGTTCCAACTTGATGAATACGTGCTCTTTGTAACTCGGTCTCCTTCTATAATACTCGCCGTGAGATCATGTTTGAACATGCATGTGGATGTGTTCGAACAAGTCGTGCTATCACCAGTACAAAGGAGGCGCTTGCGATTGCATAATTTCAGTTAAGTTTCAAATGCGAAGGTGTATTTTAGTGTGCAGTCAACCGTGAAACTGAATTGTTTTTTTTTCTAATTTCTTATGCGACATGGATAAATTTATGAAAAAACAAAGTGAGCCTTCTACATCCAGTGAATTCGTTGGTAAAAAGACAAAGTTCTACAATGACAGTTATTTCAATTATGGTTTCACCTCGTTGGATGGAAGGTCACAGTGTGTCGTTTGCTTTCAAGCTCTCTCCGGTCAAATCATGAAGCCATCAAAATTAGTTCGACACTTGGAAAGTAAACATCCGGCTCATAAAAACAAACCCTTGGAATTTTTCGAAAGAAAATTATATGCCTTGAGAAATCAACAAGCTTCTATTTGTCAGTCGAGCTATACTGGTAAAAGTGTACTTGAAGCTTCTTATCTCGTATTAAGAGTAGGGAAGATGTCCAAACCCCATACAATCACCGAAAACCACATATTGCCTGTTGCAATTGATATGATCAGTGTTTTAATAAGCGCGGAAGAAGCAAAATATTTTAAAAAATCCGTTTACTAACCAAACAATATTAAGGCGAATCGATGACATGGCTGCCGATGTTCGCGATCAGATAATTAAGCAAGTGAATACAAATGAATTTTTTAGTGTCTATTCAATTTCATGAATCAACAGATGTGGCAGATATGTCACACTTCTTATGTTTTATGAGGTATGAATATGATACGACAACACGGAGAAACCTGCAAGAATATTGTACTGCAAGTGATAACGGCCTTGAAAACCTACGAAATTTTACCTTATTAATACTTCTTTCTGTTTGTATGTTGTTAAAACTAGTAAATGTATTTATATATTTATAAAAGAGCGTTGAAATTTACTTCTATTTATGAATAATTTAATTTCTAACAATTATACATCAATTAAAAATGAATACATAATTTTGTCGTTCAAATTCTATTATCTTGCTTATATTATATTATTAAAATTTGATAGTCACTCACTAATATTTTACATCAACATTAATACAAATTGTTGTTTGTATTATATCACGTCAGTAGGGTTAGTCGGTATTATTACTATATGTATATATTGCATTTATTTTACTTTCCTTGTACGTGTTACGTATGTGTACGTTAAATCTATTTGCACGTAAAATGCTTTATATAGAATGTTTAGCGTATATATATATATATATATATATATATATATATATATATATATATATATATATCACCTTCCTACACCCAGAGTAGCTTCTTCTTATAAGGAAAACATTGGTTTGTCTATCTATACAGCTATACCTGTTTATATATTCAAATAAATACCTTGGCATAACCGTACTGGTTTCTAAATGTACTCGGTATTCGCGTCACAGTCCGTGATGAGATTGTTGAATTTATTGCGGACTCTGATGTTAATTATTATCTAACGAGTAAGAGAGCCGTGCCAGAAGACAACATAGCCAGCTACTACTGTCATGTTCGCGTCGTCTTCTTTATACCATATTTATATATTCAAGAGACCTCCTGTATTCTATAATTGGACTTAGTCGCAATTGTTCAGACATGGATTAGAACTATTTAAATATTCAACAACGATCTACTAGATATACATATAAATGTATATGTCCATGTTTACATTCGATTTTATTATTCACAAAAGCATCTCTGCCTTTTTGATTTGATACTACGTATAATAATAGTATTAAACTTTACTTGATAATTTAAAAGTTAAATTTTCTAGATTTTTATTAGACATTATATATCCAAGTTTGTGTTTTTAGACGACGACGATAAAAGTCATAAATTTTTATTACAACCCTTTTATAGTAATTTCTAAAGCAAAGACTGACATAGACATTAAACAAATAAATCAACGTGAATGACTTTTGAAAATAACAATTGTATGTCAATTCTCTTGTGTTATTGAATGAAAACCGGAAGTACGACTATAATGAAAAAAAATACAAAAATGTTAACGGAATAAATACAGAAACTTTAAGCACGACGACACTGTGTCCATAAAATAAGACAGTACACCTGAACACTAACACAGAAGATCAATAGCTTAGCTAACAAAAGCTGCATACAAACTCATCTAAAAACAAAAAGTTTAATCATTGCTAAATATAAATAATATTAGCGAAGAGCATAGCTCCCAGAAATAAAAAATTACTATTTGCAAAGATTTCTTAATCCTAAATTGACTTTTACTGTTTAATTTAACTACGAGGGCGTATTTTTATGTTATCTACCTAGCCATGAAATAAAAGAGTGACGATGTCAAACAAATTATTGAAAAATTGCTGTCACTGTTAGAAGTACATGTGCTAAGTTGTGTTTAGTTTGTGCTGTTTATAGAGATTTGAGACGGTCTATTTCTCGATAAAATGAGTGAAACTAAAGTTGAACATCGCAGCGTAATAAAGTTCTTGACAAAAGAAGGCAATGGTCCAAAAGCAATTCATGAAAGAATGGTTGCTGTGTATGAGGAAGATGCACCATCTTATTTCCAAGTAAAATATGGGTCTAAACTCTTTCGATGGGGCCGAGAGTCAATCAATGATGACCCAAAGTCCGGACGACCCGTTGAAGCTCGAACTGAAGACATTGTGCGAAAAGTCGAAAATTTGGTACTGAAAGATCGGCGTGTAAAGATCTCTGTCATTGCCAATGAAGTCTGTATATCCGAAACAAGTGTCCTCAAAATTTTTCATGACGACTTGGGTATGAAGAAGGTGTCTGCACGGGGATACCCAGATTGCTTACACCTGAACAGAAACTGTACAGAAAAGAAGTTTCTCAAGAAAATTTGGTGAAGTTGGAGAGGGACAAAACATTTTTATCTCGAATTATCACCGGGGATGAGACTTGGGTATATTACTGGGACCCTACTACTAAACAAGAATCCATGCAGTGGGTTCATAAGGGCTCTCCACCACCAAAAAAGGCCAAGACACAATTTTCTGGAAAAAAACTGATGGCAACTGTTTTCTGGGATGCTGAAAGAGTTTTGCTTATTGAATATATTATTATTATTATATATTATGATTATTATAGTTTGGAGATTTGCATACATGTATATCGTGCACGTTTTCGCACTCTGCATTTATTTGTGATTAATATATGTGAAAAACCTAAATTATTTGTATGTTCTATATCATTAAATAGTGCTAAATTTTGTCGTTCTTGTCATATTTGTGATGTTGTGAGTAACCTTAGTGGTAGGAAGCTACAAGCGTTTGTACTCAGATTATTTTAATAGTAAGTCTTTCTTTTTCTGTGGCTGTTTTTCCTATTTTATTTCTTGCAATTATTTCTTCTGCATATATATATTTACGTTTCTTATTACTCATATTATTTGCGTGTTACAAAATTATAAACTTTTTACTGTTTTTTATTATCCGTGGTTGGTTCCTCCTGTTTCGGTAGCTGATCCTGACCGTTGCCTTTCATCCCTTGTGTGTCTTTTTTTGAAAGTCCTTGCAGCGGGCAGCGCTAAGGTGAAGTCTGTATCCCTGTTTTATCCTGCTAATTATTGTGTCTGTCTTTTTGCTTCTCTTTCTTTACTTAATACTATTGTTATTTTTCTTACTGAGCAGTTTATTATTATGGCTCCTACTGCTTTGTCAATTTGTCACTGCTGCAAAGTCTCTGTTGAGGAGCATAAAACGTTGACATGCGACATATGCAAGATAGTATTTAATTACCAATGCGTTGATGTTACCATTTCTGAGGTGCGGGTTATTCGTTCGAAGCGGGGCGTTTCCTGGACATGCGTGCAGTGTACTGGCATTGGGAACGGTATAGCTGAATTAAAAGCCGCAATTGTTTCCTTAAAGGACGAAATTAATGAATTGAGAACACATTCTCTAACTCCATAAAACCATTCATTGGGCGTTCAAGATTTTGAGGAGGGAATCCAGGAAATCCGGGAACGCGAAAAGAGAAAGTGTAATATAATATTGTTCGGCTTGCCTGAGGACGCATCCCTGCCAGTTGCTGATAGTCGAAAGAAGGATGATGATACATGTCGTGACATCTTAAGCCAACTTTCTGCTGACGCTGGCTCTCCACAAGTGCGCTTGGGGAAGGTGGTTCCGAACAAATCCTATCCTGGGCCCATCAAAATAAATTTGAAAGATGAGCAACAGGTTCATGATGTTATCCGTAGAGCTAAGGGATCTCTTAGGGATGGCAGTTTCAAGGATGTTCGTGTTGCTTTCGACCGGACTCCTCGCCAGCAACAACATTTCAATTCCTTGAAGACTGAATTGCAACAGCGTGTGGGAAACGGAGAATCCCTGCAAATTAAGTACATCAGGGGTGTTCCTAAACTTGTCTCGTTAAACTAGCTTCACCCAAAAGAAATAATCTTACCTGTTACTATCAGAACGTGCGTGGATTGAGAACAAAGGCCATTCAGTTTCTTCCATCTGTCACTTCTTCGTCATTTGATGTTATTGGACTTAGTGAAACGTGGTTTTCGAGTGTTATTTATAGTGCCGAATTTTTTCCTGATACCTATTCAGTCGTCCGTTGTGATCGACGATTTGAAGAACTAAGGCAGTCTCGCGGAGGAAGCGTTCTACTAGCATACATGAGTACTCTAAATTTTATTGATTTAAATTTATCTGATGTGTTTCGTGAATTTCCTTATGTTGGCATCGTTGGAGGCAAATGTACTATAAATGTGATTTCTTTCCATATTATTATTCTCTATATACCGCCTTATATTTCGATTACAAATTTCGAATCGTTTTTGGAATTATTTTAAGAAGTAGTTTTCAACTATCCTAATTTAATCATCATAGGTGACTTCAATTGTCCTCAGTTTAACCTCAATACAGGTAATGATACTAAATCGATACTTGTAACATCTTTTATGGACATGTGCAACCTTAATCAATACAACAGCATTACTAATTCTAACAACAAATTGCTGGATCTCGTCTTATATGATATGGATTGCGAGGTTATACGTGACGGTTCACCATTGGTTCCCGAGGACACTCACCATCCTCCTTTAATTATTAATACTTCTATTTTCTCAGATACCTCGGCTTTCTTTCCCACTAACAATAACAAGTCTTTCAACTTTCGTAAAGCAAATTTTCCTCTTTTATATAATGCACTGTTGTGTATTGATTGGGACTTTTTGGACAGTGTCTCGGATGTTGATTCCATGTATGAAGTTTTCTACGATGCTCTATATTCTGTGTTCGAAAAATACGCCCCCATTTACGTGAATCACCCCCGTCGTTTTCCTAATTGGTATACTCCCGAAATAATTTATAACCTAAATTTAAAATACAAATATTTTAAGCATTTTAAAAGTACCAAAAGTGCTGCATCTCTATCATTGTTCAAGCATCTGAGAGCATTAGTTAAGAACCAAATATCTTCAGCTTATAAGACCTATCTTAAAATTACTGAAACTAAGCTTGGAGATAATCTCAGAAAATTTTGATCTTACATTGGTGAAAGAAAGAAGAGAAGTCCTATTCCAGGTAGAATGCAGCTATTAGGAGTCAATCTTGAGGATCCTCAATCAATAGTTAACGCATTTGCTGATCATTTTAGGAACATTTATAATACACCCTCTACGAATAATAACATAGATCTCCTATCAATCAATTCAATGCTTCTCCATTTGCATCACTTATCGGATGATGATGCATTGCTCAGCACTATGCTTGGGAATAAATTTACTTCGGGAGATGATCAAATTCCTGCTTTTGTTGTGAGGGACTGTGGAAACGTCTTTGCAACACCATTAGCGAAGATATTTAATTTGGCTCTCGCTACATCTACTTTTCCCGCTATTTGGAAGAGTACTAAAACTGTTCCTGTCTTAAAAGCTGGTGATACTTCGGACATTGCCAACTACCGTCCTATTGCCATCATTTCGAACTTCGCGAAAGTTTTTGAAATTGTATTATACCAAAAGTTATACCCTCTTATTAAGACTGCAATATCACCGAATCAACATGGCTTCATGAAAAAGCGATCTACTGTCTCTAACCTTGCGGTATTCTCTCAATACGTTGCTGACGCGTTGGATTGCGAGTCACAGGTTGATGTCGTATATACTGACTTTGCCAAGGAATTTGATCGAGTGGATCACGCTGTCTTGCCAGCTAAATTGGCGAGTTTTGGATTTAGTAAACCGCTGGATAACCTTTTAACTTCATATCTACATAATAGGCCCCAACGTGTATTTTACAACGGATATTTATCGACACCTTACATTGCCACTTCGGGAGTTCCGCAATGGTCTAACTTGGGTCCTCTACTTTTCATTATTTTCATTAACGATCTCTCAGACCAGCTCGAGTCTAATAACCTTTTCTGTGCCGATGACTTGAAGTTGTTTTCTCGAGTCTCCGACTCGAGGGACTGCCTTCGACTTCAGACGGATCTGGTGAATATACAAACTTGGTGTAAGGATAACAATTTGCCTTTGAACCCCGTTAAGTGCAAGGTTTTATCTTTCACCAAAAGACGTAATGTTATGCACTTTGATTACAAACTTGGGGATATAAGTATATCCCGTGTTGAATCAGATAAAGACCTGGGCGTTACCTTCGATATGAAACTGACTTTCAATGAACATATCAACAATGTGTCTAAGCAGGCCACACAAACTCTTGGTTTTATTATCCGCAACAGTGGCGAATTTTCTAACGTGAGCGTATTGACATCCTTATTTAACTCATTAGCGAGATCACGTTTGGAATATGCCAGCTTGATATTATATCCGTTTTATCAATCACAAAAACGTCTACCTGAGCAAGTTCAGCGGCGATTTTTGAAATACATGTGGCTCAAGGTGGACGGCGTCTATTCCGATAGGGGCTTTGATCACACTCAACTCCTTTCTCGTTTCAACATGCCTTCTCTCTCCTTTAGACATTTTGTAGCCAGTCTCAACTTTCTTCATAGACTTCTTCACAATGAAGTTGACTGCACAACACTATTATCCTACTTTAATTTTCTTATCCCACTATTCTTCACACGTCCTTCCCGTACTTTCTATCTTCCTTTTCCTCGAACCAATGTGTTGGTCAGGTCTCCTGTCTACGTTATGAGCAGTAATTACAATCAGGTTTCTTCTGAAATGGATATACATTTTCATGGTTTCTTGAGCTTCAGACATTGTCTCTATAACATCTGCGATGTGTATTCGTTGTAGTGTGTAATTAATTCCTGGATGTTCCCGTTTCTTTTTTTGTTTTTATTGGTTTTGATCACTTGTCCAGACTATTGTTTATATTCATATATATTATTTGCTTGAATGTTGTATATTATTTTAGGCTTCTTTATATTTTTTATATTTAGGAAATTATGTCTTTATAATATAATACTTTTTTTTTTTCTATTAGTACTTATTGTTATGTGTATGATTTACAATTTAGTTTTATTTTATCCTGTAAATGGAATTATAATTCTCCTGGGTAATAAATATATAAAATAAAATTAAAAAAAATGAAATAAAATATATGCCGAGAGGGTCTACCATAAATGGAGAGGCCTACGGAAACACAATTAAAAATTTAAAAACTGCTCTGGAGGAAAATCGCCCCATTCTTATCCACAAAAAAAACTTGTTGCTGCACGACAATTGTCGGGTTCATAAGGCAAACAATGTTCAGCAGATAATCAATGACTGTGGGTTTATAGAGTTAAGGCATCCACCTTATAGCCCCGACCTAGCTCCGTCAGACTTCTTCTTATTCAAAAATTAAAAAAAGCATCTCAGCGGAAAGCGTTTTGCTTCTGGTGAAGAACTCAAAGAAGCTGTTGAAGAATATTTTGCGGGGTTATCGAAGCAATTTTTTTCTGAGGGTATGGGGCAACTGGAAAAAAGGTGGTATAAGTGTATTAGTGTTAAAGGGAGTTATGTAGAAAAATTTATTTTTTTTGTTTTCTTATGTGCCTTTTTTTCATGGCTAGGTAGATAACATAAAAATCCCTCGTACATCAAAGGACTTTATAAATAACTCGGTATAAAGAAATTGAAATTTGTGAATATGTATGCCAGGTTGCATATATTTTCCCTGTTACAGTTTACTTTCCTTTGTTTTAAAAATTTAGCGTGGATAAAGTTTTACCGCCCTGTATTTAAATTTTATATTTAAGATTCAGTACGTTATATTCTTTTATATCGGCTGCAACCTCTGTACGGTTTGTGTGGACCTTCGACAAGGCCGCTCTTCGCGCGTGTCTTATTACGGACACTTCTGTTTGTACGACCAGTGAGTAAGGTTGATATTTCTTGGTGTACTCCGATAATTGAAATATGATTCGCGCCTGCCCTAAATATTTTGGAAATTAGTGCAGTTTGCGGATTCAACTAGGGCGCAGTGAGAAAATTTAAAAAGAACCCTCACTACGGTATCGAGTAATTGGACGTCTTTCGTGTCGAGGCAAATAGAAGTATGTAGGTTTCAATCTTTTCTTTTGTCTGTCCATTCGCTGGGAATTTATAATATTTTGCGTTCGAGGAAAACCAGATATCAAGCATTCAACGTAGCTAGAAAGTCAAGGCCACCAGAAATCATGAAAGAGTATGCGATTTGCATCAAGAACAGCATCTAATATCACGAATTGTCGTTGGAAAACTTTGAGAAGGTATAACTTGACCGGAAATGTTTACCGAAAAGCGGACGATAAAAAGTCGCAACTAATGGAGTTATTGCTCGAGATATTGCTATAGCATTAGAAGAATTACAACAAACTTCTACTACATCCTTCGCACTAAACTATAATATAAGGTGCCGATCAGTAGCCAGAATATTGAAGCACGAAAAATATCATCCGTATAAACTACGTTTAATGCAAGAATTATGGAACGGGGATTGTGACCATAGAATTGAATTTTGCGAAAGAGTGATGGAAATTTGCAAAAATGAACAATATTTTACATATGTTTTGCTGTTTTCCAACTAAGCTACGTTTCATTTGAATGGTACCGTTAATCGCCATAATTGTTTATATTGGTCAATAGATACCCTCATTGTATGCTAGAAGCGGATACACAACATCGGCAGAAATTAAATGTTTAGGCTGGTATTTTCAGGAACCATATTATTGGTTCATTTTAATTCATGGTACACTAACTGGACAGAGATATTTAGATCTTTTTCGTGATCGGGTTGTTCCAAATATTGACGAAGATGGGGATTTACATGTAAATGTTTGGTTCCAGCAAGATGGAGCACCCTATCACTATGCCCTTAATGTTAGAAGTTTTTTAAGCAAAACATTCCCAAATCGGTGGATTGATCGTAGAGTATTCATTGAATGGTCGGCGCGGTCTCCAGATTTAAACACTTGACTTTTTTGGCGCCGTTTAAAATCTCTAGTTTATACTAGACGACCACATAACATGGATGAGATACAGCAAAGAATAATTAAGAAAGTGCAATTAATTCGTGAGGAACTTTGGCAAATGTCATTCATGAATTTGTTCACAGACTTGCATATTTTGTCAACAAGTGAACGGTCATTATCTCGAAAACTTTCTTGATATTGATATTGTTTATTATATTTTTTGTGTTAATTTTTCTTGTTCTCCATAAAATTTGCATTATTAGATTGTTGAACAAACCTTGTTATTACATTACTGAACTCCCAGAACATAGCTCTATTGAAATTCGTAAAAATATACAGGTTGTTTTATTTAAAATAAAAAAAAGTTAGCATCATCTCTGGCTAAACCGGAAGTCTGATTTGAAATAAATATGCTCTAAGTCTAAGTAATCTTTAGACTGTACAATTATAATGTGTCACCAATGAACGTATTCGTAGGACGCTATAGAACAATTAAGTAATTCTAAATCATCTGGTTGAATAGTATGTATATACCAGGTAACATTACCTATACTTTGTTGTCTTTTGTGAAGAATAGAGTATCCGCTTTCATTTTTTAGAGGGTCTGTTATTAAGAGGTGGTAAAACTTCATTGTAAGATTTCGTGAAAAAAATGGTCCATTATTTATAAAGATAACCGTGATTCATAGGTGCCCGTAAATAGAGGTTTTACTGTAGATTATCTGTATTTCGTATATTAAAAAATAACGATTGTTTTACAACGAAATTACTTTTTAGTACACTAGTAGAATTTTTGCTAGAATATTTGACGATATAATGCCAATAAATGCTACTGCAGAATGCCTTTAGATAACGAATGAAGGAGCATCTAGTTGTAATAAAATAGAAATACAGTCGTGCCAATTATAACAATACCCCCCTTGGAAATTTTACAAAAACTTGGCGAAGTTCCTGTAAATACTAAACAAAATATATGTATGGTCTCTTGATCCAATATTAGTTTGTATATATGTATGTATGTAAAAACAGGAAGTACATATATCATTTATGGATCACAGCATATGTTATAAAAGTTTAATTTTATTACTAAGCATTAGGTTAGGGAGTTCTAAACTTGTAGGAACGAGCAAATATATTTAATTTTGGCTACTCAACAAACTATTAATTATGAGATGCGAAAATATATATTAGCTAGAAATACCAATATTTTCTCTGGACTAACAGAATATGAAAATTAATTTACAGTTTATATACACATTTCACATTGTCGACATTTTAGCGTGTACTGTAAAGTACTAAAAATAACATTCAATTTTCTATTTTACTAATTAAATAAGCGTTAATATAATCCAATAAGAATAACAACAATCACAATATTAACAAAAATATCAACCTTCCGTCAGGCGCAATGTAATTTTGCACTGTATTTGTACACATAATATTCACAAAGTATAAAACAGGTATGACGATAATAAAATGATTTGGGCCACATTTTTTGTTTTAAAAGAAATTTCCAATTCGGGATTATTTAATTTTACTTACTATATAAAGATTGTCGAACCATCCATTACATATGATCCTCGTCTGTATGTGGTCTTATTTGCAATCACCGCAAGGAACTACTTCCATTCCTGAAATTATGCATAACGAACTTAATGAGATCGATAATCCTCAAGATATTGTTAATTGCTTTGCTCAATTTTTCTCTAGCGTAAATACATATTTTACCTTTATGCAGTTCTCCTCCAAAAGATGCCGCCAATATCTTCAACTTCGGAGTTGAATGAAATTATGTTCTCTTGGCCGAATAAATACACATCAGGCGACGATTTAAGACCTAACTTTCTTGTGAAAAAAACCGAAATATTCTTGCTGTTCCTTTATAAAATATTATTATAATTTTCACATCATTATCTGTCTTTCTTAGATTCTGAAAGCAAGTTAGAATAGTTCTTGTTTTTAAAAAAGGAAATAAAATCAATATATATAACTATGGTCCTGTTCCTATTCTTTTTATTTTCGCAAAACTATATGAACAGCACTTATATAAGCACATATTTTCTATTATTCACTATTATATTTCTCCGTCACAACATGGCTTTTCCTCCGGACGACTTATTGTAATTAACTTAGCAACTATCACTCAATATGCTAGTGATACTATTAATTGTCAGGGTCAGGTTGTTTATTAATTTTGACTACTCCTGCGCATTTCATACTATCTCTCATGAAATACTCCTACATAAAGTTTACTTATCTTGGCTTCTTTCCTTGCCTTCTGTAGTATTTAGACAATAGGGTTTCATTTTTTATAATGGTTACATCTGATGCTTCTATATATACTCCTGGGGTTCCCCAAGGCTCCAACCTAGGGCCTTTATTATCCCTACTGTTTATGAATGATTCAGTTGCAAATCTGTCTTCATTGGGTTATGCTGACTATTTTAAAACTTAAATGTAGTGTCAAGTGACGCAATAATCCCTGATCATCAATTTAGGTTTAGAGAAATGAATGCCACTGTTGAGCAAGTGCATTGCTTGGTGAAAATCATAGATAGAGCCTATGAAAGAAAAGAGTATTGTTCGGCAGCCTTCTTAGATATGTCCCAGGCTTTTGATAGGGTCTGGCATAACGGGTTATTGTTCAAACTCAAATGTAAATTACTGCATTCTGAAGAGCTATCTAACTGATAGATATTTTCTGGTCAAGTACCAGGATGAACTGATAATACTGAACCGAATATAAGCTGTAGTACCCCAAGATAGTGTTATTGGCCTTATCCTTTATTAAATTTATATTGGCGATACACCAACATCGAATACTACAACTACCGCAACATATGCTGACGATGTAGCATTATTAGTAACAAGTAGTGATTATACAGTGGCATCGCATTATCTCCAAAAATCATTAAATAACCTCCAGGAGTGGCAAAGAAAGTGGAAAATAAAAACCAACGAACTAAAATCAATGCATGTAACATATACATTACGTCAAGATATTTGTCCTCCTGTTTCATTAAACGTTGTTCAAATACCCCAGAATGAAAGCACCAAATATCACGGAATTCATTTGGAGAGACGGCTAACGTGAACTAATCACATCTCGAAGAGAAAGCAGCTAGGGCTGACATTCTCCAAACTTCAGTGGCTCATTTGTCAGCGATCTTAATTATCACTGGAAAACAAAACTTATTGTGTACAAGGTGATTGTGAAGCCAGTGTGGATCTATAGCGTTCAACTGTGGGGAACCGCGTGTATCTCTAATTTGGAAATTCTTCAACGGTTTCAATCCAAAGTATTGAGAAAAACTACAAATGCACCCTGGTTTGTAACAAATGCGTATCGTGGCATTTGTTACAAACCAATCATGATCTTCACATGCAGACAGTGTGCGAGAACGCAAAACACGCAAGTATCAAATATCTCACACGTCCAAATCGCTTGTCATTCAACCTTTTGGATAATAGTGCACAAACATACCGTCTAAAACATGTCATGCCTAGACATAGTGAACTCACACAACTAATTGACTTATATGTATAGTAGTGAATTGTTATAGCTTATTTTTATTCGTTAGTACATTTCTGTAGGTTCCTAACTCATGTCCTTTTGTAAATAATTACAATTTTCATTTAATACCAACCCTGGGAAGATCATTAAATTTACATGGAGTTATTAAAAAAAAGTGATGCTGATGTCAAACTGATCACTGCTTCAGCTTCAATCTTTACGTGCAAAACATGTGCCTCGCAGCGAGTAAAACATTAGGTTTTATCTTACGATCTACCAAATTTTTCAATAACGTCGACCTTCTCAAAACGTTATAGCTAGCGTTTGTTGTGAGTAAACTCGAATATGGATCCTGTTATTTAGTATCACTTCTACGATGCGCATAATGTTGCTGTGAAAAGAATTCAGCGTCGTTTTTTACAATATCTAAGTTTCATAACATCAGGCATTTATCCGGACTTGACTATTCTCTTTTGTTGTAGCAGCATAAAGTTCAGTCATTGTCTGATAGTAGGAAGCTACGGTTGTATTCAAAAAAATCGCGTACATATATTTTTTTCCCTTTAGTTTTGTATTTTTTGACGTTTATTAACATCAATATCGTGACAATTAAGTTAATCAAAAATGCAAATACCAAAAGTTTCCGATAAAGAAAAGTATTTTATTATAGCAAAAGTTGAAGAAGGTTGGTCAATTATTATTATTAACATTCATATATTACAACATAATTTGAAACATACTTGAGTGGGTAAAACCTCACTAAATTTATGAATCATGTAGAAATGTGAAATACGTATCTACGTCTTTGGAGAAGATACATTCAAAAAAACATAAATGAACTTGTATTGTGTTCTTCACACCCCATTTTTAATAATATTTTTTTATATTATTAAAAATACTTTTGTATTATTCATATATTAGAAAACGTAATGCTTCCTTCTGTGTCCCAAATTTATCCTGATAACAATTTTATTTATCAACAGAATAAAATTGTCCTGTTCAAGTTGCGAATGATGTGAGACAATGGTTTCAAGATCATTACATAGAAGTATTACCTTAACCATATCACAGTCCTGCTGTTAACCCTATAGAAAATCTTAGGGCTTTATTAGTAAAAGGCATTTATAAAAGAAATTTCAGAGCCCAAAAGGCAAATGAGTTATGGGAAATTATTCATCAGGCTTGGGAGGATTTAAATAAAAATCACAACGAATTGTGTAGAAATTGAGTGTAGTCTATGCCACGTAGACTCAATGCGGCTTTAAATGCAAACGGTGCCATGACTAGAGCAGAAAAATTTCCGTGCGCGCCATGAGCGCTGGTATGGGAGTGTAATTCGTAATATATTAGAATATGAGATAAAATAGGGACGCAACATGAGCTTGTTACCGATATAAGTATAGAAGTAGTGACATTTATTCTATCAGAAATAATTAAATATACATTTGGTTTTCTGCTATTAAAGTAATATCCATAAACACACGAAAAATAAGAATAGTACATATTATAGCAGCGTTGTATGTACCTATAAATAAAATGGAAAATGTATGAATTCAGTGATTAGCACGACAGAGGATTTAAAAAAACACTTACCGCTTTAAGCGTCGTCCAAGGATTGACAATCTGGAGAAACTCGATTGTATATTTTCAACATCAGGTGCGTTTCTAGGGTTATTTCTGAAAAAAATATCCGCCGTGAGGAAAAAATATGTTTATATTCGGAAAACGAGCGTTCTACATCTAGTGATGTTATATTCGCATAATCAAAATACTTTTTTAAGCAACTTAACACATCTGTAGATGTGCCCTCACAAATACGTGTTAAGGTGTCAAAATCTGCATTTCTGTCTAAAACACTTTCAAATTTAATTAGAATACTTTCACTTTTTGCGTCTTCTACAGCACAGCGTCTTCTACAGAGTTGTGCGTGAACATCTTTAACGATTTGCAGTGATTCCTCTAACGACAGCGACAAATTTTTTAATTTTGTTATTGCTTCTTCTAGTGCCAAGTAATTCTCACGAATACTTTGTAAATCCATTTTAATCTGGGCATCTTGAAATTTTTTCTGGATTGTATTGATAGCTGCACTTTCTTTCGGATCGAATGATAAAACCACGTCCTTAATTTTTTCAAAATGTTCATGATAGTTAAACCCCGCCCGTAACCATGTACCCCAACGTGTCAGAATCGGCTGTGGTGGTTCAGGGGTATGGGGACACATTTTGTGAAATTTCCGAATACGTTTTGGAGATTTCAGGAATACTGCCTTTGTACTGGATATTAAAGCATCTACCTCTGGATAACATCTACGAACCTGTTCTGCCACAAGGTGTAGAGCATGGAGTTTACAAGAAATATGTAACAAGTTAGGACAATATTTTCTAAGAGACCGACCTACAGAACACATGGTTGGGGCACCATCGGTCATAAACATTAATACTTGGTCTTTCGAAAGTTTAAATTTTTCCAAAGTATCTAATAGCATCTGAAATTTTTTCGGCATTACATTGTTCTAGTCGTCTGGATGCTAATAAAATTGAAGACGTTGGTTGATGTGGTTCCATATTACGCGCCATCACATTTACTACAGATTGTTTTTTGCTGTTGTTTCGTCAACACATAACCACAGTTTTTTATTTTTCAGTTTGGCTTTGATTTTATTTTCAACCTGTTTACGCAGCACCGATGGTAAATTCCTTAGTAACGTTGTCGTGCTCGGTAATGTTTCATTCGCGTATTTATTCCAAAATGAAATAAATGAATCATTACTTAACAAGGTAAACGGCAGTGTACACACAATCATTGTTACACATAGTTCATGTATAAACTGTTCGATTAATTTTGTTATTATTGTGCTTCGAACTGCTTACGTGTTCTTTATAATGTATTTTTGACCAACACGTAAGATATGTATTGCACACTAAACATTTAATTTTTGAGCCATCGTATATTAAGTCCGGGAAATCCATAATAAACTTATTCACTTCGTCTGACAACGGTCTTTTTCTCGATTTATGTGTCGACGGCATTTTATTACGTATGCTTACACTTACATGCTGTCTAAGCAAGTACCAAACACATACTGAATGCTTTTTATTAGTTCTGATGCAATACAATCATCCTCACATCGGCGCACATGGCGCGCACGGAAATTGGTCTGCTCCGGTCATTACTAAATATTAATATAATATTAAATTAAAAATATCTAAAAAAACACATAACCTTTATAATAACTTTTGTCTAAATGACTGAAAGTCCGTTTTTAAACGATAAAAAAACTAATAAGAAATGTTTGCTTGATTTAAATGGTGTACGTTATTTTTTTGAATACAAGAGTACATAGTGCAAGTTTTTTGTATAAACTGATCAATGGTCGGATTGACTGTTCGGACTTGCTTTCTGGAATAACTTTCGTGTTCCGCGCACTACCTTCCGTTAATGTTCCACAGTCGTATATCGCATCCCTAACACTAATATCTTTGGAAAAGTCACTTATCTGGTCCAGAATGCTGAGACAATATACGTCGACATATTTACTGAGAACCGGCAATCAAAATGAAGACTTCAGTTTTTCTTTTTGTTTTAAACCTATTTTGAGTTATTATTTTTACTGTTACTTTATTATTATTATTATCATTTTGTATGCACTTGCATTTGTTTATTGTTCTGCTATAATTGGGGTGACTTGTTGGGCAATAAACATTATTATATTATTATTATTATTATTATTATTATTATTATTATTACAGAAAGTATTTTTTACACTTTGACAAAGAAAATCGACAATCAGTATTTTTTTTTAATACGGAAGTTCATGTACTGAACTGTAAAATATTGTGGGAAAGTGCCCGTTAAAAATACATATGCACTCTTGTAATATTTGCCTGCTATAAGATAAATATAAATCAAGGTTAGAGTCGTGCGTTACACTTACGCAGATGTAACTCTACCTCCCTAACTAGCAATAACCCTATTGCTAGTTAGGGAGCATCAATGCAGATCTTAACTTGCACAGTTTATTTATTGATAATGATATAAAGTACACTGTTTCTTCTTTCATTAATTACGAATTTGATTTGGCGTCCTTGTTATTTCTGTTGTATTATTTCATTTAGTATCTCTTATTGGCATTATAAAAGAGTTTTCTCTTAAATTTTTTAACAAACTCTTATGCGAAGTACTACCCAGCAATTCGCGGAATTTCAATGTGGCACGCGAAGGTATGATAGTACAGCTCCATAGTGCTAGACGGTGTAAGTAACGTTTATTCTAAGTCAGTCTGGAAAACTGTACTTTGCTAGGTGGTGACAAAGAGTTTTCGTGTGTACATTTGTTGAGGTGTATTTGAGCTATTCTGATTGTAGTATGATGTGAAAGAGCGAAGAATGTACATAGAATTCTGATTCAAACTTGGTAAAGCGGCAGCGGGAACTCTGAAAATGCTTAAACAAGCGTTTCGTGAAGATGCCTTAGGCTAGACGTAAATTTATGAGTGATACTACTGTTTTAAAAATGGACGTGTGTCGACTGAAAATAACGATCAGCGTTCCGGTCATCCATCGGCGGAAAACTCGACACAAAATGCGGCAAAAGCGCATGATGCTATCCTGCAAGACCGAAGATCAACAATCCTGTACATTTGTAATAATGTCGACCTTAGTACACGTTTGTCAGCGTATTCTGTCCGCCAAGCTAAACATGCGGCATATTGCTGCGAAATCTGTGCCAAGGTTAATCAGCATTGAACAAAAAACGGCACCGTGTTGATATAAGCAGAGCTGAAAGAATCTTCCGAAAGAGATACGAGCTTCAGTATTTCAAACATTATTGGCGACAAATCTAGGATGTACGGGTATGATCCCGAAACAAAGCAGTAGTAATCGCTATGGAAGACATCATCGTCACCACCACCAAAGAAAGCCCAGCAAGTTCGAACCAAGGTCAAATCGATGTTGATTTGCTTATTTAACGCTGATGGCATCGTGCACAAAGACTTTCTCCGTGAAACAGGTAATGGACGATTTTATAGCAATGAGAAAACATTCAACGCAAGCACCTTGCCAAATGGCGAAACAAATCATGGATCTTACACTACGACAATACAACAACTAACATGTCACTTGTTGTGCCCACCGTACTCTCCAGATCATGCTCCTTGTAACTGTTTCCGAAGTTGAAACCGAAGACGCGAATTTGAGGACCGTTCAGGATATTGTCAGTTAGTAGAAGGGCGAAATTTTGAACATTTAATCTAGTCAGCAAATCGTTTTTTTTTTTGTTAAAATAAATAAATTGTTTAAATCCCGAGTTTAAAGGACTTGTTTTTGCAAATTAGCTATTCTACCAATTGATTCATGGCTTATGTAACTAATCAAAATTGATTTCCAAGAATTCATGTTTTTGATCTCAATAGCAATGTGAAGATTTACTGTATCCAGCTATTTAACCAGCTATTTAACAAGGCATACAAAAATGTCAAAATATACAGGGAGAGTGTTCCATTCAAAATAACAAATTGGATGTCTATTTCCGATATAACCGGAAGTGACACAGTTAATTTGATATTATTTTTAGAATTCTTGAATCTTTTTACGAAGATATACCGAATTTTATATAAAAAGAATGCAGCGTTGCAGAGATACTTAAGGGGTTCCATACTTTATCTAGCACTGTATATTATACATTTAGAATTTCTAACATATTATTATATTAATATAGACGAAAATGCAAAAATGACATAGGTTTAAATGAGAAAAAAGAAACATATTTTTCTTCTTATATTAACGAACACTGCATTTAGAGTCTTTATTATAGCCTTAACACCACTAAAGATATTGGTATAAACCAATGCGATACTGTTACTATTAATTGCAATCATGCAATTAATACAAATCGATTTTAATAATCATTTTTCACTTGCTTTAACTTGTCAAACCTTACATATATCTCTAAGATTATAGCTTTTAGTTCGAATTCTTTTCTATGGAATGAAAATATTTCACTTACTGTTGGTTATTTTGTCAGTTCCCACAAGATATCCTTAATTTCCCACACAAGTCTTCATTTTCTCAGAGTGTTCCTATCCGTGGTGAAAATTTTCTTCAACTTTCTAATACCCAAAACATCTACACCAATTTTGTGCCCAAAATCTCTTTTTTATTTTGCTATCATCGTCATCCCAAAATATTTGTTTATTACCTCAACGTCTTTAGGATTATTGAAATAAAGAATTTCTAAAATTTGGCCTTGAATTTAATTGATTGTAATTTGTGGTGATTTTAATTTCCCAAAAACCAATGCTTTTGATAATGCGAACGACTTTAGGTTTAGAATTTTAAAAAACTTTAGGAATATATTACAACGGTCTCAGCCGAATCCTGTTGTTAATAGAGACAACAGATTACTGGATTTAGTTTTGGTAACTTTACTTGCTCAATTTTTGTCGAACACTTCCTTTCCCCGTAAGTTCCTGAGGACACCTTTCATCTAACATTAAATTTTGACATGAATTTACGCAGATATCCTATTAAAAATATTCTTTCCAAGGCTGCTTATTATGTCTACCAGAATTTACTGATCGAAAAAGTGCAGCAAAGATTTTTGAAATGTTGAACGTACAAATTATCTGGCATCCTGCTAGGGGAGAGTTACTGCGTGAACACAATTTTACCTGACTTTCTGATCGCAAAGAGATAGTGAGTGCTCACTTTATGATTAACCTGTTAACATGGCATAACAATGCTGTTGACATTATGGTGCCAAAATATGTATCGAGATCAAATGAAACATTCGCCGTAGCCAGAGTTAGTACTAACATTTTTGCTAAAGCACCAATTACACATATGGCTAGAAATTCTAACAGAATCTTCTCTGATCCTTTTTACCCTTTCGCTACATTTTAACTTTTTAACAGAGATTCAGTAAATTACCCACGTTTATATCTATTGACAATTTAAAAACTCGGTTGGTATTTCTTATGATTTTCTTTATTTTAATTGTTATTTTTACTCTAATTAGCTTATGGACTATAGTTTAAATTAGTTTTTGACACTGTACTTTATTATTATATTGTCCACTTAATGGAGGGATCTGTTGGAAAATAAAGAAAATTATTATTATTTTTTTTGTACTCCATTCCTCCACCTTAGCTCAGCATGGCTTCCAGAATCTGAGCAACCATCCTGAGAGTCCTAACGCGGGCGGCAGTGTCAGCGCCATTCTCTCCGAAAAAAGGCCCCGGCACACGCCCCACACTTTTATTTGATTTTAGTTTTATTTTATTATTTGTGCGACATTAGATGGTATTACATTATATGTCTATATGCTATGCACAAGAACAATATATTCAGATTATTGAATATAATAATGAATTACTATATTCCTACAATACCGATTGGTGGTGCTGGACCAGTGGAAGGATGGCGGGCATTCGCAGCTCGCGAATACGAAAGGTCAGGGTTATTTCTCGGGAGTGTCCACTAAACTGTGGCTGAGCCTCCGAGATTTACCAGCTCTACGATGTTGGGAAGCTGATTTCATGAGCCAGCAGAATTCTCAGCGATTTCAAGATGACGAACTTCTGCATATCTCTGACAATGGTTTTCGACTTAGTCACCGGAATTTATATTCTTTTCAGGTTTTCAAAAAGTTAATGTTACTCCGCCTAGTACACTGATGATGAATTCCGAATAACCAAGTCTTATTTGCAAATTCGGATCCCGATATGTAACCCTTTTTTCGCGTTCTTTGTCCAGGATATTCGTCTTAGCCGGATATGACATCTCCACCATGTATATGGATTTTGTCTCCATTGCCATAACCACCATATCTGATTTGGGTCTGTTTGCTTTTGTGGTTGTAGAGAAGGGAAAATCCCACGAAGATTTAAATTTTGTCATTTGAGACATTTGAGACAACAAGTGGTACATCCTGCTCGGCATACGGCAAGGTCACTTCGGTATCGATACCATACCAATGCCTGAGATAGAAGCAAGCGCGTGTTTAGGGAACGCCGCGAGAAAATGCTTGCTTTGCTTTCTTTATACATTTTGCAGGCTCTGCAATTGATGTCTCGTATTTGAAGTGCGAGCACTTCCCTTCTATACAGAAGGGTCAAGAAAACTCCATCTTGGCATGCCAAAATGTAACCTTCAGTTTCGGAGTACAGCCCGGGTGACAAAAGGAAGGCAAATGTCCAAGCCTCCGAAAGATTTTGTTTTTATGCAGCCATAGAATTGAGAGTGTATCGGCTTCTCTAGGTGTTCTCCCAAAGAGATCTCGTTTATTCTTTTTCTAAGCTTCTGTTTTAGGTCTTGTTGCTACCACTGCAGTATGTCATCCCCACCGAATTTTTCTCCCCTTGGTTTAAACGGGAAACCATACAGATTAGCAGCCCTTTGTGCTCTGGCCAAGAGAAATGTGCCCCTCCCACTCAGTTCATAGTGTCCGATGAATTCGAGTAGGGGATCCTTGGTGTTCTTGATGATGATGATTATTATTATTATAATAGTACTGTTGTATTTCGTAAAAGTTTATAGAATCAACAAGGTGTCGATAAGTTTTACCTGAATTACTATAAACAATGGCAAAATTTTAGTGCGACTTCGTCTACTAAACGTAATCCGCCATATTATTTGCATTAAATTAGCAATAATATTGAACAAAATTGACGGGTTTATGTTTGAAGAACCGCATATCAATATTAAATATTCTATTTTATTTATTTTATGGTAATTGGTATTAATGTTGTACTGATATTTAAATGTTTTTATCAAAGTTTATCTAAACCTTATATTATAATATAGTAATAATTGCATTGCGAAAAAAGTAAATTTTAAAATCACGTTTTACAATTCTGTTGTAAAAAATCAGATAAACTGCATAAAATAATAAAACATATTGCTATCGAACGTTAGACAAGACGTCTCACGTACAATAAATACGAGAATATGAACCATATTAGTAAGCAATAATTTATACTATACAATACTAGGAGAAATATTGTGTCTTCAAAAACGTTTAAATTTAAAATGGTGGCAACTTATATTATCTTAAACTGTTGGAAATCTTCTCCTTCCTCAAAGAACAAAATGTACGGATTGTCAGGAACAAGTTGTTCGCTTGAAAACAAACTATTATCAGTTAACTAAACTTTCGTGGGACAAACGTCTCTGTTACAAGATAATGCAGAATTGCGAGTGGTCTTTGGTTCAGAATTAAAACTTGGAATATATTCATAATAAAAAAACTAATTATTTCATTCACCTTTCTTATCTTAACATGATAGTTGTACTTCTTAGAATAAATACGCTAGCATTAATTGTGATAGAATTTCGAGGTACGAAGTCGATATTGAAACGTTTTAGAAAATCCAATGAGGACTAGTTAAAAAAAAAGATTTTATTGTTTTTCATTTTAATATTTCCCTTTAATATCAATACATTTTTGCATTCTATGAAACCAATCCTTTAAGCAATGATGCTACTCTACTTGAGACATTTCAGAAACCAGGCGTTTAGGATAGTTCCAGCGGAGGGGGGCCACGATGGCCTCCATGGAGGCGGTTCCCGTGTTGTTCATAGCTCCCGTGATTCCCAACAGAGCCTGTCGCTGAAGAGTCGCGAGGAGCCCACCGACGATGTCAGCTCCGTCCTCCTCCACCAGACAACTGCCCCATAAGAAATCGTTGGTCTTACTACTGCTGTGTACAACCAGCGTACCACATTTGGATTTAGTCCTCAGGTCTTGCCAACAGCTCTTCTGTATCTCCAGAAGTTCTGCGTCGCCCTGCCTGCCACTTTGACTAGGTGTTTGCGCTAATAAAGTTTCGCATCAAGTGTTATGCCTAGATACTTCACCTCATTGGTTAGTTCTAACTCTTGTCCAAACAACCTTATCCTGTTCAGATAATTTAGTGTTTTTATGCTGGTAAAGGCTACCAGCTTGTTTTTTGAGGATTGATAGTTAATCCCTCCTCAAGGCACCATCTTTCCACAATTCGCAGAGCACTTCGCATGATACTTGCCCACTGCCTTGGGAATTTCCCTTGGAACACAATGACGATGTCATCGGCGAACCCCTGTGTCCGTATACCATGGTCATTTAATGTCCTGATGAGATGAACCACTACTAGACTCCAGAGTAGCGGTGACAATACGCCTCCGTGAGGACACCCTTTTGTTGTCCTCATGGAGATCGCTTTGTTTTGAATTTTGGTAATGAAAGTGTATTTAAGCGTATTGCAACATCCGTGATGAAAGTGCAATGCAATACTTCAGCACTGTCGTAAATGTAGCACTGTTTCAAAGGAAGGATAGGAGTGGGGATATCGGCGCGATCTCAGTGCTGCAGTGTAGTCTGGTTGACTGTGAGTCTGGTAGTGCTAGTGGGAGAACAGTTTGGGCATTTTTTCGTGCTATTTTGGTCGTTTAAAATGGCTGCTGCAATTGAAAATGCTGTTATCCAATTTGCTTGTGCAAAAAATAATGAAGACTCCTGAGATTCATCGTGAACATTGTTCCATTTATGCTTAATATATCATGAGTGACGGTATGGTTAAAAGATGGTGCCGTACCTTCCGAGAAGGGCGAACTAATGACCTTAATGAAGAACAGAGTGGAAGATCAACTGCAGTGACGCATACGCTTGTGGGTAATGTCAAAGAAAAAATTTACGATCCACAATCACAGAACTGTGTGCCTTTTCCCCTCAAATTTCCTTTACAGTTTTTAACGAGGTTGTAACTGAATATTTAGGTTACTACTAATTTTCTTCACGATGGGTGCCAAAATTTCTTACCGGGGAGTACAACAAACAGAATTGGAAAGGCACTAACGGCGCTAAAGGATACGCTACAATGTTGAAGATATCCTCAGACATATCGTAGCAGGCGACTTGGGTCGCCTGTGTCAACGTTTAGATGAAATGACAGTCAATGTAGTGGGGTCGCTCTAACTCGCCTACGAGGAAACCTTTAAAGGGCCGTCAAACTTTTTCTGTAAGGCAAGCCATAGTTACTGTCTTTTGGGCCAATAAAGGGATCCTTCTTCTAGATTTTATGGAACGAGGGACCACAATAAACAATGAAGTCTACTGTGAAACTTTGTAGAAATTCAGAAGAGCTATTCAGAAAAAGCGACGTGGATTATTAAGTTTGGGCATCGTTTTTCTTCATAACAATGCCTGCCAGCATACTACCGTTTGCACGGTAAGCCTGCTGGACAGCTTTAAATGGAAAATGTTTGAGCATCCTCCCTACATCCCTGATTTGGCTTATAGCGCCTACCATCTCTTCCCTAAAATGAAGAAATAGTTTGGGATCCAACGGTTTGAAGAACCGATGAAGAGCTGCAGGAAAGTGTTACAGCTTGGGTTAATTCACAGGCGGTGGCTTCTATGAACAGGGCATTAAAAAGCTGGTTCTTCGCTATGACAAATTTCTCAATCTTAATGGAAACTTTATAGAAAAATAGCTGCAAGTAGTAGCTTTAATTTGCATATAATAAAAACCTCTTCATATATTAATGTTTTTCTGAATAACCAAACGGAACATACCTTAAGAACGCCCTCGTATATATCCTCTTATCGACATGGTTTTCCACATAATATATGAACGGTTACAAACCCTTCATTCAATTTATTTCCGAGGTTATTGATAATGAAGGACAAAAGAGCAGAAGAAGAGACAGTTAGTTAATCCTTAATACGCACTGTTCTCCTACATTTTAAAATACAACCTTTCCTTAAAATTTTAATCTCATGTACGATATTTCGTAAATTATAAGAAACTACACATATGGATAAAAAGGTTGCATTTTCTGAGGATGGATTAAAAGTTCTTCAATAGCAAATTTATTAATATTGTGCATAATTTCGATTCGCTGAACTATTCTAGAATATTTTTGACTATTCTAATAACATTTTGTCCTTCGATGATTTTGGAATAGCCGCTTTGTTTCGAAGATATCAAAAAGAACATTAGTTAAACGTGGATTTCATTTGAATACGTCTCGTGATTGACCATTCTGTATGTGCCGAACTTGTTGCGTCTGCTCGACGTTTGGGTGGTTGATGTGTATTTCCTGCCATTTAAAGTTAAACTTTTGTTAGTGAAGTTCTATATCATACATTTCATGTATGGACTTGCTGCTAGCAATTCATTACAAGCTAGGCGGTTCTACATTGAACGATATCCTAACCGTAATGTTCTGATAGAAAAACCTTCCAAAGTATTCATCAAAGTCTTCATGAAACAGGCACATTGAGACGAAGAAGAGAATCAGGAAGGCTAAGCACAGTAAGAAAGGTGGAAGAGAATGTGCTGAATATAATACAGGAAGATCCAGGTTCTTCTAGCCGAAAAATTGCAAATACTTTTAATGTAATAATGAGACTGTTAGGAAAATTATTAGGGACTAATTGTTGTATCCATCCCACATACAACGCGTTCAGTCTCTTGTTACTGCTGATTTCCTGTACGTATTGCATTATGTCAATTACTTTTGCACACATTGGTTCAAATCCCTCAACTACTTGCGCTGATTCTTTTTGCCGATGAAGCGAATTTCTCAAGAAATCCAATAAGGAATTTTCATAATAACCACGTATGGGCTGAAGAAAATCCACATAAGCTATTTGTAGGGTGTTTTCAAAATTAGTTCTCGTTGAACGTTTGAGTTGGAATTGTGAGTAATTGGCTAATTGGACCGGTATTTCTACCAGGAAGACTTACTCGCCGGTAGCCAAAAAGTTGCGATACACTTCGCCAGGTGTATCGCAACTTTTTGGAACAATCGGTACCTCAGTTTTTAGATGTACCATTGGCAACAAGAAATGAAATGTGATTTATGCACGAGTGTGCACCAGCGCATGTTGTGTGGTTGGGTTGGGTTGGTTTTAACAGAAACATTCGGAGATCGCTGGATTAACCGAGATGGACCTCATTTATGGCCTGCTCGATTCCCGGATTTAAACACCCTGAATTTTTGCTATGGAACTATCTAAAATCATTAGTTTTCACCACTACAGTGGAAAATTTGGAATATTTGAGAAATCTGATTATTGCTGAATGTAACTCAATAAGAAACGACCCCTGGCATTTTTTAAAGAGTTCATCAGCCAATGAGAAGAAGTTTGGATTCTTGCATCCTAGCTGGAGGTAGTAATTTTCAACAGCTCTTGTAGATATTTTTCGCTCTATCTCTTCGAAACGAAGCGGCTTTTCAAAAATCATCGAAGTACAAAATATTCTTAGAATAGTCCAGAGAATAACCCATTGAATTTTTGCCGTACGTTTAATAAACACCCTGTATTTTATAATCAAGCATTTGGGCTTCCACAAATATTTCATGATCTCACACTTAATAGTAGGTATTACTAAAGTGTAAATTGAAAATCATTTAAAATTGTGGGTAGCTGACTTTCTAACAGGAATTCTGCAAAATATACGAAATGTGGCAATTAAATGACGAAAATTCTTGCGAAGAACGCCATGGGCAAACTTCTTTATGACTCAGTATTAAAATTCCACAGTTTGTGGGCATATCTGCAACATAAGACTTGTTTTACATGTTGTAGACAGTTTCAAAGTTGACAGTATATTGATTGCATGTCGGCAAAATGTGTGATGATAAAATGGAGTAAAGAGTTGTTTCAAATTCTTAGTGAAATCAGGAGAAACGCCATCGTAAATTTTAACAAAATTGAAAAATATATACGGAAATGAGTGTCTATAATAAGTACATATTTACGAGTGGGCAGCGCGATATAAAGCTGTTTGTGGATCTGTGAAAGACGACAAAGGACAAGCGGCACTAGTCGCAGTGCACACAGATCAAAACATCAACGGTTTGCAAGTTCTAGTGCGCTCAGATTGTCGACTAACTGTTCGGATGTAGAAAAAGACATAAACAATGAAACGGTGTGTCAGATGTTACACAAGAAGATTCGGAATGTGTGTGCAAAACTCCTTCCGAATACATTCACTCACAGCGAAATAAATAGAGTTGAGTTTGCCGATTTGCCAGAATTTAGTTGAACGCATCCAAAACGAAGGGCGAGCTTGGATGCAAACCATTGTCACGGGAGACGAAAATTGGTTGTTCCAGTATGATCCCAAAGCTCGGAGACAGAGCAAAGAATAGATAAAGGAGGAATGAAAGACAATGGTAATTTATTTTTTTAGCATTAGGAGCGCGATCCATAAGAAGTTCGTGTTACAGGGTAGGGCTGTTAATAGTGCCCTCTACCTCGATATCCTACAGCATTTGTGTGTCAAAGTTGTTCGTGTGAGACCAGCATTGGCCAAAAATGGGTGGATTCTGCATCATAATAATGCTCCTGTCCACATTGAGTTCATTATGGAGCAATTGTTAGCGAAAAAAATTCTATTATTCTGGGGCATAGCCTGGATCTGCCTCCTCCAGACTTTTTAATGTTTCCAATATGAAAACTTCGCTAAGAAGCTACCGTTTTGATACGATTGAAGATATCCAAAGACATACGACGGAGGTTCTGAAAGAGTTAGCGGTTTTCGACGATTTCCAGCAATGGTAAAATCGCTGGAATAAATTTATCGCACTCAACGAAGACTATTGTGAAGGAATAAATGCTTAAAACTATGTAATTTTGCTTAATAAAGTCTACAGGGAAAATTTCTCGTCATTTAATATCCACACCTCGTATAGAAACGGATCTTAAATTTTACAAATATGTCAGGAAAAGGAATTTGTCTGTTCTTCTTAAGACTATTCGTTTACCTGCTATTAAGTGATGCATTTGCGACTTTCAATAGGTTCTATAAATCATCTCAGGTAACATCCATCTCAGGTTATAATCTACGATTAGACATGGGCGGTCTACTTTATCCAGTTCATTCTCCTGTTGGTTGAATTAACAAACGCAAACTATATGATAAGAGGTGAATCTAATCGAGAACAGTACGCGCCAACGAAGAATTGAGAGGTAGATTAAATCGTTTATATCTTATTTATTACACTTTATGTATGTAACTGATATACTTTTATTGAATAATCTCCCGTATCGTTGGATAATAAAAACATAATACACACACACTGTAAATACTAAATTCAACAAATTCTATCGGAAACTATGTACCTAATTAATCGAGACTGACAAAATATAGCAGCGATTCTTTTTTAAATAAAGTTCGTTTATGAATGAAATTGAGTCGCCTGTCGACTGTGAGATACGATCTGTAATTCGATTCTTGAGTGGATGAAATCTGACAGCAGCGGAAATTCACCGCAAGATTTGCAAAGTTTGTGATGATAATGCTATCGGTGACAGTAAAGTTCGAAAGTGTGTGAGAATATTCAAGGACGGACAAGAACCACGTCCAGGCCGACCTTCTCCGATTTCTAAAGATTTGGTTCGTGAAGTGGAAAACAAAATTCGAGACGACTCATGATTCACAATCTCAAAGTTATGAATTGATTTTCCACATGTTTCAAGGTCAGTTTTATACACCATTCTTTCGGACAAACTGAAATATCGGAAATTGTGTTGTTGATAGGCTCCAAGACTGCGTTCTGACCATCTCAAAACAAAAAGAGTGGACTGTGATTTATTGTTTTTTTTTTGGCTTGATACTACGATCAGGAAGGAGTTGAATTTTTGGGCCACATAACGATGTGGCCCAAAAATTCATGTGAGATACTCAAGTCTCATCTCCTGTAATGACAGGAGATGAGACTTGAGTAACTCACATGACTTTTAAGTCCAAGCAACAGTCAATGGAATGCCGGCAAACATCTCCAACTAGAGTCAAAGCCAAACAAACACTTTCAATACGAAAGATTATAGCAACTGTATTTTGAGACAGGAAAGGAATGACAATGCAAGGCTGCATCTTTCTGCACAAAATAATCAAGTCTTTCGAATGGGAACAACTGGAACATCCTTAACAACCTTACAGTCCAGACCTCACACCCAATAATTTTCACTTGTTTTGTTACTTAAAGGAGTTCCTTCGTGGTCAAGGGTTTGACGGATGAAGAAGTGAAAACTCCAGCTATGGATTGGGCTTCTTCACAGACGCACATTTTTTTGACAACCGAATTCAAAAAGTTATTGAACGGTATGAAAAATGTGGAAAAGTATATGAAAGTATGTAGAACGTGTAAATAAATATATTTTATCTACATCTGTGTTATATGAGCATTAAAATGGCACTAATTTGAGTTGAGTAATGAACCCTTTTACACCAAATTAATTAATTAAATTTTATTGAAAGAAAAATGCACAATATTAGGTACTTAGTTTAAACTAAATAACAATTATTTCTGATAATATAAAATACACAATCAGTAAAATTAATGGCATATGAAGTCACCTGATCTCAATCTTTGCTAATAACATTTAAATTTTGTTGTGAAATGTCTGCCATAACTTGTGGAACAGCAAGCTCTCCTCCAAGAAGGCTGAAATCCTGGTAGGAAGTGTTGGAAGCACTTGTGGTAGCTTCATAGTCTGTAATCTCTCCTTTAAGAATTTTTGGGTCTGCTTTTTCTTGTTTTCAACTGAAGTATCAATAACCCTCACACACAGTATTAAAGCACCAACCACAATGGTGCTTTATTGCTAATAAATCAGCTCCGGTACTTGCTAAGAGTGAAGTGGACGATATTCGAAAACAATTTCCTATGTATTCTCGAGCTTGTGGTAAATTAAAATACCAACGGGAAGCTTTATGCAATTACCAACTCCGCACCCGACGAAAAACCTCCCATTAACAGCATGATTAGGATGCAGCGCAAGGTATTTTTGAATTACCTCAACCATGTTTACTCCTTTGATACCTCCGACAGTAATAAAAAATTCTCGGGATATTTTCGTCTTAGTATTTGGTATGAAGATATGAAACAGCCGTCCATCCTTTTCACATTTTCTAATTGCAGATTATCTAGTTCATCTACTCTACAAGAGCCTCTCAGTTCAATTATCAAGGCAACCTTAAATATGAAGTTATTAGTTTCATTATATCAAGCATTCAAAACGTGTTTATCTTTATTAACAAAAATTCTTTAACTCCAGCTTATTTTTTGTTAATACTCTGGATTTCTTTGGCCTGTGTCCAACTGATTTCTTTTTCAAAAAAGCGATTAAAAGATTAATTTTACTAATATCAACATCTTGTTTCATTGAGATTGTAGCGCGCAACATTGAATAGAAAACCCAAAGACTGAGGCGCTTATACTTCTTTGCTAATTCTTCAAAAAATGCCAGTATTACTTTTTCTTTTGCTTCATTCTTAACTTTCTTGGATGTACACTAATCAGTGAACCGTTTGTAAAAATTTCCATTCTTAGCTTGCAACTTACCTGGCAAAGGTGAATAGACAACATTTGCAGCAGCTTCTTAAATTTCTAAGGGCAGACTTTCCATTTCTTAATCAGTCATTATTATGGGGATTTCACTATTGATGCACAATTTGTATTAAAAATTGTTGACATCTAAAAAATTGTGTACAACAAATTTTAGCGGTTGCCGAAGGTTTCCTTGATTCATATTTTGAATGGAAATTATAGATTTAGATTTTCTTTTGGTTTTTTGGATTAGGCAGATGTAGATAAAGTTTTGTATATCACACGTGGGTTAGAGCATATTACAGCAACTCGTGTGATTATAAATGAAGCTTCGGCTAATGCCCTTGTCATTTGGAATCATTTATACTCGTAGTGTAATAATGCTTCTATCCTACTAATAAAGTAAATAACTATTACGAAATATCGAATTTTAAATATATTTTTGACGTTTTGAAAGATCATATTTTTTTTATAACTGTCTGTTGCATTATACGCCGTTCACAATTCGAAGATGTGCATCAACAGTGCTTTCGGAATCACCATCGCAAAAACACCATAAACGAAGTATAATATTTATATATCAACATCAATGCCAATGCTTATTTATGTTGGTGCGAATGTCCAGTGTTGACACATCGTTGTGTGATATTTTACGTGTGTTTATTTACTCTTGGTTTGAAATACGGAAAGCGTTTTCCAGACAATCTAAGCGACTTTTTGCATCCGCGACAGCAAACTGTAAAGCAGAACGCGATAACGATGAACCATTGCTGCCTTTATCAGTGAGAGAAGTAAAATCGAATTTGTATTTTGCTATAATTTCGTATTACGTATTGCACTTTTGTAGCGTTCAGCAAAAATTTTAGGAGTGAGACTGACATCTGCCAGCAGAACTTCGTCGGAAATACAAAAAGGACACGCAATTTGCAGCCCAAACAGAAACATGACAAAAAGAAAGAAATATATACAGAAATAGTAAGATATTTGAAAAAATTGACTGTATTATAGTATAATTTTGGTATAATTATTGAACAACATATTAGCCTAATACGTTTAAATACTATACTTGTTGAAAAGCATATTTTTATGGGTGGTAAAACATCTTTATGGAAAGTGTTGCGAAACATTAAGTTCTATTATAAAAAGGATGATCCAAGGGAAGCGCTAGTGGAATTACCAGTCTAAAACGAGTAACTTAACAGGTTGTTGTTGTTTTATAGTATAGCAAACGCCAATTAAGTTGGCGCGAGGAGGGGTAAGTTCGCGCAGGATTAGAAGTAGTGGGGAGATTTGTATTTGGTTTTACATCAAATGTCCGATAATTCTAACCTCTGAGCGTATATCACTTTATGATCCCCTAGCAAATACATTATGTTCCGTCAAACGTCAATGACAAATGTATTCTGACAATTATTTGAGTAGTGGGGGTAGACGTTTTTAAAAACGTTTTCTGCGCACCCCCTCCTCGCGCCAACTTAATTGGCGTTTGCTATACCTAGTATCCGTCATTTTCTTTCAACATATGTACTGATGTAACAGAAACGTATTTTTAGTGTGCTATTTATTATTAAATACATATAAAGTTTTCATCTGTTTTTATTGTTTGATTACTTTGTAAGAGAATGAATAAATTCGACTATTTATAAATTATAACCTAAATATGGCAAGTTTGACATAAGCGCTTAATACCCTAACCTAAAATGTAAACAAACCGATTTTACCAATGGATTTTGCAAATGATTCGCAACATTGTCTTGCTGTCATTGATGATGTGCACGTCTTCGAATCGTGAACGGCGTATACCTATTATCTTCGGTCAAATATGACAAATGTTAAGAAGGGTGAACACTATAGCGAATACTACCTTGGTGAAAATCTAAGTATTATATTGCCAACTGCGGACACTCAATATTGCATATCTCTTATGTCAAATTGTGGAGCGCAGATTCAAAATAATCTCTAAAATATAAATGTCTAATTATCAGAAAATCTCACCAAATCCAAATATCTTTACGTAAATGAAGAGAAACGAGGAGAAAAACGTTATGATTTCGTATAAATATAAAAATATTAAGCCGAAAATGAAATTTATAAAAAAATTGTTAAAAGTAATTGAATATAAAAGAAGTTGTTTACTCTTGAGAACCTTGTCTTAATTTTTCGGGACATTCTGTCACAGCTTTACGGCAGTCGGTTAATAATCTCTTCAAAGAATCCGTTGGATTCTGATTGAAGTACTCACTAGTGCATACTTCAAAATAATCTTGGATAAGAAAATTTGTTCGCTCGAAAAATATTAAAATCATAGCGTTTAAATTGTTTGTCTTAACGAGCAAATAGCATTATTTTGACGAAAATATGGTTCTGGAATTGTTGGCGATGTTTGTCGGGACTGTATACCGTCAGTAAACGTGTGCACCAGTACACAAGATAAGAGAGAAGGGAGGTCCTTACCAGGCGCCAGGCGTGTCTGTGCCCAGTCTGATCAGATACGTCGACGATGGATACGATAGAAGTACGAGTACATACGTAATAAGTATGTGTATACCACACCTACTTCTGACCTATCCCCATTGCTTATCAAATCAAATGCTACACTATACATTGAATATACATATCGAGGAAGTAAAGTTGGCGGGGACACGCCTTGCGCAGCAGTGTCGTTAACTTACTACGTTTACAGACGGTCTAGGTTGATTCATTGGGAGAGTGACTTTCAAATAAAATACTTAATTTAGGGTAACAAACATATTATTTCTCAACATAATTCCAATTCAATTTATACATTTAGCACAACGACAAGATAGGCATTCTTTGTGGCTATCACCACCTCATTTGTCCCAAATATCTTACCACCAAGCCTTTACTCAAGTTTGGGAACAATTAAAAATTACTCGGAATCAAATCTAATCTGATGAATATGGTAGATAAGACAGCATCTAAAAATTAAGGAATATAGGTATATCTTATACATCTGATTACCGCAATGTTCCAAAATTTTAGAAGCACCACCTTAATATTGACCTAACCCTTAAAGTGCTATGCTTTATACACATTCATATAGGAGGGCGGGAGTCCCCAAGGGACCCCAGACCTTCTTAAGAGTTACTTTTGGGGTATACAAAGATTTTACATTACCATTAATTTAGATAACTCACACAAATAACTCATTTTTATTAACTTTATTCATTTAATGCAACCGTTTAGACGATAGTACATAGAAATGCACATTTAGTTTATTAAAAAAGTTTCATTTGTAAACATGTTTGCCACGCTATACGGCCCTATAGTATAACAGTAAGAGTTGACCAGATGGCTCACATATTTTCACTACAATATTTGTGTAAATTCTCACATTTTCAAGACATTGTAAAAATAATATTAACCTTGTTTATTTTACATTCTTAATGTATACCGATTTTAGTTTGGAAAGTGCTCTAGTAAGTACCTGCTGAAGCCACAGTGCTGGCGAAACAATTATCGTTTCACGAACTAATATTAATAAAGTTAAGATTTTAGCTATTAGTTTTATTTCTATTTTACATTATGAATCTTTATCAAGTTAAAGCTGAATCAATTCAATTATTTAAGAGAACCCCTAGAAATTTTAATGTAAAACAGGCAGAAATTATGTTAAATTCTACCGCTTATGGTTAATTGTATTAACTCATGTGAAAATTGTGACATGAATTCTACAGCTGACTCACAGAGACCCATTTTTATTTTTGATATAAATCCAAACAAAAAATATAATTTCCAACATATTTTTAGAAAAACATAGAAAAGATACATAATATTTATTCACCAAGGGTGTTATGGATATTATGTTGCTCTGAGGTCGACGTTAATTCAGCCCGACTACCTCTGACCCGAGGGATGAATGTCGACCGAGGGAATTGGATTGCCATAATGCCAGTGGTTCATACAAGATTATATTTTTCACGAAAAATAACTTCCTTAAGCGTAAAATTTAAATTACATTGGAAAAGAGAGGTGACATGACAATTGACAGAACTTTCATGTCATTGACAGTGGTTACGCATCTAATATGACTCCATGAATCAACGATTTAACCTAACAACATAATTTGAAACATACTTGAGTTGGTAAAACCTCACTAAATTTGTATAATACAAAAGTATTTTTAATAATATAAAAAATATTATTAAAAATGGGGTGTGAAGAACACAATAGAAGTTCATTTATGTATTTTTGAATGTATCTACGTCTTTGGAGAAGATACATTCAAAAATACATAAATGAACTTGTATTGTGTTCTTCACACCCCATTTTTAATAATATTTTTTATATTATTAAAAATACTTTTGTATTATACAAATTTAGTGAGGTTTTACCCACTCAAGTATGTTTCAAATTATGTTGTTATATACACATTCGACTCACGCTGACAAGTAGTGAAGACACGAGAATACAGTTTTTTATAGATACGGTGGTTACCGACTATAAAAAACACGTCTACTTCGGCTGTTATTATGTAGACAGCGCTGAATATTCCTTCACGCTCTGTCTGAATAATTTCGGCTAGATAGTAACGTAGTTATGTTTGTTTTGAATGTGTCTCTTCTCCAACAGGGGCGTACCGACGAACATGTTGAAATGTGAAATACGTATCTACGTCTTTGGAAAAGATACATTCAAAAATACATAAATGATTTAACCTACTTACGTATAAATATATTTCTCCTTGAAGTATGCCATGGATAAATGAAGTTATATAATTTTAAATGACAGTTGTTGACTCTTTGATGTTTTCAAGTTGTCAATGTTTTGATACTCCTAATTTTATTAAAGAATGCTAAAGTTTTGCTTATTTCTTAAGACTGTTAAAAACTAAAATTACTAGTTATGTCAAATGCATATCCTTTCTTCTCGGGCCTTATTTATACTCACACAGCATTAAAAACTGTAAATGAATTACTTACCGTTATTGGCCATAATGCCCGGCTATTACGCCCACGGGCGTTATGACCGCATTTATGGTAACCGTATCCAAGGTAAAATAAACAAAAAATATCTAAGTGAAAAATAAGATACTTATATATGCTCACAAAAATTTTCAAATACAATTTCAACAAATATTTTTAGCACATCTCAAGCGCACTAGTATATTGCACATTTCACAGTAGGTTTGTTTTTCTGTAATTTTTGACAGGACATATTGCATATCATTTTCTTATGGATGTCAGTCCTTTGTTGAGTTTCTGGAGGTGATTTAATTGTATCTCCACGCATGTCTCAATAATTGTCTTCAAACTAGGAGGTAAAGAAGTTGTATATCTTCTCTGCATGTTTGGTATTCACAGTTGACGTCCAAGTATTTTTAGGAAATCAAATCGAGAGATTTCTTTACCCTCCATAGCGAATTGATAAATAACTATTTACACCTCTAACATTCAAAAGTGTATGGAAAAGGCTCATGGACCATCTTTTGGTTCTTCTAGAAGTGCTGTAGTTGGCTGGCACACTTCTGATCCAGTGCTTCTATTTCCTATTTCCTTAGTATCGTTGTAAAACAGTATTACATTAGGATTTTTAGTTTTGTTATCTACAATATCATCGTGATACTTACTTGAAATCAAAACAACAAATTTGTTTTTTTAGGAACATACAAAACGATCGTCTCGTTAGAAGTGAATCCAAATAGAGATGATTGCCCCTCTCTCGTAGAGGACGAGGTAAATGGTAACAGAATGAATATTTTATGTTTTTTTACTGATTCAACGTATGTCAAATTATGTTTTATTAATTCTCTCACCAATTCTAAAGATGAATACCAATTATCGCCTGTAATGTTGCGAGCAGTATTTTTTTTCTGGTTCAACTGAACGCAGAACCACTTCTGTAGGACGGGCTTACTTTATTTCTTTCAGATTTTTGCGAGGGTTTTTCTCAATTTTTTGGACCTTGTCAGTATCAACCTCAGCATTCACCATATAATAAGTTTTATAATCAGTAAGAATCTGAATCTTAATCCCAAGTTTTACTGGTTTAGGCATGCATCGAATCTGGTTTGCTTTAGGGAAAATCTGGCTCTCGAAGGACCAATGTATTGTTCGGGATGTTGTACCAATATTATGGTTGTAACCAATTTCTGGCGGTGATGCTTCAATGTCAGCTACTAGATTCAAAACCCCCATGATGCTTCACCATGCACAGGTTGTAAGGACTGTATACACTTTAGTTTTTAAATCTTCGGTGACTATTTGTTAAATGAATAAATGTACTTTAATCTAAATCGATTTGTTTACACTATATACATTTATTTTGGATCTACAATGACTTATACTAACATAAACTTCTGTTGAGACTAGTGTCTTTTGTTAAAAACTGATGATGTTATGAAACTCTGAATGATACTGTAAAACTGTATGCCTTATAATGATGATGATTTGAGACTGCTGTCTTAAGACTGTGCGTCTTATACTGATGTTAATGTGAGATTGATGTATGCTGTCTGTTTAACAAGTAGGTAAAAAAAATACCACTACTCCTACACTATTACAGATTAAAAGCGTATTGGTTGAACGGTGTGTTGTTTGACGCCATAACGGGGAATTCCTATCTGTTAAATCGTGAAAATTATGCGTACAAGCAACAATAACCTAGGTGTATGATAACTAAATTAACTAATAAATAATAAAATGCATTACTAATTAAGAATTAGTAGGGGCCATAAACCTAAGTATACATTCAGGATGATCCTTTGTTAGAGTAATAAGATTTATTAGGATGAATATCCAAAGTAAAACTTCACTAATGGACGTTTGATGGTACATACAAATTTAAGAATCGTGGGCCTATTATACATACTAATATAATTAACAGTAGCAGGTATTAAGGGTCTATTGAAATCGTTCACTAATAACCAATAAACAAAAGGTCTGATTTATAGAGCAATAAAGGAATGTGGTGAAAGATACAGATTATTTATAATTCTAAGCAATAAATATATTTGCAAGTATTCAGAATTCATAGAAAATAAAGAGAGTTTTAACAATTTGAATGTGCTAATAACAGTGGTTTACAATCGAAAACGAACGTTAACTATTTATAAAATTGGAAATGTTTATGTTTGAATTCTATATCCTAGACCTGCTTATATTTAACAATAAAAAATATCTGAATTTAAAATATTACGAAAGAATAGTAAATATATTCTCAACAAGGCATGAGAATTCGAAATGAGGAGCGGCCTCTAGAAGGTTACTAACATTTCGTCCACAGTTAAAACTTTCCAGGAATATAACAATCCTTCGAATTCGTCAAAAACTTTCCAAAAATGTCAGCTATAGGTGCCAATTTGTCCACTTTTATCTTTTCTGTTCGAGTACTTTCGTCATCAAAACGTAGACAGCATAATAGAAACGAAAATCTAGCAAGATATATCGTAGCACGAAATACATCTCTTCCTGTAACATCTGTAGCCCACATCGCGTGTCCAGAGTTAAACACTCCTTGCAGGTACATGTGACCAATTAAAGTTCCAATTTCCATCTTATCTTTGTTTTCAGTCAAAGTTGGGGAGAATATACATAGAAAATTTTTACTTCTCGTACATTTACTATATTTAGAGCAACGAAATCGGTTCGTTTATTTGTAAATTGTGCAATGTTTCGATGCATTGTATCATCAAAAAGTTGCTGGTGGACGTTTCCTAGCTGATCCTTTCAATCCAGATAAAAGTTTCAAATCAAATTAATTGACAACACTTTGCCTCTTTGTGGAACAGTTTTAGACCATTTCAAGTTATCTTTTTTGCCATATAAAATTACGATGTGGTAGCTGTTAATTTTCTGACAGCACATCTTGCCCTTTTGTTTTTAATTTGACGTCATAGATATCGTTATTTTTGGCTTATTCCTCACTTTCAGATTCTTAATTACTCTCATAATCTTCCTCTCTGTTAGGTTGCCATTATTCTTCACTGTCAGAGTAGTGATCACTGTATAGTTCTTCGTCGCCTTCGTCTTTGTCACTTTCGTTGCTACATTTCAAAATGCTGGCGCAAGTATTTATCTTATCATTTTCTGCAGCGGTTCGTCTGTTATATTTTGTTCCTCAGATTCCTCATCATCCACCAATAATGAATCGCTTTCTATGATTTCTAACAGTTCTCTTTCAGAAAGTGGACGTTGCTTACCCATTTTACTTAAAATAAAATAAACAAACATAGTAAAAGCATATAAAAATTTTACAAACAAAACTCACCTTAATTAATTTACTTTCACTTAAACTATTCCTGGGTCAATTTGACTCAGTAGTGCTCGTGTTTACTATACTTCCGACAAACTTTTTTTTTATAAAATAACCTTATACATACCGTTCTCGGCTGCTGCTAGGAGAATACTAAAGCGCTGGATTAATAATAGTGTTGCGTATAGCTGTATTGATAAGTCTCGACATGCGTCTGGGTCACGGTGGCCCAGTGGTAGTACAACTAGTTAAGGGTTAATAATAATTCCATAAAAGAAACGGCCTAAGCTAAATAATAGATAAATTAGCGACTCATCTGATTCATGAAACGCGATAATATGAATATCCTGTTACATTCAAACACGTTAACAATGATTCATACTTAATCAGTAAACGTAAAAATATAATGTGTAAATGTTCTAAATTTAAAATTTGAGATAAGGTGGAAAGTGATTTAATGTTTTATTAAAATTCACAATTTCAATTATTTAACATTATTATGGATTCGTATTATTTGCTTAATGTTGTAGTTCATTTAATGCGTTTACTCTTGTTTTTCATGTACGAAAATAAATTTCTGAATAATTTAGGAGTTTACAAAGTGATAAGTTTTAATTAACTTTAAACATAAACGTAAAGTTTATATGTATCTACAATAATATCAAAGTAAAACAATCTGTAACAGAATCTAATCTATCCTGTTTAGCCTTAATTTCTCTTATTAATAATTTAACAGGAAATACCAGGAATTCAATATTTAGAGACTACTTCACAAAAATAAATAAATCGTTCAAGACTTCATTACTGCTAATGATGCCTGGGATGCTAGCTGTATCAGAATTTTAGGTTTTATTCATCTTAAATATAGATATAAAATTAGAAAATCGAATAAAGAGTCACGAATTTGGATTGATTTTTTACTTGATGAAGATACATAATAAAAAATGTAAATAAATCTTTATTAATACATAATCGCAATGCGGGCTACGCAAACAGTTTGTAACTTACTTTAGTACGCGTTTGATGAATCCACTGTGTAGGTTAAACAATTGTCGTGTTACAATTATATATTAACTGTGGTCTCTATTAAAAATTAATTTGAAACAGAAACAGGACAAATCCATAACCACAATGTAAATTAATAAACTGGGACAAAATGTAATAACACTGGAGATTTGGTGAAGAGTGTATATCTTCAAAGGTTGTATCTTACCCAAAGACGCTTCGTTTAACACCATTTTTCAAATTGTCCTATTGATGATGACAACTTAGTTGTCGAAATACGTATATATTGTTTCTGTTTCAGATTTGAAAGCCACAGTCTGCACCTATTCGGAAAAATTAATTCAAAAAATTACTATATAGCTTTCTACCATACGTATTTCGACAGCTATATTTTCATAAATCGGCAGTAAAAACATATATAAATTTCGTACTAAATATTATAAATATTGGGTCGCTGGTATGCATGATATAATTTATACTAATTCAAAGGAGGGTGCACTTTCAGTTATGAATAGGAAGAACAATGCACCTCTAGAGGTGATAGCAAAAAGGTGGTTTACCAAACTTAAACTGGATTAAGTAGATTTATCTAATAAACCAACCATTAAAAAATACCTACCTAAATATGGTAATTGTTCCACACACGCAGCGGCTTCAGGTATGTATCAATGCGCCATAATGTTCTATGTTCGGAATGTCCGAGACCAGATTGTTCCAGAATACCTCGATGACAATATAAACGCTCAAGAGGAAGGATGATGCATTCCAGCAGTAATCGTCGTGAACTTAATATAGTAAACATAAATGTGTACATAAATACTCTTATTTATTGTTAGTAATTGTTCAGTATTACTTATCTTTTATTGATATAGTTGTTTTTAATTATCTTGTGTTTTATTAATCGTACCTCAACTGCAGATTTATCACAGTATTAATAAAGTGCAGGACCAATTTTAAAAACTAATTTCAAAAACCCTTATCACAATATAGCTTTCAATCATGTATACGTATTTCGACAACTAAGTTGTCATAATCAGTACAAACATATATAAATATCGTATTAAATATTATAATATTTAATACGATGTTAAACATTGGGTCGCTATACAAGTCTTTCCAGAGTCCCATTTAACCCAATGTTGACAGCGTCCCTTTAAAGGAACTGCCATTAAAGGGACTGAATTTCCGATAAAAAAGATAATAGTATGTTGTTATAATAAATGGATCTGTACTTTACTCAACGAGACATGGAGGGTAAATATTATGCAATATAAAATCATGTTAGACATTTTTGGCAGCGGTTATATAGAATAGCTTACTATCAATACGTAACAAAAACTTTATATACATATTATCAAATAGCTAATGGATGAAAAATTTAGCAAAATTCCATCGACGACAGAATATTAATATCTCTTCCTTAATAAGCAACTTAAGGCATTTCAAACAATACTCGAACGCAAGAGCCTTGATAGCGCAGTGGATAGAGCGTTAGTCTAGAGAACTAAACGTCGTGGGTTCGAGTCTCACCTAAGGGCGAAATTTTTCAAAAATTTTCGTTAATTAGCATTGTAATTTGTGGATAACAATATTTACATTTTCACATTACCTCGCGACGAAATAGCATCCTAATTAAATATTTAATACAGCCGAATTTCCAAGATTTATCAAATGATATATATACAAGGTGTGTATAAATTGGCGGACCCACTACACGTGGCGACATTCTTGGTCAAATTTTGAGTTAAAAGTCCTAATCCTAAAACGATGTATCAGGCTTCCTTTGTCTTCAGAATGAATTTGAAAGAAACATACATTTGGCAACATTGAACACGCATGTGCTAGTTATAATCTTCGGAACATTTTTACACGTCGTCATGTGAACCTTACATTTTAAATTTAAAAAAGAAACAAACGAAATAAAATTGGTTTCTTAGATTACATATTTATTACGAAAAAATTACAAAGTTTTAAAAATTTTTGATAATATTGACTAATTTTTGTACATCTTCTTGATAGAAATCAATGTAATTATTACCTACATAATTGTTCGAATTGAAATCCATCAGTTTGTAGACATAGCTGGAATCTTTGTGGTATCGTTTGTACTATTCGCTCAAGTCTTTCTGGCGTGATTTCTAATACTGCGGCGTCAATTCGGGCTCTAACTTCTTCAGCGTCTTGAGGAGCTGTAGCATAAACTTTACCTTTAATGAAACCCCAAACAAAAAAAATCTAATGGATTGAGATCGGGGGATCTCGCAGGCCACAAAAGGGGACCGCCACGACCAATCCATCTGTCTGGGAAGTGTTCAGTCAACCAGTCTCTTATATTACGAGCAAAGTGCGCAGGAGCTCCATCATGAATATAAATCATATTACGGCGTACGTTCAGCGGTATCTCATCAATAACTTGTTCTAAAACATTTAAATATTCACCGGCATCTAGGCGATTTGGTAAGTAAATTGGTCCAACTACCCTGTGGTTTATTATACCCAGCCAAACGTTAACAGAAAACCTTCTTTGGTGAACGTATTCGCGAAATTCATGTGGATTTTCATCTGCCCAATGATGAAAATTATGAGTATTAAACACACCATCTCTGGTAAACATGCACTCATCACTCCAAAGAATACGTCTTAAAAAGTCACCTTCTTCCTGAATTTCATTTAAGATTGTATTGCAATAATTGATTCGAAATAAGTTATCATTTCCATAGAGAGGCTGAACTTTAGAAACATGGTATGGATGAAGCAAGTTTTCTCATAGAACCAAATGAACAGTCTTATTACTGGGAATATTTAGTGTAGAAGCTAATTGGCGGGTACTCGCAGAGGGATCTTCCTGTATTGTGGCTAGAACTTGCTCTTCTAGTTGCACGGTACGCCTTTGCCTGGTCGACCTGCGTTCGCATTTCTTGGAACAAACGAACCTGTTTCACGAAGTCGTTGGTCCAGCCTTCGAAATACATTTTTACTTGGATGCCTCCGATTTGGAAAACGCACTCGATATTCCTGCCCTACCATGCTAGCATTTCCACGACAGAAACCGTATATCATGTACATATCGGCATATTCGTTGAAAGTAAAATTCATAATAAACAAACAGAACAACTAGTAAACACGAAAACCCGAAAACTGATTAAAACTATACAAATAAATACGAAAACTAAACAAAATTATACAAATAAACACGAAAAATAAGCAAGTCGAATGAAATAGGTAGATTACATAAGTGTCAAAATTTGACAGTAGTAATGTATTTGACTAGAACAACATTAGACTGCCTACTTATTGTTTTACAACGTTGTCAGATGTGTTTTTCGTCAAAATAAGTTAATAAACAAATATTAAAAACAAACTTTAAAATCAAAAATAAAACTTTAACGAAAGGATAATAACAACAATTCTTCTTTTTTCTAAATTGTAGCTCTTTCTGTCAACAAATATCGAGTAATAATGCTTATTTCAAGACTGAAAGTCCGAACTTTAGGAACCTCGTGCAAAGATATGGAGCATGGTACCACATTTTCGTATTAGGATTTTGGACTCCGAATTTAACGAAGAACATCGCCGCGTGTAGTAGGTCCGCCAATTTATACACACCTTGTATATATATATATATATATATATATATATATACATATATTGTAAACTTAATAAGTCGGCGATTAAAGGTCTGGTTTATTAATCGCCGACTTATTAAGTTTACCTTATCATACCAAGGTCACGAAGATATTATATATATATATATATATATATATATATATATATATATATACCAGGTGGCCAGAAAAAACGAATCCTGTTTAAGTCCTTACATCTCCGGAAGACTATGAGATAGCGATTTCAGTTTTTACTTTATAAGAGATAATGCACTGAAAATTGTCTCTGTTAAATTACAAATGAATATTTTAAAAAACAAAGGAATACTGAATTTTTTAATAATATCAACTACAGAAAATCAATTACACGTTAAGGATATTCTTAAATAGACCACAATTCTACTTATATTTTGTATGCTGAACTCCATTTTGTAAATTCACAGTTCTTAATCTATGTTTGAATTGTAAAATAGCTCTCCTGATCAAATTTATAGACAGTTCTGGTCACACTTCTTCTCTAACAGACGGCGTAGATCTTCTAAGTTTGCAAATGGTTTCCGTTTATGCGTGTGAGTAATCTATAGGATTACAGTCTGGAGAATTAGGCGGCTACTGGTTTGTTTGAATAAAAGATGGCGTGTTTTCTAGTAAAAACTGTTGTCCTTACTGCTCTGTGGGATGGAGCGTTGTCCTGGATAAAAACATAATTATTATTTGGGTATAATCGACACATTTCCGGTAGTAAATCGTCTCGCAAATGTCGTATGTACCTATCAGCAATTTTTGTTAACTGAGGTTCAGTAAAAAATATGCGACTCTTGCCGTTCCAGGATATGACGCATGACACCATGAGCTTTTTAGAGAACCGCGACTTCCTGTGGTACAAACGTTCTGGTTGAATTGCATTCTTTTTGGTTGTCGAATAAACCCTGTTATTTTGTCTATTTTGAGGTACTTGAAGCGTAAAATCCCTCTTATCTTAAAAAATTAGAAGTCATAGGTCTAAAATCGAAAACCGCCTGTACAGTCGCAGAGCTTTTGATGATCCACGGTCTTTTGCATTTTGTAGCATTTAATACCTATACGTTTTTGAATAACTTGTACAGACCTGCGACTAATTCCTAGCCTGCCTGTTATTTTACGCTAAGATAAATGAATTCCCGGTTGATTTTCCTCTCACAACGACAATTCTCTTAGGGTTTCTGAGTTTTCAACAGTTCTGGCAGTTATAGGTCTTCCGTTGCCGGGTTTTCTGTAAACAGATACGGTTTCTATAAACCGTTGAATAGCACGATTTATATTGAAAGGTAGCAATCTGTTGCTTGAAAACTCTCTCGCAATTCTTTTCCCGCGCCAGGTTTTTCTCTATAACACATCGCAATTAAGTCTAAACCAGGCTTCGTCAAATGAAGTGCCATTATTACGAGAAAAACTACTTTAATTGACAAATGTGAGTGACAAATATCACTCCGAACTTCATTTGTTTTAACAAATGGTTGGTTCGATTGAAGTTGCTTATTAAATTATCGAATAATCGTTATTTTTTATGTTATCTTTAAACTTCTGTTATTCCGTTATTGAAGAACATATACCTATGGAATTTTTCACGCATAATTCTCAGTCCTTTCTCTGCAAGCGAAAAAAAATTTCCTTGATAATGCGTACGGATAATATAGCTATGGAAACAGGATTCGTTTTTTTCTAGCCACCCGGTATATAAACATTTATTCTAACCTGTTTTTAGGCAGGAAATATGATTTACTCCTGATTTCCCTTATAGAGGACGCCGTCCACGGTGACTTTTTGATTTTCATGTAATTGCAGGTTGACTTTGGGACAACTCTTAGACGAACTTGAAAATGACTACAACCTGCCAGGTTGGCGTCATTTTCATCGTGCCACATGAAAACTACATAGAAAATATAAACCATTTACCTTGTCAAATTTGATGACGACGAGGATGACTACTACAACTCTGAAGATAACCTGCCGCTGATAGAGTTGCAAAAGCTCTTGAATGACAATAAGGCTATACCAACTAAGTATTCATGTACGAAATCTGTATGGAATCGAAACCATGGAGTGCTTCCTACCAAGGACATCGGTACAATCTGTAATCCAAAGCAACCATCTACAGAAGCTGTAAATGCGTCAGCTCCTGTTGAATATTTTCGACGCTTTTGTGGCAATGAACTTCTGAATTAAATTTTAAAAGAGACAAATAAATATGCGCTACAGAAGAATTATAACTTGGACATGACATTACACGGGCTGCATGTGTTTTTGGGTGTTCTTCTTTATCGGGCTATGGAAAATATTTGAACAGAGGCTTTATTAATCCGTAGAGAATGATGTAGCCACAATTGTATAAAACAGTATGTGACTTAAGAAGTTTGAAAAAATATTGAGGAATATTTACTTTAACGATAATTCTAAAATTATAATGGAAGACAGGCTTTATAAAATATTGTTCCTAGTAGAAATACTCAATACAAACTTTAGAAAACATGGAAGTATTAGTGAAAATCTATCTATCGACGAGAGCATGGTGCCTTATCATAGAAAGCATTAAGCAAAACAATATATTTGAGGCAAACCAATACGATTTGGTTTTAAAAACTGGGCATTGTGTTCAAGTGACGGATATATGTTGGCATTTGAGATTTATACAGGCAAGGATAGCAGCAAGGAAAAGCGGTTTGGATTAGGTGTAAATGTGGTCGTTTCTTTGCTGCAGCAAACTAAGATACCAAAAAATGAAGAACATAAAATATTCTTTGCCAATTATTTTAATATTATATATTAATATTTTATCAAAAATTATATGTCACTGGAACAATACGAGAGGAGAGGTAGCTATACTTTTTTACAAATAAACACTCTGTACTGGTGCAATGGAAAAATGGTGTCAGTCGCTGCCAATTTTTATGATAACAGTATAGAACTGTTCTTCGCTGGGACAGGCTTTCCAAATCCAGAAAAAGAATGCTGAAAATGATATTCAAGTATAATAGAGGTATGGATGGTGTCTATAAAATGGGTGCCTTGACAGCTGCCCACAGAACCAGAATTCGTCAAGGGAAAAAGTATTGGCCTTTGATATCCTATTTACTGGGCGTTTCGGTGGTAAATAGATGGTTACTAATGAAGCATTTAAAACCTGACAATCCACGTGCAGAAAACTTATAAAATTTATAAAAAGATATATAGTCATGACTTTTATGTATTATTATGGTGTAAAACATGTGCTCCATTGCTCCATCTCCTCCATTACATGATATCAGATTTGATAATATTGGTCACACAATTGTACATAATGTGACCAATAGAAGGAGCGGGCATTGTAGGAAAAAGAATCAGTTTGTTTGAAAAATGCAACATTGCGTTACATCCAAAATTAGGCTTTAAAGCTTATCACACCAGCTAAATATTTTGTAAATAATTTTTGAGTTGAATATATATACTTTTCCCAATAAACTGTCCTTTAATTCTCTGAATTTAGTTTTATAGAATTTATAAGACTTCAACTGCCCAAAGAGGACAGCGTCCCTTAAAAGGAACATGCAATAGCAAGCCAATGTATGGCCCAAATTTTTAAAAAATATTTTTGTATACTAATGTATGCAGAACAACTTAAAAAAAATAAATCAAAACAAAATTACTTTGGCCACTAAAGGGTTAAGCTTTAACTTATTATATAAGGTGGAAGCGACAATATATATGGCATTATGTACTAATTCAAAGATGGGAACGCTTGCAATTGTGAACAGGAAGAACAATGCAACTTTAGATAGTATAGTGAAAAGGTGGATTGCAAAATCTAAAATAGATTAAATAGATTCATCTGATAAACTATCCATTCAAAAATACCCACTGAAAAACTTGAGGTTAATATAAATCCCGTCTTATCGCGGAGCACTGACAACCGATTCTTAATTAAATGGATTAGTTGCAGGTTACCAGAAGCTGGTGGAATATAAAGATATCTAAACTAAAGGAAATTGTGAACATCGAAGGGTTGCTGTTCAAATCAACATTGGTGTGCATTGTAAACGTATTGTTATTAATAGGTACACTGGTTTTGTGTATGTTGCTTTATCGCAATGAAAACATCAATTTGGTTACATAATATTGTCAAGTAGAGCCCTCAGTTCAAAAAAAATGCCGAAATAAGCTTTCAATATATTTAACCTTCAGTATTTGGTTTTAGGTGGGTGTGGTCTCTTAATAGTTTAGTATGTAAAGACTTTCACACAAGTATTTATTAGTATATACTAAACATTTTAATATAAAGAAACCTGTATTTTTAAACTATAAGAAAAATTGACTGAATATGCACACGTCTTAATACTATACCAATTCTCGCACATGTGCATCTTATACTTTAGATATCTGTACATATACATACATATATGTATATACACAGAAAACAGTGCACTTCACTCGTCCAAGTTAAACAAAGATAACACTTCCAGACACTCTCACAAACATAGACAAAACAGAGAGCAAAGGCAAAAGCATACATTGATGGTAGGCAGTCAAGCCGACTCTAAACGACAGTAAAGGAGAGAGGTAAGGATCGATACACGGGCACCAGAGGAATGTACAGGCAGCAGAAGCATGAGCCGACAGCAAGCTACTAGCATCGGTACGGAGTTGATCACTGCATAACTCAGCTTTGTTGCCTTTTTGAGCCCCGACCTTATATATGTATATACGTATGTATATGTATATATATATATACATGTATATGGGTACTGGAGGGACTTGTGGATGCTCGACCCATTGTCACATCCAAAGGAATAGGATAACAGAGACACATTCAGGAAGGTTTTAGAAAGAAAAAGAGATTACGTATTTATACATTTACATAGATATAGATATATTGTCAAGATTAAAATTATGATGTTATGACTTTATGATCTACTGACTTCGCTTAAGAATAAAAAAAATCACGCAATCAAAAAAACATATTTTTCATTGGAATTGTATTCTGATATGGTACGTATCTATTTATTACAAGCATTTCATAACATCCTAAGAGGTCTTTAAATTAGAAAAACCATAAATCCGTAGCTAGTGATACGGTCCGGGAAGTTAATAGAATTCACAGTATTCTAATAATTTTCGTATGAAAAATATTGGTGATGATGCCTGATATTCATTGAATGGGTTTCTTTCTTGCAAAATTTCAATTAATATTTGTAGCTACATTAACTTCTTTATGCTTATAAATAGAGAACAAGAAGTACTTCATAAATAAGATTTATGAAATAAACCAGTAATTCACAAATTAATCGGTAAAAAGTATATGTGATCACTAATGGAGTCCAGATTATATACAAAATATGCTTTTTTAAGTGCCTTATTTTATTCAAAAAACATTAAATAAACCCAAAAGAACTCATAATTTTGTTGATGTACCTTTTAACAACAAAATAATTTCTGGGTTTATTTAATGTTTCTTGAATGAAATAAGGCAACTAAAAGAAGCATATTTTGCATATAATCCGGACTCTAGTCACAAAGTTTATTGGCGTTCACTAAAGCATGCGTAAAGGGCGCTTTCACCTTAATATTAGTGCTAACACTGGGCACAGAGAATGTGGGTACATTTCTGGATGAAAGACGCAGCACATGAAAACTAACTTGAGAAAGCAAATGCTCCGAATTAATATCATTGCTAACAATTTTATTTAAAAATAAAGCAAGAATTCCATATCATGTCGGTGTTCAAGAGTAGATTGTAGTCGACATTAGATTCGAGAAATGATCCATTCAATTTGAAAGTTTTACGGTCGGTATTATCAACGTATTTAAAGCGACATTTATATTAAATGGCATTCGAAAGTATTGTAAGTGTATGATCAACATGTTTAAAAGAACATTTAATTCTAAACACGCATTTAAAGCTGAATGCCTGAATTTGACTACTCAAGTATTTAAAGGAGAATTAATGCATGCGTATTAGTGTATAGGTATGCATGTTTGTATGTACCGAGATATCAAAAATTTTCTTGGTCAACTGTGGCCATGGAGTGAAAAACGTCTGTCTTAATTTACATCATCCTTTTGAGAAAATTCTGATAAAATTTTCAGACTAAGTGTCATGCTGATGTTAAAATTTGTCAATATATTAATGTTAATGTCAGTATGACACTTACCCTGAAAATTTTATCAGCATTTTCTCAAAAGGATGATATAAAGAGACATATGTTTTTCACTTCATGCAAGATAATTTTTGATATCTTGGTACTTCTATAACTTAGATATATTTACTTAACCTTGAAATTTCTGTGTACTTACGTCCACTACAGGATATATATTTTCTGTTTAATATTAATTTCTTTATTAGCAAATTTTCAAAATTTGTATATATTTTCAAAATTTATTGTGATTTTTTAAAGAGAATTTTATTGCTTTACTTCTTGCAAACATATCTAATACATTAATGCAACTGTTAAATATTTGTTACTTTTTGATTACAGTATACAAAACTATGTACATCAATTAAAAATCATTTTACAACTAAATCAATTCTAAGAAAACATAAAAATATTAAAGACCTGCTCTTAAATAAAAGCAACCCAAATAAAAGCGAAGCCAGGCACAAACTCTTCAAATGTGCTGAATTCGTATATTTTATTCTGAAAGTATTATCAACCTTCCTAAATATCACATTTAGTTAAATGTTGCCTACATACATTTCATAATACATAGCCCCTAATTTAAGGGACACTTAATTTAAATGTCTTTCAACTAAAACTACTTTTGATATTAGTTGATAGTACCAGTCGACAAACTTTAAAACTCTCTGTTGGACTTTCTCAACCATATGCTGTTGGATTGCATAATATAGGTACCACACAACTAATCAATGTTCGAGCTTAGAGGGCACATATTTGTAACATGAAATTGTTACTGTTCTAGAGTTTTCGATGGTAACACGTATAATAAAACCAACTAACTTGACAGCTGATGAGGTAATATTGCCTAAAGTTTAATTGATTATCAAACGTATTCACGTATTCAGATGGGTTCACCATGTATCATACAGAACTGCATTTGCTAATATTAACTTTAAGCTTATTTTTTATGCACCATCCAACTATATCATTCATTGCAAGTGATGCCTAGTTTGTTTAAAATGGTACAACGATAAATCTTAAGCTTGTCTGCATAGGCTAAAACTGCACAAGATATGGAAATTAGTAGGTCGTTGATGAACATAATGAAAAGCAGCGGTCCTAAATTAGAACCATATTGCACACCTGAGGTGACAGTGTATTATAAGAAATTTATTATAATACACTCGTATATATATAATACACTATATATATAATACATGTGGCTATCCTGAAAATAACTACGAAGTAATCTAATTAAAGCAAAAGCACTCAATAGGGGGGGGGGGATTCAGAAAATTTGTATAAAACGTTTTACATAAATTTTCTGAATTCCCCCTCCCCCTTTCTATGACATGTATGTGGATGTCAATTTTCACATAAATATATACTTTTATAGTGTTTTCCACATCTGATTTTTAATATTTTCGATATAATAAAAAGCATTTTTATTTTATACAAATTGTGAGGTTCTACTCACTCGACTATGTTTCAAATTGTTTTTGCTAGATGTGTTTAATTTTTCAATACAATTTTAGACACAATTCGTAACCTAATTTGATAAATTAAGCAGTCCTAAATAAATGTATTCGTTTTTGCTTCAGCTTGGCAGTAACAAGTGTCAGTACATTAGCATAATATTGGTCAGTTATTTATTTATTTATTCCTTATGGCAGATCGAATATAGAATTAAATAACATGTGTATACAGGTGGCTGTTTCATAGGCGTGATGGGTAACTACTGTCAGGGAGTATCCCGGTAGTTTGCATATACTGCTGAGTTGTGTTTCATCAGCACAATAGGTCTCTTGCGTACCAAATGATCATTCAAGAGCATCAGTAAATATTCAGATTTAGATCTACTCATGTTAATGAGTTCTGAAGAGAATCATTTGCTAGAATTTCGCTGTTCATGCTGATTCTTACTTTGCTAGGAAATCCTTGTAAGGTCTAGCAGCCTAATAGTGTAGACTATTTAGCCGTGACAAGTCACGTTTCCAGGGTACACCACGAGGAGGCGGTCTACATTGTACCCCATTGGTCAGTTATTGCCCTAAATTTTAAAAATGATAGCCATAATTTAAATAAAAAAATATTTTTTGCTTTCTTCGAAGCACGTTCATCAGAAGAAAATCATTATTTTGACTGTGTTTTTGTCTCTGGAATATAGTGATTTCCCCAGACCATCAATGGGGTTACACGAGCTCGAATTTGGTCAACAGTAAGCAAACGGGGTATTCGTCTTGCTGTTAGCTTTTTCATATTTAAATGTCGATGCAAAATAGTCTGTACACGTACAGTTAAGATGTTTATGTGCCTCATATATCGCATACATTCGACGGTCGCTCTTTGCAATTATATGGATTTTATTAGTAATTTCGGGAGAATTTGCTGTAAAGAAAGTCCTCAAATGTTCAGCACCTTCTACACGTGACCACGTTTGTAACTAAACGACTTACAAACCATGGAAGGAGCAGATTCATCATAACATTAATGTAACTTTCCGTCTATTTCTTTAATTGTTCGTCCACGTAATAGTTATTTACATCAAGTCCGGAAAGCAAGATTTTACTGGATAAGTAAGCAAATACTAGGACAAGTCGTAGACGAGTTCCTGGTAGCTTACGAGACTTGTAAAACCACTTTCCGGACATGGTGGGTACAACATTTTTTTGCAATCGTAAATTTTTCACTTTTTATAATCGTAAATTTTCCACTTTTACTAAACAGATGATCGTTTTAAAACATGAGGTAAGCTTTTGCAGGAATGTGTATTATCTTAGCAACCAGTCAACAAACAACAGTCAATTTGTAAAATAACGTTCGCGGTTACAATTTTTCGTGAATTGAAAATGACCGATGAAAATGTGAACATAACATTAGCGAGGCTGATAAAGCATATTGTGACAATTTGCTACCTACTCTATTGCGGGAAAGATATGAAAAAGTTTTCCGGGAATTTAAAGCATAGCTTAGCAGGAAAAAGTTAAAGAAGTAGTGTTAGTGTACATCGGAGAAAAAAGTAAAATTTGTAAACCATCAACCTTGTGGAGCTACCATTCAATGCTGAAAGCCACACTTAAATTGAAAAGAGACAGATATTTCTGATAAAGTAAACTCGTTCATGAAGAGAAACAACACAGGATATAAATCAAAAAGTCTAGAGTTTTTACTAAAGGAGATGTAAGCAGATTCTTGATGGAAGCGGATGAGGATTTAGGTACGTATCACTAGCGCTTTCTTAAGAAACTAATATATGTAAATTGTCAAGAGGTGGTGCTGATAATATTAATCGCAGGAGCAGCAAAGTTAGCAGGAGTTAGCAAAAAATTACGCTCGATCACATAATTGACAAGGATTCAATGCTAGTTGTAAACGTTGGTGACAAAAAAAAATATGTAGACAGAACATTTGTCGTTAGTGGAGGAAATGAAAATATTCATTTACATCTTTATCAAAAATACGTAGCTGCTATACTACCAACCCACACCCCCACAATCGTCTCTTCATTTTTTACAACAAGGTATATTGTAAAATCCAACCAATTGAAATTCACCATTTAGCTAAAATGCCAAGCAAAATAGCGGACTGGTTGAAATTACAAAGTCCGAAAGAATACATTGGTCATTGTTTTCGACGTAGTTCCACAATATTTTTAGCAGACGCTGGTGTCAATTATCTAACATCAAAAGACACGGACGGTAGAAGTCTACGTCAGTGGCGGAGAGAATAGAGAATTCATTTAGGAAATAGAAGACCGCGAAGAGAATACTACTATGTCCGGAAATGGCAAACTTGTTCATGTAGAAGAAACGTCTAACACAATTAATGTTAAAAATACTGCAATACCTAATTGTTCATTTATAACAGCGGATAATTGTACGTACAAATTCTAAAAGTAGGTCATAAGATTTATAAAAAAAATAAGGTCAACGTATTGAAATGATTTGACCAATAATTATAAGCAGCTAAATTAAATAAGAATCTTAATCTAAAATTGCGTAATCGAGATTTGATACACACTATACAGGCTGATTCATTTTCGGCCCTCACCATGGGGATCTCTCTTATTATTGGAGATATAGTATAGGTTTAAATTTGGCAAAGTTGTTAAATTTTGTGTTTGTTATAAATCCGTAGAGAAAATAGACCTGTGACAAATGACCTTCGTTATTTAAAAAAAAAAAACGCGAAAACCCCATTTTCTTCTTTTACCTGTAGCACCGACATTTGGCCTTGTAGAGAAAAAATAAAAACACATCCTTGTGGCCATTTCTAAACCTCTATCCAGTGGTGTTCTCTAAATTTTTATACGATGTTTCGTTTCTTTCTGGCCATCATCAACTATCTAATTTCTTATAGGCGCCATATTGGATTTAGACATCGTCAGAAATTGTCTTTTTTTCTGATTTCAGCCATGTACCACATGCTGACTTTATTTTTTGACATTAGGTTTTATTTGAAAGAATAAATTATAAGATTAAATAAGGTAGCCTTTGGAATTTCAATCTGTCAAACATTTCATTTATTGTTCATTAATAATACAAAAATGTCATACACTAACGAAGAGAAACGGGATATGATAAGTATTTTTTATTCTTCGAAACGAAATTCAACAGTAGCGAGTACAAGATAACAAAAACATTAATAAAAATACATAGAAAAGTAAACAATAAACAATTACAGTAAATGTTCATTTATCTGGCCATCTTCGGTAATGCACAATTGGGAACGCCTTCTGGCATTTTGTACTGCCCTTTGTATAGTTCTTCTAGGAACTGCATCGAAGGCATTCTGAAGTCTGTCTCGTAATTATTCAATGTTCTGTGGCGCATCTACTTTAGAAATATTATTTTTAACATATCCCCATAAAAAAAAATCTAGCGGACTTAAATCAGGTGATCTCGCAGGCCATTCAACAACTCCCCTATTTCCAATCCAACGGTTTGCAAACTCTTGATTTAAGAAATTTCTAACAGCTACATTGTGTGCTGGTGCGCCATCTTGTTGCCACCATAAATATTGTAATTGATTTAATGGGATATTGTCGTCAAGATAGTCAGATACGTATGTACGTAAATTGTTTAAATATCTTTCTCCATTTAAATGTTCTTCATACATAACTGGTCCTAAGAGACGATTTGCCAAAATACCCATCCAAACGTTTATTCCAAAACGATGTTGTGGTCTTCTAGCCCTGTTTTGTCGGGGATTTTGTACTGCCCAATAGTGCTCCGTATTTCTGTTGAACATTCCAGAATTTGTAAATTTTGTTTCATCTGACCAGATGATTTTGCTTAAAAAATTTTTGTCATTTTCTATCCTTCCCATTAACAAATTACAATATTCTAGCCTTCTCAAATTATCTCCAGGCAGTAAAGAGTGACCAACATGGATCCTGTATGGTTTAAACCTACTTTTATGTAAAGTTCTCCAAACTCTGGACTGGCACAAATTTAATTCTGACGCTACTTCGCGTGTAGAAATTGATGGATTATTATTTATCTATAAAAATACAAGATTAAAATGAAATTTGAAAACACGCTTTTAATTTACCATTTGTAAAATATCTTGTCGATTTTCATTTAAATTCCTGTTGTCTTGACCATTACGCAGCTTAGTAAACGATCCATTCTCGACCAAATTTCTGTCGAGATCTAGAAAAATGGTACGATGAGGCTGTTGTCGTTCTGGATATAATTGTAGATATCTTGTACTCGCTACTGTTGAATTTCGGTTCGAAGAATAAAAAATACTTATCATATCTCGTTTCTCTTCGTTAGTGTATGACATTTTTGTATTATTAATGAACAATAAATGAAATGTTTGACAGATTGAAATTCCATGGCTACCTTATTTAATCTTATAATTTATTCTTTCAAATAAAACCTAATGTCAAAAACTTTAGTCAGCATGTGGTACATGGTTGAAATCAGAAAAAAAACTCTTTCTGAAGATGTCTAAATCCAATATGGCGCCTATAAGAAATTAGATAGTTGATGATGGCCAGAAAGAAACGAAACATCGTATAAAAATTTAGAGTACACCACTGGATAGAGGTTTAGAAATGACCACAAGGATATGTTTTTATTTTTTTTTCTACAAATATGAAGTCATGTCTGAGATAGATTGATTTTTGACAGACAACAGTTGACATTTAATAATTATTACAAATCAGATACTTAAGTAAAGATATACGATTTTTGTTCAGAGCCCACTTGACTTCGAATGTTTCTGAACACCCGTTATATATAACTTAGAAGTTATGAACTTATACCAAAAAATTCTGCTTAACAATTAAGTATCTTAGTATGAACAAAAAAAATAATGAACAAATTTATATCTAATTTATGTACAAAATTTTAAACACGATTATTTGCTTGTGGGACGATGTATTAAATTAATTGTAGTCTTCAGTATATAAACAAAAATATGTTACTACCTTATATCAAATGGCAAGTACAGAGAAAAAAATGCTGCCTAGTGGTGAAGCCAATTTATATCCTGCATCGAAATTTCTAACGGAATGGCTCAATTTGAACAGGATTCTGATTAAGTCTTGCATAAAATCCTTTCTCAATATTTATAAAAAGGAGAAAAAAATATATAAGGAATAGAACGCAGTAATTATGGAGAAAATGCACAAGACCCTCGCGTTTAATGACTCACCTCTAACAGTAAATTAGATGATACACAATGGAGACTCTGTCCATGTGGTCGAAAAATTATATCTTTAAAAATCCGTGACATCCACGACAAAACAACTCCAGAAACAACTTCCTCGTTGTCTTACTTTACCCAGTAGAATTATAATTCGCCATTGCGAACAAATATCATGTTTTCACTAAAATTCTGCTAGTCAGATAAATTCAAAACCATGAAACGATGAAGTCTTAACCACTATTATTTGAACGAGAGAACTAAGGTCGAGACATCCCGCGTCCACCCTTTTATATGATTCCTTACATAGTTCGTATAATAACTTAAATTTAGAGAGGGGAACCTTTCCTCAAGAAAAAGATAAAAATAACTATTATAATTATCAAGCCTAAGGCTACTGTCTTAGGTAATTAGAAGAAACAAGACAAAATTCTTCCTGTACTACTGATAATTCCACATTAAATATCACAGCAAAAGGTGAATTTGTCAATTAACAACCCAAGTTAGATGCCAACTATATACTCAAAAGATGTCGCTCTATTTTCGGAGACAATAGCGGAATACCAATAATTAATAATTTACGATTTGAGGAAATTCTAGTAATTAAAATAAAGAATAATATAATGAAAGCCTCCAAAAAACAGCCTTTTAATAAAAATAACATAATTACTGGAGGAATATACCAATCCGTCGTTTTGTTACGCACATAAACTCACTAACATACGTAGATTCCATGTCCGTGTAAAATATCTAAACCGCATGTACTACTTGTCAAACTGATCTAATTTAATTTGTAAACAAATTCACAAAGAAAAGGGAAGTGATTTAATTAACTAGAAAACCCGTATAAAATTATGAATTGAAGCAATGGTAAATGAGAAGACAATATCCAGCCTTTTTTAATTAACACATATTGCAGATAACCAACGCTAGCTCAATTGATGGAAGAAAATACAAAAACATAACCCCTGTTTTATACTGTAAAATACATGTGTAAGCCGATAATATTTAAAAAGGAACTAAGATCTTAAACGGACAAATGGAATATTTAAATCAAATGTACAGATGCCAGGTATTACTAACGTTCTAGATTAATTACGTATTTCAAACAATTTATTATTAGTGACTCAATTAAGCAGTACAAGAAGTACATTATTCTAGGTAGTAAAAACATGAAAACGTTATTGATTGCTCTTAAATAAATGTGTAATTGAGTATTCATACCTACAGTACAACTCGGAATGTTGAAAAAAAAATGAAGCGAACCTTTCATGAGATACATAGTCGTTTAAAGTTAATGACAAACAAAATGAAAAATCGAGGTATGATAAAGTTAAGAATTTAAACTAGCGAAATAGGTTTGAAATAATTATAGGCTATACTGAAAATATACAGAAGTCGAAATGGACATATAACAGGCTTTATTCTCCTCTTAAAATTATTTTTTTAACAGCACCAATGTTTTTGTCGAGAACAGCCGTAGGAGGACGCCCTGCTCTTTTTGATGCTGAACAGAATTCCTTTCGCGTTTAAATTCCTTGTACCATCGTAGCCAAGGGAAACTAAAATCTGAATTTAAACTCTCTTTGTATTCATAAGAGCTTAAACTCCTTTAAAAATCATAATAAATTATGATTAGAAAGTGCTCTCTCGTTAATTCCATTTTCCTTTATTTTTAAAAAATACGTAACTGAATTTTAAGGAACTTCAAAAATAAAATGTCAAATGACATATAAAGAGTTGTTCTAAATAAACACTGTATGATTGTTTTTCACAGTCTTTTAGATTTTCTTATTCTTAATAAATTCAGCTTATCTCTAGTATTACAACAGCTAATATGATGACAGGATATTTTGACGTCAAAGAAGCCCTGAGACAAGGTGGTGTGTTCAGCCCTACTCTCTTTACTACACTGATGCAATCGTCTACACACTATGCCAGAAAGCAGAAAGTTAAAAAGAATACTACAGGCAGGAGCAGGCATATAGGATATTACAGATTAATGCGAGGATTACTCTTCCAGAATGTTCCTTCGTCGATGATGTAATATTCGTTAATAGCTAAATAGAATTATAATTATATAGTATATGGAATTAAGAAAATGAATGCGCCTATTAATAAAAATAAATATGTTAGTTAAAAAGGAAGAAATACTATTTTGGGTAGAAATTCAAGGCAAATTATTGAAACAAGTCACCTCGTATATCTTGGAGTGAATATCTACAGCCAAGAAAGAATAAGAACGAAAGTATAAACTAGAACAGAAGAGTCTGTTAAGCTTAGCAGTTCATTATTAAATTAGGAGGTTTCGGAACAAACTAAATGAAGGCATACAAACTGATATTTGGACCGACATTAATACTCGAAAGTTAAGGTTGGATGATGTCGCAAAAAAGAGTAAGAGTGGAGGCTGTTGAAATGAGAGACACTTAAGGAAATCGAAAGACACCACCAGGAAGGATAGAATACAATGTCAGGACATGACTTCCAAAAAGATCTGGAAAGCTAAGGTGAAGACTAAGAAGTTTAGAGATAAACCTACGCAGATATGTAAGATGTCTATTTATGAAGTATTAAATAGAAGATCGACAAACTGGAAAGAGGCAACAGCAATTCTTCAAGGCAAGAAGTAGTAAGTAGTAATAGTAAAATATGTAAAAATATGTAAATATTAAGTAATAGTTACACAACTAAATTATTGTCAATTATGTCAATTATTGTCGAATACTTCTCTAAAAAATATTTACGCTTTGAATTATCCAACTTTGAAAGTTGAATGTTTGCACTTGAGAAGGCGTCACACAAGTCGTAATTGAAACTATTCTGTTCTATTTTTTGCTTGCTGAAGTAAACGGTTGCTTCAGAGTACCTTGTGGTGCATTTTTGAATCTTGTGGTTTTCTTTTATGCAAATCAGTGCCTACATGCTGCACTAATTGAAATTTTTTGTCGAATCGAATCTACAATAATTAATTGCACGAATTAAAATATGAAATTAAACGTGAACAAAAATAAACTTCCAATTTTACTGCAATACTTACAAAACACTGCTATTATCTACACAAAATTCAGGATAATCTTTTATCCAGATCGACACATGTGAATATTATTGCGACATGTAAAAAATAACAAGGAAAAATTACGTGTACACATACTTTCGAGAACTAAATGCAACTGGCGATATGACTGACCTGTTGGTCAACCTCATTGCTCGTAGATTCACTGGGATTTCCTCGATTTGATAAAAACAAATCTGGGAGTTCCCGCTGTACGCAAATTCTCATGCAGGTTAGTATAATTTTGTTATATTGTGAATAAATGGTTTTATATATTTTTTTACGGCGCACTTTAAAAATAAATTATAAAATATGCACAAATATGCAATTTTATATGAAGGATGCTCAAAGCAGTATTTACATGCAAGATATGCAAAACAAAAGTAATCGCAAATGCTTTCTTTTTCCGTAATCCGTATAGATCTGCAAGAATTTTGGTAAACATGTCGTAAATAAAAAATATGCATTTCATATAATTCCAGCTTTATTTAAATGCTTCGCCAAATAAACCGGGAAATTAAAAAGTTATTTTCAAATCCAAGTTTTCTATATTTATTCGAACCTAAAATAAAAATCTTACTTACATTGTCCTTTAAGATGTCACAGACATTTGAATTGTTTAAGTCAAAATATTATGTGTCTGATAACATTACTAATTAAAATTCTTGTTTTCTAAAGTGTAACATGTGTTTTACATCCACACGCACACGCATATTTATCTATTTATACCGTTTTTTACTGTTTCTTTTTGACTATATCTATCTACATATGTACGTCCGTATCCAACTTACATATAGCTGTTATATTTATAAGCGGAGAAGGAATGTTTAGAAAAGCAAACACACAAATAGAGATTTCACATGGAGATACAATGGAATTCGTGAGCACTACGCTGCCTCTGGTAGTCAGTGAACGATAGAGCGAAAAAGACGGGCTGAATGTTCATTTTGAACTGTCAATATACGAACGTACGTATGTATAGGGATACTGAACCTGTACAGTATTTATGGCAGTTAGTGACATGCATTTAGCTATAAAAAGAGTAATTAAAACGCGCGATTATATTATTACATTTAAAAAATATGTCAACATTACGCTTGCATAGAAGAATAGTAAACCACTAATATCATATTAGAGGAGTTTTTATAGTATCGTTCTTCAATTAGTTTAGCAAGCAAGGAAATAGAAAAATCTCTACAAGAACAAATTTGATATAATCCCAAATTGTTCTACATCATCTAAAATGAACCTCTAATTAATGAAAACTGCAATTAGGCATTTATTTTTAACAACTAAACAAGTGTTAGTAGTACGAGGTGCTACCCAGAAATTCTCTAAATTTGAATGTGGCGTGCAAAGGAATAGTAGTACAGCTCTATAGCGCTAGACAATGTGAACTATATACAGGGTGTCCAGAAACTCTCCTGATAAACGAAGACCGGAGTTTCCTCAGATAATTTTAAGACAATTAAACCCAAATTCACCTAGTCCGAAAATGCTTCCTAAGGGAGCTAGAGTTCTTTGAAGATGGCGCCTTGTATTTATTATTTTTTTAAATTCCTCCAGAACGCTTCTATTTAGAAAAACAAAAACTGGTATGCTTATTTATCCTCCAGAGATGAATCGATTCCAACAATTGCGAATTTCTAGTACCGGTCATAGGCGTCCGTTTTGGGTAGGTCAACGGCTATTTTAAGGCATAACTTTTTTGTCTTTAACTTTTAAGCATTTGTGACACTAGATTATTAAATTTTCAGGTATTCCAGTACTAAAAGGTACTCTTACTTTAAGTCGGTAGGATACACCGTTTTCTAGAAAAATCGATTTGTAAATTTTTCGTTTTTTCTTCATTAAAGTTCAATTTTTTATTTTTTGCAATAGTTAGCTCTGAACTGCCAACAGAAGTAAAACCTACGTTTTTCATTGTCAAATTGTTGTCAGTTCGCGAAGTTTATCTTTTCATTTTTTACTTTGTGTTATTCAAACACAACGATTTCAATTTTTAAAAAAATGGTTTTTACTAATGAGGAATACGCCGATATGCATTTAGTTTATGGCGAAATGAGGTGTAACGCTCGAACGGCACAACGTAGATACGCTGAAAAATTTCCAAATCGTCAGCATCCCACTCACTCAACATTTACAGCTCTTCATCAACGATTAAGACAAACAGGTTCAGTGGTCCCAAAAAATAATGAAACAGGGAGACATAATGATGTAACAGCAGAACATGAAGATGTTATTTTAATGGAAGTTGAGGAAAATCCAGAAATTGGCGTTCGAAGACTATCTGCCATGTACCCCACAATTTCAAAATCTTCCGTAGGAAATATCTTACACAAAGAAAATTTATATCCTTTTCATTCAAAGGTGCAAGCACTGCTAGAAGGAGATTTTCCTGCTAGCGTAGAATTCGCTAGATGGTTACAAAATCAGAAAAATCAAGATGAAGATTTCTTCAGGAACATTTTGTTTGGTGACGAAGCTACATTCTCAAAAAATGGAATTTTTAATGTACATAATGCACATTATTTTCCTACGTTGGTGACAATCCCCACGTTGTTCAAGAATTTAAGCATCAGCATAGGTTTAGCATAAACGCCTGGATAGGAGTAGTTGACGATTATCTACCTGGACCTGTGGAATTTCCTGCTCGTTTAAATGGTGCTGATTACTTACATTTCCTGCAAAATATTTTACCTGATTTGTTAGATGAGGTGCGTTTAAATATTCGGCAAAACTTATGGTTTCTACAGGACGGCTGTCCGGCCCACTTTAGCAGGAATGTACGAGACTTTCTAGATAATAACTACGAAGACCATTGGATTGGAAGAGGCGGTCCAGTTGCTTGGCCAGCAAGGCCGCCGGATTTGAATCCTTGCGATTATTGTGTTTGGGGATACATAAAAGCATTTGTTTATTCCGTTCCGATACAAAATCGCGCACAACTCTGGCTAATGATACAAGATGCTTGCAACGAATTTAGAAATAGCTTTGGAATTTTTGCAAGAATTCGGCGTTCTCTAAGCAAAAGGGTAAACTTATGCATAGAGACTAATGGTCATCACATCGAGCAACTTTTGTAACAATCTACCTTTGATACTTGTTCTTTTTTTGTTAGTTTCGTTCCATTGTAATAAACAATTTGTTTTTAATTTATTAAATTAATTTTCATCCATGCCTTGATAGTCCAAGCCAACTTTGTCGCTAAAAATAAGTAGGTACATAATAAATTGAAAAGACGAAAAATCTACAAATCAATTTTTCTAGAAAACGGTGTATCCTACCGACTTAAAGTAAGAGTACATTTTAGTACTGGAATACCTGAAAATTTAATAATCTAATGTCACAAATGCTTAAAAGTTAAAGACAAAAAAGTTATGCCTTAAAATAACCGTTGACCTACCCAAAACGGACGCCTATGACCGGTACTAGAAATTCGCAATTGATGGAATCGATTCATCTCTCTAGGATAAATAAGCATACCAGTTTTTGTTTTTCTAAATAGAAGCGTTCTGGAGGAATTTAAAAAAAAATAAATACAAGGCGCCATCTTCAAAGAACTCTAGCTCCCTTAGGAAGCATTTTCGGACTAGGTGAATTTGGGTTTAATTGTCTTAAAATTATCAGAGGAATCTCCGGTCTTCGTTTGTCAGGAGAGTTTCTGGACACCCTGTATACTATCTATACTAAGTCAGTCTATCAAACGGTACTTTGCTAGGTGATGACTAATTTAACATAAATATGCAAAGCGCATATATTGCATATTGTATGCATTTTTTAAATATTTGTTTATATCCTGAATAAATAGCATATTGTGCATAATTGAAAGAATTTTGAATGACGTACATCTTTGGCAGGCGTGTCAAGAGTTCATGATAAAAAAATTTATAAATCTTCCATTATGAAGTAAACTATTTTATTATGTTTGCAGTTCTCAAAAAGAAAATTATGAGGTACAAGAGTATGGGTATTCCCAGTCTTAAATTCCGAGAATTCAAAATAGGTTGTTTTAAACCGTTTTATTGTGCCTATATTTACGTAAGTAGGTAAATAATAAATAGATTTCTGAATTTTATTTCTGATTGTGCTTTTGAAGAGATAACATCGATTTGTGTTTTGTAGTGTTGCGCTATTTTATTTATTTAGATTAGTGAAATGCCCAAAGTCAGTAGAGCGTCAGTGTGGGTTAAGCCATACAGAGAGTTACGTTCAGATATAGGAAAAGTCTACTGTCTACTATAATTTTCGAAAATTCAATATAGAGGATGGTGCGGAATCGGTCGATATCTGTTATTTTTTAGATACGGAAAAAGGTGAAAGCAAGTTACATTCTTTTTGAGGGACATACACCAGGAAAATACAGAGAAATGTACAGGACGTTTCAGTTTCGCCCTGTCAGAATTGACTTATTTTTTTATACGGAACCCTAGGTATATCGACCGATTTCGCATCATTTGGTCACTCAGGGTGGTTTCGTTTAATATTTTGAACGTATTTGTTAGGTATTTACATCTAAATATTGATAGTATTGCCTTTCAATTTGATATTTCAATTTCTGTTTTTTTTTCCATTGCAGATACCATGCGATAAACAATATCAAATAGACCAACACGTGAAAACCTCTGTTCATATTACTAAATTGGATAAGATGAAATCTGGAGACAATCCACATTAATGCAATATTTCCAACCAATATCCAAAAAAAGCTAAACGAACAAGATATCTTAAACCGAGACCTATGTGATGCAATGATGACGTCAAATATTCCCTTGTCAAAGCTACGTAATCAAAACTTCACTGTCCCAGGCGAAACAACACTACGGTGAAACGACATCGGTTCCTTGTATTCGGAGGTAATTGAGGAAATTAAAGCTAAAATTCGGAACAAAAATTTTTACATATTGCTATGAATAGTGGTTTGAGAATTTAGTGCGCCACCATCCACAACTAGTTTTCCCAACTAGGTTTCTCAGCCGGTGGATTTTCAAATATGAGACTTCTAACTTCTCGGGTTCCAATAAGTAAAGTCGTGTCTGCGAAATATACTAGGCGCCAGGGAAATGTTCACACAGATTCATTTATTTATATTTTATGAGTTACTAATTCTTAATTAATTAGCAGTAATGGCCAGAACACAAAAATCAAACACAGGATACAATTTAAACTGAATATTTAATACAAAAATAAAAAAAGAAAAAAAATCTATCTTTACAAAGTATAAAGATACTGTATCATACAAAAATACATTAGGTTAAAACATTCATTGTATTGACAGCTAAACGAATGGAAAACTTCCTCTTTATTGACTCCGATCAAACTTAACTAAAATAATCAAACTTTATATTAAATTCTTCAAAGAAAACTACACTTTATATAAACATACAGATACTGAACCACGAACAAATTTACGCATGTGCACAACGACACAGCCAAAAAAAAACTGAACTCAATCGAACAAAATTTATCTCTATAAAAAAATATAACGAAGACTTTTAATATCAGTTGAATTATATATATTTTTAATATTCAACTATTACCTGCTTGTTCCAAAACAGAACTATAATTATAAAAATAATTTTATATACATACATATATTATAATTTATGATTTAAGATTTATGATTTATGTCGACATAAAAATCTTAAATACTTACAAAAAATTTTGTGGAGACACTTTTACAAGAAAAAGTTGATTAATCAAATTCTAAATCAAAATTACAAGAATAGCAATCTCAAAGAAATATCGGGAATAAATATAAAATACCAACAACAAATGAACACTCTCAAAAACAACCCGAACTAAATTAACTATATATATATATATTATATATATTTCAAAGAAACACAACTTTTTCGTTTCACATCAAATCTTGGTCTCCCAGAATTTACCCAGGCCTCTACAACACATTGGCCTCGAATCAAACCAGTTTTTTTATTTTACACATTAAATTTAAAAACATTTAGAATATACACCAGTATCCCAAATAATTGTACATTTATTTTAAATATTTTAAATTATTTTTTATTAAAAATCCATAGCACATCCCCAAAAATATATAATTAATAAGCCTGGACATGTCAAAATCTTATTCATTATATAGTTTTCCGCACTCACAGAAAATTGTCAGTTTCTTACACACACACTATTGTCCCCGCACTCAGCCAATGAACAGTTTCAGTCTGGGCCTTCTTCAATACGCACCTGTGGAGCGAACGGTTGCAGAGCACTTATGTGATATCGTCCATTCTTTCGACGACCATCCATAGTGTACAACTCGTACGTAACATCATTAAACCTCCTGGTGATTCGATACGGTCCAATATATGGAAGACCGAGTTTTGGCATTTTCCTTGGGGACGTCTACCAAGACGGTAACTTCTTACAATGACAGAACCGCCAACTTCGAATCAGGTCCTGCTTGTAATTTTTTCGTTTTGTTTTTTGACATATTTTCTTCCTTGCTCGGTCAGTCTTCTTCCCACTTGGGTTGAAATTTGTCCAATGTTTTCCACCCTTTCTATGTGTTGATTCCAGGGTCTGGCAGGCTTTATCCCATACATCACAGTCGAAGGACACTCCAGAGTAACAGTGTTCGGAGAATGGTTGATATTATCTTCAACCTCCTGGACATGCGTCACCCATCCTTCATGATTGTCGTGAGTCTTGATTCGCAGGAACTTGATTATGGATTTCCACATGGATGGCGTATGGAAGAAAAAGAAATATTAACGTTTCGATCTTTCGAAGATTTATAAATCCCGCATTATTAATATACGGTGTGCATTATGTGCAAGAATTCGATTCATTTTCCCTTGATGGGTAAACCAAGAATCAATACATTGTAATGTGGTTTCAGTATTATATTGAGAGGTAGGAAACAGTTTCATATATTCCGAGAATATATCTACCATGACTAGAATATTTCTATATTCGAACTCCCCAGGAATAAGGTTTCCTAAATAATCAATAGCGACTAATTCTAATTTAGCTTCTGCCACTATACTCTTTACCTCGAATTGGCACGTGCGGTTTTTATGTTTACCTAACCGACACGTTATACAATTTCTAACTATTTCTTTAGCAATGGTTCGATCTTTCTTCGCGTAGAATGCCTCTCTAAAAGTAAGCCATTCTTTATATGCACCAATATGACCCAAACTCTCGTGTATTTGCAACATTGCTTGTCGAGCATAAATATCATCAACTTCCACATAATTTTGATCTCTAATATTTTTCATAATTAAACCGTCGCGCACAATAAAATTTTTATAATTTTCTTGATTCCTTAAAACCTCTCTTAAATTATCAAACCTTTCATTCTGTTGGACCTGAAGGATCACATCATACTCAAATGCCCCCTCAGCATAATCCCTATTATATTCATTTAGTTCAACATAATTAAAATTACTTTTATTGTTATACATTCTAGATAAGGCATCGGCAGTAACATTTAGTACTCCTTTATATGACGAATTTCAAAATTGTACTCTGACAGTAATAAGGACCAACGATACACTCTATTATTTTTAAATTTTGTACTCAATAGTGATGTCAACGCAGCATGATCTGTTTCTACTAGGAAGTTCTTGCCCAATAAATAAAATCTTAGCTTTTGAACCGCGTGTACTACAGCCAACATTTCTTTCTCAGATATAGTATATTTAATTTCATAGTTTTTAAGATTCGAGATATAAAACAAATAGGTTCTTCTATACCTTCATTATTAAATAAAAAATTAAAAACCCTTACCACAATAGAATTTGACAATTCTATATACGTATTTCGACAACCACGTTGTCATCCTCGGTAGAAAAAGCAGTGTAACACTTGAAAGCACAAAAAACACACAACACTCACTGAGCGCTATATTGTACGCCTTCTCTACTACTTAAATACGTACATGGATTAAGAGACCATTAACCAATTAATGCTTTATTCTATAGAAAGGCCCTTTAGAAAATTACACAAAGGAGATGCCAGTAGATAAGCTATGGGCGTTATGGCACAAAATCCCATGTATTTTCTTATGGAGGTTCATTTTGCATTTTTGAGGGTGAAACGTTAATGCGCATGCGCCAACCCCTGGTTCCGATTGTGCATACCTAACTCCTACAATATATTCCCTTATGGTGGAGAAGGTAAGAAATTATAATTTTATGTGGGGGGTGAGTTTTACATAGGGGTGAGTTAGGTGACCGAAAACCCATGATGGTTTGAAGAGATCCGCAGGGGGACACCAGGAGCCTGCATTGGTGTGTAAGGGATGGCAGGTTTGCACGGAGGTCCCCGAGACCTGCAAGGGGTTCCAGAAGCCTGCAAGTGGGTTGTTAAGGGGAGCTGCAGTGTTGAAAATAACGTCAACACGGCTCTAACTTCAAGGGGTAGCGATATACCGCCCCTACTTAGGGATGACTCATGTTCGGTTATAGTTTCATACGCGACCACCGCGAGATCTAGAGGGCGCTTTGTCAGATGTTATTTTCAACACTGCAGCTCCCCTTCACAACCCACTTGCAGGCTTCTGGAACCCCTTGCAGGTCTCGGAGACCTCCTTGCAAACCTGGCATCCCTTACACACCAATGCAGGCTCCTAGTGTCCCCTGCGGATCTCTTCAAACCATCATGAGTTTTCGGTCACCTAACTCACCCCTTTGTAATCACCCCCCACATAAAATTATAATTTCTTACCTTCTCCTCCACCATAAGGGAATATATTGTAGGAGTTGGGTATGCACAATCGGAACCAGGGGTTAGCGCATGCGCATTAACGTTTCACCTTCAAAAATGCAAAATGAACCTCCATAAGAAAATACATGGGATTTTGTGCCAGAACGCCCATAGCTTATCTACTGATACCCTAATTTAATATATATAAAGAAACCATATAAACTCATCTTAAATTATATATGTAAATTTGAAATTAATATTGAATCATAATATCTGTTAATGGCTAATGTTGATAAGAAAACCATTAACAAATTAATTTAATTCTATGTATTTTTTTAAATTTCGGTTCGTTACAACATTAGCCTTTAACAGATATTATGATTCAATATTAATTTCAAATTGACATATATAATTTAAGATGAGTTTATATGGTTTCTTTATGTATATTAAATTAGGGTAGCCCCTTTGTGTAATTTTCTAAAGGGCCTTTCTATAGAATAAAGCATTAATCGGTTAATGGTCTCTTAATCCATATATGTACTTAAGTAGGGTTTTCCCAATGAGGTAAGTTCTATAGTATTCAGGTTTTTAAAATTTTAAAACTTAGTGTTAAACGAGAAGCCGTACAATATAGTGCTCAGTGAGTGTTGTGTGTTTTTTGTGTTTTCAAGTGTTACACTGCTTTTTCTACTGAGGATGACAACGTGGTTGTCGAAATACGTATATAGAATTGTTAAATTCTATTGTGGCAAGGGTTTTTAATTTTTTATTCACTTAAAAGCCACAGTCTCCCATTTTTCACTTCATTATTAACTTGGATTAAAACTCCACTAATTGCGACATCACTTGCATCTACTTAATACAAATTGTTTATTAAAATCTGGCAATATCAAAACTAACTGATTATAAAATTCATTCTTTAAATTTTCGAAAGCTTTTATTCTCTCCTCATTCCAGCTAAATTTAATATTATTTTTTAACATTTCATACAATCGTGCACTTGTTTGTGCCAGGTACGGAATAAAACGTTTATAATAATTAATTATGCCTAAAAACCCTCTTAACATTCTTACATTTTTAGGTCGTGGATACTCTTTAATCAGCTCCAGCCTACTTTGATCCACACTGACATATCTAGGACTTATATTATATCCCAGAAATTTTATTTCACTCTTAAAAAATTCACACTTCTTAATATTTAACTTTAAACCTTCTCTTACCAATATTTCCATTATATTTCGTACATGCTCCAAATGATCCTGATAATTCGTACTATATATTAAAATATCATCTATATAATGTACTTCATAATCTTCATAGGGTTCCAATATTTGTTGCATTGCCCTTATCAACGCTGCAGCAGAACTGCGTAATCCATGTGGTACAGTTCTAAACTGATATACTTTGCCATTTACTATAAAACCACAATACTTCCTCGATTCATTTTCTAACGGTACCAACCAAAAAGCACTCCTCAAGTCCAATTTACTATAAACTTTTGCATCGCTACATCTTGACAGTCATGCTTCAATCGTAATCGGAGTTTCAAATTTAGCTTTTGTTCTCTCATTAAGTCTGCGCGCATCAAAACATAATCTAATCTCTCCTGACTTCTTCTTTAGGAGAATACTCTTTGGAGAATACTAACGGATTCACATATCTAGTTTTACCACATTCTATTACACCATCGCTTAACATCTTCTGAACTTCTTCTTCCACTTGTTGTTGGATATTCTTTGGAATAGGATAATTTTTAACTTTGAAAGGTTTTGTATCATCTACTTCTAATCAATGTCGATAATTTCTGGCTATACTGGGAAACTTGTTTACTAATTCAATATTATTTTTAATTATCAATTTAACTTCTTCTTCATACTTTTCATTACAATCTATTTTCAACGAATCAATATCTTCGGGAATTTCCACTTCTCCATCATTTTATTTAACCATTTCTTCTAAAACCATTAACTCCTTTTCTTCCAATAGTCCTACTTCAACTTCATTTTCTTCAACCTTCATTTCATTCATATTATTTATTTTATTCATACAATTCATTTTCTGCATACAATTTATTATTTTTTCTTCCTCTCCAGCCCCCTGGATCCACGATACATTTTTATTATTAATTATTATTTTCTTTTTATTTATATCTATTATTGCTTTAATTTTTTCTAACAAGTCTATTCCCAATATCCCATCTCTTCCTAAACTTTTGACTACTATAAATTCTCCGATAAATTTATGGCTCTCTACTTCAAATTCCATAACATAAATTTTATTAACAACAGCTATTATTTTTTTAGTAGCTGATACTATTGTAATTTTTCTTGTGGGTACATATATCCCTTCCTTATTCTTTATTAACCCTTCAACAACTGTTTCATCAAAAAATGATGTTTCACTACCCGAATCAATTAGCAAATAACATTCCCTTTTTACTATCTTAACCTTAATATGTGGCAAACTAGTATTTATCGCGCTATCTGACTTATCATATAAGAATGCATAATTTTCTTTCTTTTTGGTTGGCTCTAACAAAAATCCTTACTACAAGCAAGTTCTGATTTATTCTTTTGATCTACTTTTATTGATTCTAGATTAAAATTAGGCCTTGTATCTTTATATCTCGTACCTGTATATTTATCTTGATTTATTTTACTATCTTTTCTATTATCTCTATTTGAATCATTTATTTCTCTATTTGGGGAAGCCATTTTATTTCTATTTATCTGAGTATGATCATTAAACATAGGTCTTTCAGATCTCAGAGGTGTGTTGTGCAAATTAATTCTTGAATATTGGTTTCTCTTAACATTATTTTCTGAATAACTATTATTATATCTACTGCCACGCTCTGCATCATCTAACCTTTTTAATAATTCAAGAAACTGTTGCATATCCGTTATGTTATGTATAGCTACTGCCTGATTAACTTCAAAATCAAAATGTCTAACTAATTGTGAAACCAAATCAAATTCGTTTATTTTAGGGGTCAAATATTTTAATACGGAGTACCTCTTCATGACATACGTCTCTTCTTTTCTCGCTTTCCTGCATTATCTCCATTGTTTCCTGCATTTTTATCGGCATGTCCATCATCATCATATCCCTGATTACCCTGTCGTGCCCCTCCTCATGTATGGTTTTTACTTGACCTATTCTTGCCTTTGCTATTTCCAACAATTCCTCACTTCCTTTCTTTACTGATGTTATATCTTCCATCTTTGTGCTCTGTTTCTTGCTTACAACCAATACTGCTTCTGTTCGCCCCACGTTGGCCTTGCCAAAAATATGCTATGAATAGTGGTTTGAGAATTTAGTGCGCCAACATCCACAACTAGATTTCCCAACTAGGTTTCTCAGCCGGTGGATTTTCAAATACGAGACTTCTAACTTCTCGGGTTCCAATAAGGAAAGTCGTGTCTGCGAAATATACTAGGCGCCAGTCAAATGTTCACACAGATTTACTTACTTATGTTTTATGAGTTACTAATTTTTAATTAAGTAGCAGTAATGGCCAGGACACAAAAATTAAAAACAGGATAAAATTTAAACTGAACATTTAATACAAAAATAAAAAAAGAAAAAAAATCTATCTTTACAAAGTATAAAGATACAGTATCATACAAAAATACATTCATTAAGAGGAAGTTTTTTCATTCACTTAGCTGTCAATATTATAGTGAATATTTTTACCTCATGTATTGTTGCCTAATACAGAATCTTTATACTTTATAAAGATAGTTTTTTTCTTTTTTTGATTATTGTATTAAATATTCAGTCTAAATTTTATACTGCATTTGTTTTATTTTACATACCAATATTGCTGTTCAAGCTCAATATATATATATATATATATATATATATATATATAAAATAAGTAAATAAATTGTGAACATTTCACTGGCGCTCAACTTACAAATAAATAAAACACACATAAGATGTTTTAGATTTACACTTTATTAATAAAATAATGACAGCTGTTTCGCTAACACAGTAGCTTCTTCAAATTCAACTTAAGACTAAAGATACATACAAGATACAGCGTTAATCAGGTAGTTGACCCAAGTTAAAATTCTAGGAACTATTACATTTATATTTTGCTTTTTGAAAACTATACCATGTCCTACTTGTGTGAGGTTTAAGTATAAAAATATAGTATAAGCAACTAAGAAACAATATTTCAATGGGTGAACAGATTTAACAGTGGGGATGAATTCAAGTCTAATTTATCGTTTAGTAACATTTCTGAGTTTTTAAGTTTATTAATTTCTAAACTTACTTTGTAGAAATAACACGACTTTCCGAATTGGAACCCGAGAAGATAGAAGTCTCATATTTGAAAATTCTCCGGCTGAGAAACCTAGTTGGGAAAATTGGTTGTGGATGGTGGCGTGGTAAAATCTACAAACTACTATTCATAGCAATATGTATATACACTGTGTCCATAAAGTATGGACACAAGCCCGTAATAACGTCATTGTGCATTATTTGACAAAATACAAAGATATATCGATTAATGTTTTTTATTAGTTATATTTAGATGCTACTATTTTGTTTTTCCGTGGACCTTGAATAAGTTATGACGTTATTGATAATTTTTTTAAATGTCGATCCCATTTTTTTTTATGGATTTTGAAAGCTTTTACAATTCTTTATTCGATGATTTAAACATTTTTGGTGTTAGTGTTACATTAGAAAAGTCTATGCGACACAACCGGAAAATTTGGACGCTTTACGACAACGCATCATCTACGAAACCAGACTAATCACTCCCGAAATATTACAGGATGGGCGAAATGGAATTTATCATCGCTTAGGATTTTGTCAACAAAATGAAGGAAAACATTTTGAGCATTTGTTATAAATTTGATACTGAAAATGGCAAAAATAAAACTTAGAATTACACACAGTTTACTCAAAAATTTTCTAATGTAACATACCAAAATTTTTACAACATCGATTAAGAATTGTAAAAGCTTTCAAAATCCACAAAGAAAAAGTGGGGTTGAGATTTTAAAAAAATATCAATGACGTCTTAACTTATTCAAGGTCGACGGAAAAAATAAAATGGTAGTATCTAAATATAGCTAATAAAAAACATTAATCGACATATCTTTGCATATTGCCAAATAATGCACAATAACGTTACTACGGGCTTGTGTCCATACTTTATGGACACAAATGATTACTCAAAAATTTTCTAATGTAACATACCAAATTTTTTACATCATCGAATAAAGAATTGTAAAGGCTTTCAAAATCCACAAAAAAAATGGGGTTGCATTTAAAAAAATTATCAATGACATCATAACTTATTCAAGGTCGACGGAAAAAACAAAATGATAGCATCTAAATATAGCTAACAAAAAACATTAATCGATATATCTTTGCATTTTGTCAAATAATGCACAATAACGTTATTACGGGCTTGTGTCCATGCTTTATGGACACAGTGTGTATATATATATATATATATATATATATATATATATATATATATATATATATATATATATTGAAATATAGCTGATGATGTATATAAGAATGATAATAAGATAATAATAATATTAGGTATCAGAATTGTACTATGAGTGTACTTTGAGTTGGGCGCCTTATTTTTAAAACTGGTAAAGTTAGATCATCAGCCACTCGCATGTAGTATCTCAGCTTACGACTAGAGGTCGGTAGAACATGAGTAATATTTTAAATAAATTTGACTCTTTCTCGGATCATCGTCGATAAGTTTACCCCTACACAATGGATGGAAAATTGCTTAATAATATTACAAAGTTATCTCTAGCTACGCAATGATAAATAAAAGAGCTTCTTTAAAATAATAAGTAAAATATATTTATTGAATGCAAGTTATCTGTATACACTAAATAAGCAACATGACTATCGGCAAAACAAGGAATTAATATAATATGCACGTGTGAAATTATGGTTATGTATCAAGTGCAATGCTACAGCAAAATATATTATAATATAAATAAATAAACAAACACAGTGATGGTAAGTACTACAATTCTTAATAAATAGTTTTTTTTTCACAAATTTAAGCAAGATGGAAATATGTTTTAAAGTAAAATCAAGAAGTGATGAATTTAATAAAAATTAGATTTATTAATAAATAGTTCTTAATAAGATCTTTTCGAAAAGAATTGAATTAAATAAACCTGCATCCTGCAGGGAGCGTGAAGGTATGAAGGATGGTATCAGCTATTCAGGATGTTCAGTTATACGGGACCAAAAAAAGGTGTTCTCGGGTTCTACGATGCAGGTATATGAACGCTTGTTCGATGGTGTAGGAATCGATCGTAGCTCGGCGCCCAAAAGATGCTTTGGTCGATTACTTGCCGGTCTCGGGTCTTATTGTCTCCAAAAGTATTTCTAAAGTTGCGCCAATATTAATTACTTCTTTTCTATGTAGTTTATTATTACTAGTATTTTAAAATTTATTTAATTTTAAATACGGAGTATCACTTTTATAAGGCAACCGTTGCGAAATTTTCTACTGACGCTAACTATCAATTATTTCTTTCAAAAGCATTATTAGAAATTAAGAAAATTGACTTGATTTTTACTTTTATTATATTAATAATAATTAAAATGTACCTACATGAAATGTTAATTTAGACGGGTAAACAAAATTAAAATATTAATTTACAAATAGTTACGACTGGCTTTTCAATGTTAGATTATGTGTAATATCTAATACAAAAATAACCTGTTCGCGGGTTTTGTGATAATTCAGAAAGTGGGCGTGTTAAATTAGTATCGATATAAAATTTGAATGTAAATAAATTAGCTATCTTTTTAATTTCGCGTAAATGACTTTAATGATGAAAATGAAAATTAAAAATATGAAAAGTAAATTTTGAAATAAATATAAATTAATCTGAAATATACAGTTATCGTAATATTAATTTATTAACATCTCGATACTAATTTTACAAATTATATCCGCCAAATGTAGCCATTCTATTGAGTGTAATTCCTGTATTAATTCATTATTCATTAACTCATAACAATATATTATATATATATATAAAGTATATATATATACATATATACATATAGTATATATATATATATATATATATATATATATATATATATATATAATAACTTCGTGACCTTGGTATATAACAGGATATATATCCTGTCATTTATATTTTGTATTCTCTTGATAAAGGCGTACTGCCGAAACATGTAGAGTTTTTTAAATACATATATTTTGAAGTAATATACAGACCTTTAACCGCCTACTGATTAGGTTTACCATATATATATATATATATATATATATATATATATATATATAACATTTGATAAATTATTGGAGTTTTTCGGCTTTTTTTTATTTGAAATATTTACAAATATTAAATTAGAATGTATGTAATTGCAGAGTAAGTGGGGATGTAAACATTGCTGTCTACAAATTACAAAGCAAATCATACGAAATTTTCTTCTGACTTCTGCTTTCAGCTTGACATCTACATTCAATAACTGACATCTGATTCATTAACACTGTTACTTTATAATGCATTTCTATATGGCTTGAACCTGGGTCTATTGTGTCCTAGTGGTAAAGGCGATAGCCCGGATAGCTGTAGACTTGGGTTCGAGTCCCAACGTAGACCATATTTTTCAAATAAAAAAAAAATCCGTATGATTTGCTTTGTAATTTGTAGACAGCAATGTTTATATCCCCACATACTCTGCAATTACATACATTCTAATTTAATATTTGTAAATATTTCATATAAAAAAAAGCCGAAAAACTCCAATAATTTATCAAATGTTATATTTAATGAACGGCTAAGAAATTATATATATATATATATAATTTATATATATATATATATATATATATATATATATATATATATATTAAAAATAATAGACTTTTTATTGGTTTAGAGACCTTTTATTGAATTTTGATGTTTTATTCTACGACGTTTCTACTTTTATTATTATTCAGTCTTTTTCAAGTAACTAGAAACAAGAATTAATACAATGAAAACATGAGAACCGTGTTTGCTTTTGTGAGACTGAATTAACAATTAAAATTAAAATTAGATTAAAGAATGAATTACCAATTAAATTAACAATTAAAGTTAAAATTAAAATTAGATTAATGATAAGTAAGGAAAAATTATAGTGATTACATCTGTATAAATGAATTGAAAATTTGAATTAAACTACAAATACAGTAAGGAAACATTGAATGACAATAAACTCACCGTTTTTTTGGGGTTTCAAAAACACGCATTCTGTGCAACATGTGTTATCGGGGACATCCGAGACCTTTTTTTTATGGACCGACCGCACTGGTTCGAATATTGTTAGTGTCTGTGTCATTGGTTTAGAGAGGTTAATTTCTGTTCTATTTTGGAATTAGCAAAGTGGTCAGGACCGTGTTTAGAGGTATATAGTTAAAGTATTTACAAATGGGAACTGATAATTTTTTATTTTTTTTTTGGTTTGTGTTTGTGTGTGCGGGGGGTTTTGATTTTATCTATTGTTTAATGAGTGGGTAATAGAGTTTAGAAAGTCCATCAATTTCGTTTCTGTTGTTGATTGTTCTGCTGTTTTTGAAAATATGAATAATTTCTAAGCTAGCTTTCTAGCTTTTGTATTCTTTTTCTGTGTTATTACTTTGGTGTTATCAAAATCAAAATTATGTTTTAGTGTGAATTGGTGTTTCTTTAAAGCAGTTTGATTTTTTGCGTATTTGTGACCTTTCAATCTTTCATGTAGTAACTGTTTTGTTTGGCCTATGTATACTTTGTCACAGTCTTTGCAGGGTATGTTGTATATTGTGTGTGATTGTTTTAGTGTATGTGTTGAGTCTTTTAGTTTGGTGTGTAGGAATTTTAGGTTTTTACCGCTTTGGTGTGCTATTTTAAAATTAAATGGTTTAAATATATTGTCTAGTTTTTCGGATAATCCAGTTATATAGGGTGTGGGGATATATGTTAATTCATTGGTTTTTTTGTTTTTGTTTTGGCCGTTTGTTGTGTTATAAATTTTATTAAGTCTTAGTTTTATAATTTTTTGTATAAATTGTGGTGGATAATTGTTTTCTGTCAAAATTGTTTTTACTTTATTTAGTACTGTTAGTCTGAAAACTGGATTAGAGAGATTTAAGGCTCTGTCTACTAACGCTGTTACTACATTTTTTTTTGTGGGCTAGGGGTTGGTTTAAAAAAGGTTTACATATCTTCCGGATTATTTTTAATATTCAGACACGGCCAATAAATTAAATAAGAAAAATAAAATTCTTATAAACACTAAATATATATATATATATATATATATATATATATATATAGTTGATTTAGATATTCGGCGATTGAAGGTCTGTTTTACATTAATATGAAATGATGAAATTTTGAAATTGTCATTAGTCTTTGGTATGATATTCCATTTTTCCTAACATCCTAGATAAGGTATCACCTAGCAATTTTGCGAAAAAAAAGAAGGGGCTTGTATGTTTGATACTAGTGGTCTTAAAGGGATATTATTTAAGTGAATTTTTGGTAATCCATATATTGATGGAAATTGGTAATTAAAAATGCGAAGTTTGTTTTTAGTGTTGAAAACTCTCATATTATAACAACAGCAGACAAATCAAATGAAACATAGATTATTATTCTTAAAGAGCAGTATAAACAAAAAATAGAAAAACTATTAGACGATAAATTTACCTACAAAAAAGGAAAGAAATAATAAGAGAAGATTCAAAAAGGATATAATAACTTAATTAATAAATAACATAGGCAAGCCTAATAGATTTCAACACTGTTTATAAATATATATATATATATGTGTGTGTGTGTGCTTGTGTGTCTTTATGCATACACCAAAGTTGTTGGTTTATATCAGTGAAAAGGAATGCTTAAGCTATATGCTTATTATTCAAAATTCTTGAATACGATACATATACATAGGTGCATATAATGTACTTGAAGCGATGCATACACATAAAATATATACGACTGTACTTACGTAGTAATTCTTTTCAATGAGAAAAGATCTGCAACAGGAGCGCGTCATCACCGAGTCCATCGCCATCCAGTCGGTCCACCATATCGACCAAGGAATAAAGAGGAACAGATGAATCAGAGTATAAGAAGAACAAGACGAAGAAGAAGCGCCAACTTGTGCGTTTTGTTTTGCTTGGCCTCTGGCCGGCAAGTCAGCGACCTCTGTGAGAACCCGACTTCAACAACAGAAAAGGGTATTTCTAGAAGAAGTTCTATAGAGAAGAAACAGAAGAAGAGGAGATGGTTAGTAGAGTGGGAGACGGAAAGAATACTACGACCCTTTGATTTGATATACGGGGTAATAGCAAAAAATTAACAGCCCCTTAATTTAATGTACAGAGTATAGTAAAATGACAACGGACTTTTAAGTTGATGTACGAGGTATTAATAAAATAATAATGGTATAACTACAAATTTATTATGCATGTAAATGCTAATAATATTATTCATCATTTCTGATCGTATGCCGATAGATTCGAGAACTAGGAAATTTAAGGCGAGGACGGTGTAAAAAGGGGTATACCCCCACCAATGCTGCAGTAGAATTTTAGCATGACAGTGACTGTCAGACTTGACAGCTCTTGATTTCTTCCTGTGGGAATATATTAAAAGTCGAATTTATAACAATAAGAGACCAACAACTTTACCAGAGCTGTAACAATAACTTGTTTATTATTTCACGTTATGATAGCTTTTTATGATAGTATGTTTGTTTATCGTAAATAGGACAAACCTTTGAACATTTAATTTAATTGAGGATTTTATTTTGCTTTAAAGAATTTATCTCTCATTTTTATTTTGAATATAAACAAGTTTATTAAGAATATTAGAAATTGCCTTTTGGTATACACGTCGCTTACATACTACAAACAAATAAAAGAAGCACGTGTGCATACTTCTTTCGCATTCTCAAGCACAGCTGATATGCGACTCTCTGACAGTAGACGTTTAGCGATGACAGTCACTGTCGCCGCTAAACGTCTACTGCAACATTGGTGGGGGTAAAACTCTCTTTGCTTCTTTGCTTTAAATCAACGCTTTAAATTCCCTACTTCTCTAATCTATCGGTATGTATCTACTAGTTAGTTAAAATGCTATTTATAAAACAATTGCTAAATAAATTATGTCTCTTAGGAACTATGAGTCAAGACGGCCTTGACATTTTCTTCTAAATCATTGGTTATTGTTGTTTGTTATATTTCCATATCTAATAATAACAACGATAAAGCGTGAGCAATTTATAATTTGACATGATTATTTTTCCACATAGGTACAAACTCCAAACTCTTTATCAATTTCTTCATCCTGACCATGAAAAATTTTGACTGACCCGTCCATGGAAAATATCTGACGAAAAATTTTGTCCTTTCCATACTTTCTTCAACTTTGGGAACAACAGGAATCTGAAGGTTCGAAATCAGGATTGTACAATCCTGATTTGGCACCTTTAGATTACGAAACAACTGCGAATGTCATGCTCATCACTGTCCTCGTCGTTCCGTTGCTGCGATGCGGTCTGGGGTTGTCGTTGTGCAGAAGAACATTTTCTTTCCGGAAGCATCTATAAGGATGCTTCTTTTTCTTTGTTGATGTATCAAACCCATCAGATGTATCAAGGTTAGAAGACAACGTACAGTTTTTCTTTCCGTAAAAACATTTAGCTGAAATTTCTTTTTGAGTCGTTCATTTTCTGTAACGACAAAAAAGGTTATTTTGAACGGGTAATGTTACCATTTGGCTATTATAATATTGAAACTTAGTTTTCAGTGTATACAAATATCCTCTAACAGTTATTCTTGCCCGAATAACTAATTATTACAGATTACAAACTCATGCAACTAAATATAAAACAAATATAGAAAAAGCACTTACTGAAATTATAATATCTCGTATCATAAATAGCACACACGGACACAACGCATCGAATTCGTGAACCAAACAAAAACTGTTTGCCATACTTGGATTTCTTGTGTATGCAACCAACAATATAAAATTGTAACAGTACGGTCTTGGTGCCTGGTGCGCTTAGAAATACGGGGAGAGGAGATAGAAGTAATTTTTGTATCCATATGGTTACGTGTTATTTCCGAATGAGGTACTGGTTGAGCAACTAGGATAAGTAATATTATTCTTGCTTTTGCTGAAAACACTCCAAATTTTAGTACACCAAAAGTAGCAATCCCTGAAGTGGCAAATTTTGCTTTGTCTAAACCATCGTTTCTCAACCTGGGGATCGTAACGCCAAGGGTGGCGGTGGCGGTGATATGAGAGAGGGGTCACGAAATAGCCTAAATAATAATGAAAAATCATTTTATGGGTAAAAACCATTTATTATAAAGATTTTATTTACAATAAGTACACATGTAAGGAAAAGAAATTAATGTAATGGTTGCGTTTGTTTTTCATTTAAAAGTTTCTCCATAGGTGGATCTACGTTAGAAACACACAAAAGCAAATTGTTTTTGAGCGATAAGATACGATGTCTGTAATTAGTTTTTAACACAACTATAGACTAAATGCCGTTTTCACAAAGCAAGACGTGCCGAAAGCGATTAATCTTTTCAATGCTTCTGTGACTAAATTTCCATATTCATTTCGATGAGCAATCCAAAACGTATTTAAATCTTCAGATGTAAACTGCAGTTGTAGCGTTTTGTCGGCAGACATTTGGATGAGCTGGTCGTGAATCTCAATTGGTATCTTAGCAGTGGCGACAACGTCTTCACTGAACGGATTCGGTACCTATCTCCTAGTGTAATCATTTTTATCTTCCGGAAATCCTCCGTCATCTGCGCAAATGCATCTTCATGCAATCCAAACTGCGGTGAATAATAATAATAATAATAATAATAATAATAATAATAATAATAATAATAATAATAATAATAATAATATTTATTTATTTGCCCAACAGGTAATCCCAATTACAGAGCAATAAGTACACAAATTAGATGTATGAGTACACATACATACCATGTTAAACTAGTACATAACTAAAATAATTTTGATATATAACAAATAAGTAATACCGATAATTATGATGTTGAGGTTCACATATCCTTAGTGTCCACCTTTCCAATGAATATGTCACTATAATATCCCTCAGCATTCCTCATCATGTGGAATATCGGTGATGTCATTAGTAGATCGTCCTTGGAGTCGACAGCAAGAAAGTAACAGGGTTACGGGTACTCACACTAGGCACATTGAATCTGACCCTAGACAACAGCGCGGCACAATCAATTTTATTGTGGAGAAGATTATGAAGAAACCTTGCGCTGTAGTTAACTCGACGAACAGTCAAAGACTGAACCCCATAGAGTCGAAACAGTTCTTCATAGGAAGTGTTCCAGTCAGGATATACACGATTAGATTTGAAGAAGAGGTATTTTACAAATCGGCGCTGTATACGTTCAACTGGAAACTGTTGCGATATGTAGAAGGGATACCAAACAATAGACGCATACTCGAGTTTCGGAACTATAAGAGTGAAATACAAAGATTTTAGCAAGGAGATGCTGCTGAAGCACCCCGAGGCTCTAATGAGGAAGCCCAATGCTCTCGAAGACGAGTGGCAGATGCCCACAATGTGATCATTAAAAGATAGCTCCGGATCAAACGTCACTCCCAGGTCCCTTACTGAGTTTGTGTTATTCAACTGCTGATTATTTATAAAATAACGTGATAAGACTGGTTTGGCGATATCAGAAAATAGTTTGATGTCGTCTGCGTAAGCTAGCGCCTGACATCTTAACAGTGGAAAAAGGTCATTCATATATAATGAGAAAAGCAAAGGTCCCAAGTTGGCACCCTGCGGTACTCCAGAAGCCACTGCAAAGGTGTACGATTTATAACCATTATAAAACACATAATTATATCGATTAGATAAATAAGATCCCAACAACATATATAAATTCGGAGATAAGCCAAAGCTATCAAGTTTTTGAAGTAGCAACATATGGTTGATGCTATCAAAAGCATGTGAATAATCCATATAAACAACATCCACTTGACCCCTACTGTCCAAGACTTCATTCGTATATTGCGTAAAGCAAGCTAGATTTGTAGTAGTAGACCGACCTTTCATAAAACCATGCTGGTGCTGTGTGATATATGAATGGGTATTGAAGTAAATAGCATCAAACAAAACTTGTTCGAAAATTTTTGCAAAGTTTGATAAGAGCGAAATCGGTCTGTAGTTTGAAATATGTCTGCTATCACCCTTCTTGAATACAGGAACAATACGGCCGCACTTCCATCTATCGGGGAAGGATGATGTCTGCAGTGCTAGGTTTATAATTTTGGTTAGTGGTGCTGATAGAACAAATTTGGTGTCCCTGATCAGGAAGCTGGGAATGCCATCATCACCAGAGGTAAACTTATCAGGAAAAGTAGCCATTATGCTGGAAATAGTATGTTCAGTAATGCGACAGAGAGAAAACGGCTGACATTGAGATTTTAGAGTGGGAGAGTCAACAATATTGGCGGTCGAGAACATTTCCGAGAAATTACTGGCAAATGCGTCTACAATGGCTTGTGGTTTGTCAAGCCAAGCATTTCTATAAAATAGTTTTCCAGGAATACGTGAGGTTCCCCTCCGGGAACGTACGAAAGACCATATTCTTCTAGGATCCGCCGTGATGCTGGTCTCTATATTCACCATGTATGCAGTATAAGCAGTAGATATTTGTGATTTCGTTAGTGCACGCAGTCTTCTGAACTCTTCATAGAACATCGGACTATTAGTACCTTTCCATTTACGCCTATAATAATTTTTTGCTTTAATGTTACATTTAATTTCATTATTGAATAATAATATATCTTGTTCATTCAAATTTTTCTCAATATAATCCGCAGGGAGTGGGAACATATCATCTAACTTCTGTATGGAAAAGAAGGGACTTTTTATTGTCGCCCAGTTCATCGCATAGTTTAGCTAACAGATTGTTCTGTAATGGTCGGCTTTTAGTAAAACTATTCACTTTTACAGCTTCGCAAAGAATTTGATTGAGATTTTCCGGCATGTTTGCGACTAGAGCATACCTGCGAAGGAAGCCCATTCCTTCATAGGTATAAAACGATCTTTTAATATTTTCATTAATCCACTGGTCTTTACTGTTATCGCCTGCAATAAATTTTGTCTAACCTATGTCAGTATAGTTTCTAGTAGCTTCATACATAACATCAAGAAGACATTGTCCTGCTGTATGGCCCGGTAGATTTTGCAAAACAACATATTTTATTTGATTGATGTATCTCTATTACATTAATATCTCATAAAACATAAAAACTGAGACCTGTTTCCTACATCTGTTGATTTATAAAATTAAATACTAAAAAATTGACTCAGTTGCTGAATTATCCGATCGCCAATATCGGAAGCCATGTCATCGATTCGCCTTGATATTGTGTCGTTAGAAAATGGAAGTTTTTTTAAATATTTTGGCTTCTTCCACGCCTATTAAAACACTGGCTATATCAATTGCAGCAGGAAATATGAGGTTTTCGGCCATTATATGGGGTTTGGACATCTTAGCTACTCTTAATGCTACGATATAAGATACTTTAAGTACACTTTTATCAGTATGGCTTGACTTACAAATAGAAGTTTGTTAATTTCTCAAAGTATGCAATTTTCTTTCGAAAAATTCCAAGGGTTTGTTTTTATGAGCCGGATAATTAGTTTCCAAGTATAGAACTAATTTTGAAGGCTTCATGCTTTAATCGGAGAGAACTTGAAAGCAAACAACACACTGTGGCTTTCCATCCAATGAGGTAAAACCATAATTTAAGAAACTGTCATTGTACAACCTCGTCTTTTTACCTTTTGGAATGAGATGGCTCACTTCGTTTTTTCACAAATTTATCCATTTCGCATAATAAATTTAAAAAGATAAATTTGGTTTCACGGTTGACCGCACACTAAACAAAGCACGCTTCGCGTTCGAAACTTAACTGAAGTTATGCAATAGCAATATGCATGTTCAAACAATCTCTCACGTGTATTATAGAAGGAAATTCAATTACAAGCAGCACGTACACTTGTATGCACACGTATGTATGCGTCATACAAGCATGCTCATACCTGTCGTTATAAACGCAGCGACATAATCTAATAGGAATAGTCGCATTACATTTTCTATACCGTCGGAGTTTTCTTAATGCACTAAAATTAGTGCAATGTGATTATATAATATATATAAAAATTCAGCCTACGTATGTTTTCGCTTGCAAAACTAAAAGTAACGGTCGATTGACTTGAAATTTTGACACAACGTTGCATTCGAATATTTTTGAGTATTTTTAGTGAAATTAATTTTTTATTTACACAACGTGACAAAAGTTTTCCAGCACCGGTGAAATCTTGGGTGCGCTTAGCCATAAGTAGCGAAAAAATTTCTCGAATCCTTGATTTGATTGTACCTTTTTATTAAGAGTTTATGTTTGCTAATCATATACTCTATTTACGCCAACATATTGTTAAAATATAAAATAACCTTTATTTAATCTTCTATAAATTGTCTTATTTGAAAACTTAAAATTATATATGTAGGTTCGATGTAGATATTATTTTTTCAAAAATATGACAGACTATTGTCAAATTTGAATGGCGAAAATATTAATGACATTAATATTTGAAAAATAATTAAACAAGTTGCCGGGTTTCTGAAAGAAAAAAAAAAGGAGAAATGATTATTGGTAGTCCACGTATACGATATGAACAAAGTCATTCTAAATAGAATCGCAGGTGAAACAGTGACATACAAATCTATTGACTCCATTATGAACCAATGGGAAGCAGTGAATTTTCCATCGGAATCCTCTCGATGTTCCAGGATTACCGTCACACATTCTGAATTTGAAGACTGGAGCGCCAATTATATTAGTCCGAAATATCAGTTAGCCAAATTTAATGCAATGGTGCACGATTAGTAGTAAAAAAATCATGAACGATCTGATTGAAGCAACAATTCTGATTGGACCTCATAAAGGTGAAGACATACTACTTCCACCAATGCCACTCATTCCGACCGACATGACGTTCGATTTCAAACGACTCAATTTCCAATACGCCTTGTGTTAGCTATGATTATCAATAAAAACGGAAGAACAAACTTTTCAAGTGTGCGTTCAGTTATACGTCGCATGCTTCAGGTTTGTTACATCGTCTGATCTTTACGATCTTTGCAGAAAACGGAAAAACAAAAAATGTAGTCAATCCACTAGCTTTACAATAAAAAATATATTTTTTAAGACATTATTTTTCTTCCTCCCCTTTCATTCCACATAGCCACAGCAACGCAAGGCAGAATATTAATTGAAGTATGTGTTTTCTCGGTGAATCTTTGTTCCCTACAATAATACTTTTATTTACTTTCCCATTCACTTCTTATCAGACTGAGCCACAGCGAAGCGTGTCCGGGTTTAGCTAGTATTCAATAATTTTTTACATTTATAATATTACAGTCAAAATTAAATTAGTAATAGTCAGGCTTACTGTAATTATTTCTTTAGGTGGAGTTCGCGAAGCACCAAATTTATTTATATTTACTATTTGGGGGTTCACGGAGCTAAGAAATTTAAGAATCGCTGTTCTAAACTATAGGGCGTGCAAATGGTATGGCAATGTTCTTACTGTTTAATCAGATTTTTGCTTTACGCTTTGTCTTTTAAAAGTGTAATACTTATGCTAATAGACAATCAATTCTACACATACGTAACAATAACTGTTGGAATCATTAACACACATCTCGAATCTTAGCACATGTTCGATTATCACAAATTGATGTAATTTGATTAATACGCATGTAGCTTTCCATATATCTATATATTACATAACTATCAATTTTGTATTTCAATTGGTTCTAGACCGTCGCCGAAAAACATATAAATTAATGTATAATAAAGAAGTTGTGCTAACTATTATTATTATTATTACCTTGTTGAGTTTGATTCATTTGTGTTTCATAAGATTGGTACAAACTTGATATGAAACTTATCAAAAAGCTTTTAAAAGTATATCTAAGATAATAATGCGTTACCGTAATGATATTATTTTCCGGCTTATTTTTCTTGGCAAACCGCCAATAGACAGAAGTCACATGAATTATGACATTAAATATTCGCCTCAAACAATCGGAAAAGTATAATACATTCTATTAACAATAAACTTAAGAATCATACATATACACACAAATTAATTTTCTGAATATTTACTTCTAAACTTCCTTTTATAAAATCCATCAGGGTTTCTCATATTACATTCCAACAATAGTCGGCCAATATGTTTGAGCTCCATTTCCCGGTATACCTTTTCTCGATCGATGGTGAAATCTTTCTCCATGCTCGTCTGATACTGCTCCTAAATTCCCAGGAACGAAATCTAAATAGGAATGGAGAAAATAGAATTTTAGCGACATGTTGCATCCCATAATGTGGTAGGACGAGAGTAATTCCTTCGTGTTTTCGTGGTAGTTCCTTCATTTATTGTTCCGAACAAAACAGTTATGCGCTGATTTGACTTTGCTGTCATTTTTAGGTCAGCGTTAATATATTTTGTTATATATATGTCTGGAATTTTGAAACCATATGATTAGGCCTACCTGTATTAATTTGTTTCCTTGTCGATTACTTTTGGATTCCTAGGTATGTATCCTGGGAATTTCCATATGATAATTATTACCCCACATCTGAGAGTTGCTTAATGCTTTAATTTAATCTCCTAAATATCTATTTGAACTGTATTTGTATAGGTATTTAGATTCGGCTCTCTGTAATATTCGAAATATGATCAACTAGAGGTACTGTTTCCTACATTTAGTTATTTGAATACGTACTAAACCTAGATTGTTATTTAGATTATCATCAACCAAATCCTTGGTGATTTGGCTTATTATATTGTTCTCCTTTTGGTTGGATCTGAGTTAAGTATTTTTCCGCAACTTTAGACATCAAGTTGGGTAAGAAACATCTGTTTGGGTATAGCATATTTTGTTTTTCTAGTTATTTACCTCGCATTCGAGTATCTGACATTTTATCCTAATTAAAGAGTGGTTTGACATTGTTTTATATATACCTTTCCAGTTCGTTTATAATAATACCTGTTTAGTATTGTACAGGTACATTTTGTTTACTTCGCTTGACATTTACACGTACGCGTATGTATGTGTGTGTGCCAATTATGCTTTAAGATGGTGGACTAGAATATTTCAGATAATTAAATAGCAGTTTGTTAATTAAATCTTGTGATTTTTTCGGTTATTTAGAACTGTCATATAGTATTTGCTTTTCAACATCCCCTTTGTCGTATTAAGGTTTCAGAGATATCTTTGATCTATTTTCTGGACAGTGGTCTTTTAGTAAAATTCCTTATATATATATATATATATATATATATATATATATATATATATATATTATCAATACCTTATTTACCGTTAGGTGTTAAGGTTAAATACAAAAATCAAACAATTCCTTAAAGTTACAGTACATTAAATCAGTAAGTGCAGCCTATCAGAATCTATAATTATTATTTTATTCTAATTTCGTTCCGTATATCATCCTTGCCCATTCTTTTTTGTTTATTGCCATTCTTTTCGCCTCTCTCCCTGACATTCCCTTGGCTCTCAATATGTCTTCCACTTGGCTGTCCCACGAATTCCTAGGTCTACCTCTTGGTCTTCTCTGATATCTTCTTGCTTGCCATACTTTTCTTACTGTTCTCTCCTCTCCCATTCTTGTCAAGTGTCCAAACCATCTTAATTGATTTCGTTGTATATCTTCCTTCAGCGCCCGTACTTTAAGTTCTTCCCTTGTTTTGTTATTTCTTACTCTGTCTCTCTTAGTAATTCCCATTATTCCTCTTAAAAACCTCATCTCCATTGCTTGTATTTTGTTTTCCATTCGTTTCGTCAATGTCCAACTTTCGCTTCCGTATGTCAATACGGTCTTAAATATGGTTTTGTAAACTGAGGTCTTCGTTTTCCTTGACACTTCTCTTCTTCTCAGGAACGAATTGTTCAAGGAGTAATAAAGTGCTGATGCTGCGTCTAACCTGTCATTCAGTTCTGCCTCCATGGTTCCTGTTTTGTGTATTTTCACCCCTAGGTATTTAAATGTTTCTACTTGTTCTATTTTAGTGTCGTCAAGTTTTATTTGTACTTCATCATCTTTTTTCCCTATTACCATAACTTTGGTTTTCTCTGTGTTTATTTTTAAATTCTTCTTTCGCAACGCCTCTGCCCATATATCTAGATTACGCTGTAGGTTGAGCTCATTTTTTACATAAATCACCAAATCATCTGCAAATATGCTCTCTGCTATTTCTACCGGTTCCATGTTATAGTATCCCACCTTCATTTTCTTAACTTTCATTTTCGCTTCTTTTGTTACATCATCCATTATTATATTAAATAATACTGGGCTAAGGTTGCCTCCTTGTCTTAATCCCTCCGTCGTTACAAATTCTTCAGATCTTGTGTTCCTGGTTCTAACGTAATTTCTTGTGTTCTTATATACAGCTTTAATACAGTTTATTAATTTTTGCCCGACTCCTCTCCTTCTTAGACTGTTCCAAACTAGTTCCCTTGGCACGCTGTCAAAAGCTTTCTTGAGGTCTATAAAGGCCACATATATATTCTCATTGGTACATTTCTCTATTAATTGTTTCAGTGTGAATATGTTGTCCTGAACTCCTCTCCCCTTTCTAAAACCACTTTGTGAATCTTCTAACTGTCTTTCCACTGTTCTTTCTAGTCTTTTGGTCAGTATCCATTCATAGAGTTTGGCCAGCGTGCAAAGCAAAGTAATACCCCTGTAATTAGCGCAGTCCCGTTTATTCCCTTTCTTGAATATCGGTATCAATATTCCTATCTCCCAGTCCCGTGGTATTTGTTCCTCTCTCCATACTTTGTTTAGTAGCTTTACAATTATTTCCACAGCTTTCGGTCCTAGTTTCATTATCATCTCCGTATATATTCCATCGTGCCCTGCCGCCTTGCCCCTTTTTAATCTTCTCACGGCTTCCGACACTTCTTCTATTGTTATCTCTACGTCTTGTTCATTATTTTCGTTAATATTCTCTTGTTCTTCTTTAGTTCCTATGTCATTGTTCTTTTCTATCGTTAATAGTTCTTCGAAATACTCCTTCCACCTCTTTATAATGTCCTCATCTTCATCTAGTATTTTCCCTTGTTTATTTTTAATAAGATTCGGCTTATATGTTCTTCCGCGTCGAAGGGTTTTTAGAACTCTATAAAACAACTTTAGGTTTCCGGAATGGTCTCTCTCCACCTTGGCCCCAAATTCTTCCCATGATTCTTGTTTCGCTGATTTTACCATGGTTTTAACTTTATTTCTCTGCTCTTTGTAAATGTCGTATTTTTCATTTGTTTTATCGTTCAGATACTGCATCCATTTCTCTTTCTTAGTTTTTATCTCTGCTTTTATTTCTTCGTTCCACCATCTGGTTTGTTTGATATTTTCTCTAATTTTTGTCATTCCGCAAACTCCCTTGGCTGATTTAGTTATTAGTTCTTTCATAAGAGTCCACAACTCTTCTACGTTTAATTCATTTACAGTTTCTTTTATTTTATCAATCTCTATTTCTACACGTAATTTATATTCCTTTGCCGTCTCTATATCTTTTAACTTGTACATTTTAATTCTTTCTGTACCTAAATTTATCTTTTCGCAGGTTCTGTCTGGGCGTTTTTGTTGTGTTTGTATCTTAATTTTAGTCACCACCAAATAATGGTCTGAGTAAATTTCAGGTCCTCTTTTTACCCTTGTATCTTTTACTTCCTTTCTATGTTTTTTATTTACTAATACGTAGTCAATTATGGACCTTTCATTTCTACTTTTTACTTCTCTTGTAAATTTGTGTATGTCTTTGTGCTCGAAAAAGGTGTTAGTTATCACTAGGTTATTCAGTATGCAAAAATCTATCAGTCTAGATCCATTGTTGTTTTTATAGTTTTCTCCATGTTTTCCAATTGCTTCTCCTGATTCGTCATTCTTTATACCTACTCTTGCATTTAAGTCTCCTATCAATATCACCCTTCCCCTGTCGTTTTCAATTGTTTCCGACATTAAATCCCAGAAATTCTCTTTCTTTTCAGCCACCTCGTCCTCATTGGGTCCATATGCCACTATTATTGTTGTTTTGGTGTTTTTGTCCATATTCATTTCAATTTTTACAATTCTTTCAGATATTTTTGTCCATTTATGCAGGTATTTCACTTTCTCTTTCCTTATTATACATCCTACTCCCTCCTTCGCTCTTTGTTTCCTGTCTACTCCACTGTAGATTAACAAATGCCCTCCTTCCATTTCCAATTCACCATCTCCCTTTCTTTTCGTTTCCGTTATCCCCAGTATATCCAGCCCTGCTTTGTCGAATTCCTCTTCTAGTTTCTTTTCTTTTCCTGTCAGACTCCGAATATTCCATGTACCTATTTTCCAAATTTCTCCGTCTTTAGCCTCCTCCTTGCTTTTTCTCTCATTTCTATTCTTACTTTTATTAAGCTTCAATTCCGGGTGCACTGCCAATTTCGTCGTCAGATGTCCGTCCGCCGTTTCTTTTAGTTTTTTGGGTCCTCCTTTGATAGTTCTAGTAAGTATTTCTCTCTATTCCATTTCCACACTTTCTTATCTATAATCAATTTTTGATATCCGCTTTTCACTGTTTTACCTCTTTTCCTCTCCTCCTCTGCTTTCATTCTAATTAATTTCTGTATGTCTCTATCTTGTTTTGTCATGTCATTATTTATATATATCCTATCGCTCTTAATTTTTGCTAATTTCGTCTTGTTTTTCATTATTTCCATTTTTTCTTCGAAACTCCCTAATTTTACTAGGTACGATTTTGGTCCTATTCTGTGAGTAGCTTTAATCTTTGTCTCTATTTCAAGTTTTTCTTTCATAAAGTTTTTTATCTCATCAATTAACTCATCTTGGCTGTTTGAATTAAGTGCTAGACCTTGTATTACTATATTTTCTCTTCTTTTCTCTTTCTCTAAATATTCTAATCTATCGCTCGTTTCGCGTAACTGCTTTTTAATCTCTACATTATCTTTTATTATCATCTTGTTTTCATTCTTTATTGATTCATTTTCTTTCTTTATTTCTCTTATTTCTTCTTTGTATTTACTCTGCTCGGTCTTTATTTGGTTTATGTCTACTGTTAACTGTTGTAGCATATCTAATATCTTATCTATTTTGTCATCCTTTTTTGTTGTTGTTTTGATGGTGATCTGGTTATTTTTTTGCTTTTACTGTAAGCGGTTTCCTCCCCGCTATCTCGATCCTCTCCTCGCTTCCTTTTCTCTCCCTCTGATGATTCATCCGTACTATGCATTTTATTAGTATTTGTTGGTTATCTCACTATTCTATTCCTCCTTAACCTATTTTGAAATTTGCGATGAAATTCTTTCGAAATATAAATATAAAATGTTTTTACATCGTCCTTGAGCTCGGTTATTGTTTATCTCTCTCTGTTGATCGCGCTTGTCGCCCGGATCAACTCCTCGGAGGCAGACCTGCGCCGCGTTACGTTGTGAATTATTCCTAACCTTACTAATCTTGTTAGGGTTATGCTTCTAATTACAATTACTGTGCCGCTACTGATCTTATTTATTCTGCTTCTCTTACCTTCTTCTGCTATGTAACTGTGCTGCAACTTTCACCAATATTTAACAATTAATTTCACTTAAATACTCTTATTAACTTTGCTGTGTGACTAAGCCGATACGTCGGTGCTTCGTCGACACTCACTATCTCCATATATATATATATATATATATATATATATATATATGTAATTAATTAAAATTCCTTCTCAGTTGGGTTTTGTATTTTATTGCCTTAATTTTGATGTAACAAAATGTTTCTCTAAGTAAGTAATTCTTATTTAAATTCTTCTCTACAGTGGCTTCACCTATCGTTTGTTGTTACAAACAACGTAGCTTATCGTATAAAAGCATCGAGTTTGCGAAATCTCACTCTCTTGCAATTTAGTCGTCAATTATAACTCGGAAACAATTTATTTGGGAATGGAATTGAAATTGCTTGTTAAAAGTAACTAATTACTTCGCTTATGCGATTTCTAATCATTATAATTAATGTAAGTGACAGAAGGATATAGTAAGATATCAAAAGTGTCGTTTATCGTTGGATTTAGCGGCCTTTTTTTATTGTCATTTGAGAGCACGTGTCGTAGGTTTACCACTTTCTTTTCGACGAAGGACCATTTACTTTATTGTAAGGTTCACGCACGAGGCATAAAATTCGTTGTATGGAACTTAAAGTTACTGCTTTAGGTATAAAACTTCCTGGTATGAGTTTCTTGTTCGCGGATTTTGGTTAATAAATCATTGCTAGAAACTGAACCCAGTGTATATCATTGTCGAAGAGGAGTGGTAAGCCGTTCCCAAGAAAGATCTTAACTCGTCAGGAATCGTAATGTAATAATTTTATTCACATAAAGAATGAGCTACTTATTTTGATATTCTTTTGGAGACTACAGACAGTTAATTTCAAACTCACTACGAAAAATTGTTGGTGCTAAACATAATGTATGTTAAGTAACTTAAATAGAGTCATTTTTTTAGTAACTTAATGGCAATAAATAACCTTAATGTTTCTCGCGCATGGTGGTCGAATTTTCATTATTATAATAGGATTATGTCAATTTTCTTTTTGATTTATTATTGCTAACGTAGACATATTTCTAAATTTTAAATATTAAATGTACTTTTACGGAATGGTTGAAACCTACATAGTGCTAAAATTTATATCGTGATTTCACTGTTCAATTTTCCCTATTACGATTTTATATCGTAAATTGATTTTTTTTAATAATTAATAATTTAACTATTATAGGTGTGTATAGAATTTCGATGTCAGATTTATCCAAGGATCTTTGGACAAATTAGCATTTATTGACAGGCTATTTATAGATTTATTGACTAGATTAAGCAAGCAACATATTTATTAATGGTTAAATGACTTAAAAATACTAAGATTTTTGCTGCTGTCTTCTAACTTACATTTTTCTAAATTCATTAGTATAATTTTACTTCAATTTAACATCAGTATTTATTTGCTTTTCCTATGCAGACTAAATATACATTATTTTTCTATAAGTTCCGAATTACTAAACATAGCGAGTCCATAGCTCAATATCATTTATTACAAAACATTATTTCATTATATACATTATATTACATTATAATTTATTACCTTTGCTTAAAATTTATTTATATGACTTTTGCAATCATTAAGCAATTTAGTCACTGATATTTATTTTTAATTAATTCTTAATTGTGGCTGGTAAGCCTTATGCAGATCTTGCATTATTCTTTTATTATTATACCTCAGTCTTATATTTCGCATTTTATTGCTATTATGTTCAACATATATGCTTGTTGACATATTTGTCTGTCGCTAATAAATTACATCTTGTTATTGTTATCTTATTGGGCATTTTATTGTTGTGGTAGAAATTATCTACGTATTACCTGTAATTTATTTAGCTTACTTTCGCCAGCGTCTGTGTTCGCTACACCGGTTTGAAATTATAAACAAGGTTATTTAAAAGAACCTCTCCCTAGCTCGCCTCTTAACTGAGTTAGCATCTCAACCGAAGATCTTCGAGGCATTCTTATTGTTGGATAAGTTGGTAAGTTAAATTGGTAGTACGTTGTGTAGGAAGGCGTGTGAACTAGAGCTTTAGAGAGCACGTAGCATGTTTTCAAATGCATTGAAACTGCGAGCGGTACAAAATTATGAGTACCTTTCAACCAACCTGTCAGTGTACTCTCAACCAGTTTTTGTAATTGTTTTGATCACCACCTGTACATGCATAGCACATGTCATAAACGTTTTTCACTAGTGGAGATAAAGGGTTTTGGTGCGCTTTTGCAGTAACTCCGCCACAAATATACTAAATGTTATCTATTTTATTCACACAAACTCGTGACAACATTTTTCTTAATACATTAATATGTTACGCAAAAAATGCGGAAAATACGAATAGAAAATCACTAAGTGATTGCACAGTAACAACTAAAGCAATATTGAAGCGATTGAGAATAATTTACTAACACTATTTACTCGTAATAAATGCGGCGCCTTTATTGCTTGTAACTAGGGCTTGGAAAATATGCACTAAAAAAGTTAAAGAAAAGTTGAAAGATGCAGTTATTGTACTAAACTTTATAGGATGTTTCCGATTAACTTGGCCAAATTCTAGGGGCGTATTCTACTCACCAAAATAATCATAAAAGTTCATATATAAAATTTACGGAAAACGCTCTCTTAAATAGTTGTGATGGTTTTTCACTATTGTTAATAATTTTGCATATACAGTAAAACCTCTAATTATGGACACCTCCGACAATCGGGCACCTCTAAAAAATGGACATTTTTTGTGGTACGAAATTTTATAATGGGTTTTCTTAACAATAGTCACTCCTAATATTGGACCCTCCATAAATCGGACGCGGACACCCTTTATTTCACCGAAGTAATAAAACATCTGTAAATATATCTCTTAATTAAGGACAGGCAAGACGGGCGGCGCCGAATAAAATTTTGCAATTATGTATGTATGTATGTACTTTTATTGCTGCAGACGTGGAAGTATATCTACTCGGCTTTTTCCCATAATACATATGTATGTACAAAGTGCACACGTGGAAGTATATCTACTCGGGTTTTTCCCATAATACAAAGGAACGACGGTTTACCACTGGCCTACTCGTCAGGTGACAAGTGGAGTGATATTTTGAATCAGTTTGAACTAGCCTTTGATAGTGTCAACATGGATTCTAGTAAAAGAAAGCGGTTAACAATCAAAGATAAAATTGATATTATTGCGGTTAGTGAACAGCAAAGCTTAAGTGTCCGATAGCTCGCGGAAAAGTTTGGTGTCGGAAAGTCGCAAATTAGTGATATAGTGAAAAACAAAAGTGAAATAAAAGAACTTTTCGAGAAAAATGGAAACCTAGCTCAAAAAAGGAAGTTTCCAAAAACTAGTGGTTTAGCAATCGACGGAGCAGTGTTCAACTGGTTCTGTAAGGTGCGAAACAAAAATATTCCCATGTCAGGACCCCTACTCAAAGAAAAGGCGCTGGAAGTAGCACAAAGTTTACAACTCACCGAATTCAAAGCGTCTAATGGTTGGTTGGAGAAATTTTGGAGCATTTTTATTTCCCAATTTTAACATCACTAATTTAGATTTAAGCACATACGCATTAATTGATAATGAGTTATTTACTGAAAATCCTAATGTTTCCATTATAGATTTTATCGATGAAATTACTGATATCAGTGATGAAATGGAAAATGAGATTGAAGAGGAATTTGTAACTAGTATATCAAATATTTCAGAAGCCCATCAAAAATTAAAAGATCTTGAGAACTATTTCTTAAGCACTAACAGTTTTGACATTGCTAACAATATTCCTCAAGCTCTTCTTGAATGTGAATCTGAGATATTTAAACATAAAATGAAAAAAGCAAGACAAACAACAATTAATGATTATTTCAAGTAAAATCTAGCATAAAATATGTATGTATGTATGTGTATTAAGTATTGTAAATTTTTTTCGACTTTCGTCTTATTATGTGTGATTAAATTGATATGAGAATGAATATTTTTTTTCACCTCCACATTTTGGACACCTCCATATATTGGACATTTTAGGATTCCCCGTCAGTGTCCATTATAAGGAGGTTATACTGTATATGGAATATAACTTTATTATTGTAGTACTTAGAACATTTATTATTTTAATGATTGCTCGAATAACGTTTATCTGTATATGATCATGATGGTCCACCTCCCGAAATCTCGTCCACAAAAAGACAAACATTGTCATGTCAATATTGACATTAAGTTTCCTACATACATGTCGTATTGAAATGTAACACTTTTAAGTTTCTCATAATGTATAAACACACAAATGCAGAAATGACAGATATCCATTTTACTTATGGACGTGCGAACGTAAATTCCCAAGAAGCGGTCCGGCTGTATCATGAAACATATCCAGCGCGACATTGTCCAGCTAAAGGTAATTTTGCAGCTATTCATCGTCGTCTTGGAGAGACAGGATCCTTCACGAAGATTTCTTTAGACTGTGGGGCTAACGGAACAGTTAGTAATGCTGCTATAGAAGAAGATATTCTTGAGAAAGTTGATGCTGACCTAAGTACAAGCACTAGACGAATTGCTGCTGATGTTGGTATTTCATCGAAGACTGTTTGGAATGTTCTTCATGATCAATTATTGTATCCGTTTCATATACAGGCAGTAAAAGATCTTTCAGATGATGATTTTCGTTCGCGATTGCAATTTTGTCGTTGGTTTTTAGAAGAATGCAAGGACCCTAATTTGCATAATAGTGTTCTTTTTATTGATGTGCAATTTTTCAAGAGATGGAATAATGAATACTCGTAATAGTCATCGATGGTCGGACGTGAATCTGCATGAAATAGCACATACTCGACATCATTAAAGATTTTCCTATAATGTTTGGGCCGGCATAGTTGATAACTATCTATCTAAAAACCATCATAACTATTTAAGAGAGAACTCTTATGATTATTTTGGTGAGTAGAATACGCCCCTAAGTTTCTCCAAGTTAATCGGAAATACCATGTATAGGTAATAAAATAATTATTATATTAGTAATAATTAGACTGCGGAACCGGCGCTATCGTGTATCGGGTGTGATTCATCGGTGCCGACAATATACAATCGATCAACTTAACAGTATATATGAATATTATAGCGCGCTGGTATTGCCAAAAGTTGTCTGTTTGTACGTCTTTCAATGTAAACAGACGGAGTGTGAAATATATTTCGCCATAGTCGTAATAAAGCCAATGAAATGTATATACGGAAATTTTTTGAAAAATAAATAAAACACTGAAGTTAAATGAATTTAAATTAACTTGAATTGAATTATATATATACACAAATGCATTTACTTTATACAGTGAAAAAATTGTAAATATTGAAAAAGTATAAATTTGAAATTAATTATATCACCTACAATTAAAGTGAATGCTTTGTCACACCACAGTAAACATTTTTTATTCACATTAATTATTACAATATATTCTAAGCTTTGTTCTGTAAAATGCGTTCTTTTATTGGACAGTATGCTTTTCTAGATTGTCCATTGTAAAACTCTATCGCTGTTCACTTAAAATTAATTTGTAATTGAAAAATGACCGATCGACTTCACAGGAAGTATACTTCAATTGACATATTACATTCGGATTGAAATTGATATTTTCTTCAAAATTTCCTTGCACGAGCTATTTCAACTTTTTTTATCTAACACCAAATGAAGTTTTTTGCAAATACCTTTAACTTTTGCCTACCGAAGTTTAGAGGCGACTTTCTACAGTATTAACTAGAGAAATACTTTCGTCCAATGAAAATCCTGCTAGCAATACACAAAAAATAACCCACCAGCACTTAAAGGGGTTTCAAATAAACTAATGCATTTTCTAATTGCTGCCGAACAATCTGGATCGAAATCGCAAACAACATTCTTCACTTCTTCATAATTTTTGGTAACAAAATTAACGACGCTTAACCACGTACTCCATCGAGTAACAACTGGTTCTGGGGGTGGTGGCAATTCTGGATATTTTTCTTTATATACCTGAACTCGAAGTGGAGCTTTAACAAAAACCGTCTTCACGTTACTTACTAAACTATTAACCAAAGGAAATTCTATTTTAACAGTTTCGGTTACTCTAATCCATCGGCCAAACACGTAAAATGTATTGTATTAATAAGAAAATTTTTAAAGTTTCTGCTGCTTTCACCATATACGAAGCAGCATCATTTACCATTGGTAGTACGTTTTCTACTGGTAACTTTTGCGGTAAAAAGAAACTATTTAAGGTATCATTAACGAACCTGGCGATGTTTAAGTTATTCGTTTTCACCACATCAATGAAATAATCTTTTCCTTGGCTATCCTCGTTCAAAGCTATCCAATGATAAAGTTGGCAAGATACCTTTGAACATCTGCAGTTTCGTCGACAGAAAACCATAGATATTTATTTTTAATTTCATGCTGGACGGCTTCCATCACGTCTTCAAGGTTACGGTCGACATACTTCTTTCTCAAAGTAGATGATGAGGGCACATTGACATTTTCTTTAGAGTAGTGTTTCTTTAAGAAATCTTGGAATAATTTTTTTCCCAGATTATGAAGCGGAATATTACGCCCAATAAAAAGATTACACAGATCTCTTGAATAAATTTCTTGCTCCCTGTTGTATCGATATTGATCAGTTAATTGCTTTTGTATCATGTGATTTGGTCCACATTTTTTGAACTCATGGCTTTCGATTCCTAAGTGTTGATCTACTTGGAATTTTTTGTCATAACAATATGTAAAATGTTAATTTAAAAAACAGATGAAAATAACAATACAATAACTTAGTAACTTGAAAACAATTTAATAATAAATATTAAACAAGTAAATAATAAATAAGCATACAAAATACAAGTGTAAGCAGTGTGTAAGTGTAAGTGTGTGTTTTAGTTTAAGAAATATTTTTGAAAAAATACACGCGTGGTTATATATACATAGATACTTACTCGTTTGTCGCACAACCCGCAAGGAAATTAGTTGTTGTCGATGATTTGCAGATCATCTACATGCAAATCCTTTTAATGTTGAATCCACTTTCGTAATTAAGTCGATTTTTCAAGCGCCGCTTTCGGCATATTTACTTTTACACTGCACTATGACCAGTTGACGAAACGTACGTATTACTGACAATATCAGTGATTTAATAACGTTATTTTTAACTTCTATTTACTTATATTTAATTGAAGCAAAGAGAACGGGTAACAAACACACTCCAGCACAACTTGTGTAGTCTGTAAATCTCTGCTTTCAAACCATTCATCGAATTAATCATACAATAACAGAAAATGTATGTATATGATAAAATTTACGTGTTATCATTAATTTAATTAGCAAAGACTGTTGCGTTGACTATATGAAGAAATACTAAAGTTCAGAAGTTTACGTGGAAAAATTACATTCAAATTTTGAATCGAAATTTAAATATACAGCTGGTGTAATATCTGCAAATAGTGGTTCAGTGTGCTTTTGCAGAACTATTACAAAATTACTAAACATTCTCATTACAAAATTGGGGAACAAATTACAGGTAAAATTGTCATCTTTGCAAGAAATGCTACAGTCCACAATAAAATATTTTAAATGTATAAAATTAAATTTTTAGGCGTTTGAATTGAAACCTTCAAATATGCATTATTGAATTTTGCATATGCATTAAAAAAAAATATTTACAATATGCTGTTATGAACTTATCAAGCATTTTATATATGAAAATAAAATAAAATAAGACAATAATTTTGTTATTGTTTTATTTATTGTTTAATTTAATTTTTTTAATTAATTTTAATCATTTTATATATTTTTCAAGTTCTACTGATAACGAGGTTTGTAGAACCTTTTCATGTAATCTGAAGTTGATTTAGTAATTTGTAGGGCACAAATGTATACTAATTTAGGTCAAAATTTTAGAAAATACTCATTTATTTCATGGAAAGACATTTTGTGTTCTGTTGAACATGTTATTTAACATACTGAATTTTCCTTTATTTCTTGTTATAGCTATAGCAATATTTAACGCAGAATAAAATATTATATTACGCAGTATCGTGATATACAGCAATATGTTGTTCAAAAATCTATATACACAATTACCTGACCTAAAAATGTATATTACGGAAAGTGTCAATAAAATTTAACACCCTGTGGAAGTAATCACATCGACAACATCTAAAACGGTGAAAATTCTATATTTTGACGACACAATGAATATAGTATTGTGTTTAACGTTATTTGAGTGACTAAATATTTTATACTATTTAACGAGATAATAACAGATATCTCCATATTGAGAATATTGTCGTGAATAGAAAATACATATATGTCGCCCCACATATGTACGTTATATAAAAGAAAAATGAAGCAATATCGATATAAAAGTTAAGGAACAAAGGCAGAGGCGAGACAGTAAAATTGAGCGATAGAAACCTCCCAACCAGAGCGAGAAAAGAGTCAAAGAATGCACAAATACACACAAACACACACAAATACAGTGATGCCGTATGTGTTACACACAGATATTTACTTTGTAGTGTAGATGGCTTATGATGAATTCTGATGTATAATTAAATGGACGTAAATAAATAAACATAGATTAATAATTGCAATTACAAAACCAAAGAAAGATTATAAACAACTTTAGTCGTGAAGAAATTATAATGATTAATAACTGTGACAAATGGGTTTTAGCAAATTTCGCTACATGTTATGAATTTTATTGAAATCGTATTATAAATTTGTTAAGCTACAATTTGTAAATAAATTAATATGTAATGAATATAAACATCATTACTTAAATAATTAATACCTATATCAACCTATTTCAAAGATGTTGCTATATACATATATTACAAAAGTATTTTTAATAATATAAAATATTATTAAAAATGGGGTGTGAAGAACACAATACAAGTTATATATTTGTGAATGTATCTCCTGTCCAGAGACGCAGATACGTATTTCACCTTTCTACAGGATCGTCGGTACGCCCCTGCTGGAGAAGAGATACACTCAACCAAATATAACTACCTTGCTATCAACCAGAAATTATTAAGACAGAGCGTGAAAGAATATTCAGCGCTGTCTAGATAACAACTGCCGAACTAAGCAACGTGTTTCTCTAGACGGTAACATACCATATCTATAGAAAACTGTATTATCGTGTCTTCACTACTTGTCGGGCGAACCGAATGCGTATATAACAAAATAATTTGAAACATACATGAGTGGGTAAAAACCACACCAATTTGTATAATACAAAAGTATTTTTAATAATATAAAATATTATTAAAAATGGGGTGTGAAGAACACAATACAAGTTATATATTTGTGAATGTATCTCCTCTCCAGAGACGCAGATACGTATTTCACCAAAGGTGAAATGTTTCAAATTATTTTGTTATATACATATATATATATATATATATATATATATATATATTTTTTTTTTTTCAATTAAAAAATTTCGTATGATTTGCTTTGTAATTTGTAGACAGCAATGTTTACACCCCCCTTGCTTTGCAATTACATACATACTAACTTGATATTTGTAAATATTTCATATAAAAGCCGAAAAAAACCAATAATTTATCAACTGTTATATATATATATATGTAACAGTTAAACAAGGTGGCGGGCAATTTCAACATTTATTGTAAAGTGTTTTGTTTCTTATAATAATATTTATAATACTTACATTTCAAATGTTTCATGACACATTCGAATATTTATAAATAATGGAAGAGAAAAATGAAATTTATAAAGTTTTTTTTTGCAATAAACGTTTACCAAAAATAAACATGTTATACATCGTTGAATTCAGAAAAAAAAATACAATCCGAATATAGCCAAAAATATATATGTTGCGATTTAAATAAAAAACTTGACTGTCGTTTGACATTAATGAAAACAATTGAAAACAAATAAAACACTGCTATCCTATAGTGTTTTTGATGCTATTAAATTTACTTTTTGTTTAAATAAAACCGGACAATAAATAACGGAATTATGAATGTTGGCGTTTTTTACGCGACAGTCTGTATATATATATATATATATATATATATATATATATATATATATATATATATATATAAATATAATATTTTCGTGACCTTGGTATGGTATGGTAAACTTAATAAGTCGGCGATTAAAGGTCTGGCTTATTGCTTCAAAGTATATATATTTAAAACAACCCTACATGTTTCGGCAATGATGCCTTTGTCAAGGATATAAAAAATATAAATGACAGAATATAAATGCCAAATAATTGAGTTGCTATCGTTTAAATTATTCAAAGATACATTTCAATAATAATAATAAATCATGCCTTAGTATTCCAAAAAAATAGATAGCAAGGCGTGAACATATGTGTTGTTCGCTGCTAGCAGCTTGTGTCTCTTTCTGGGTATGAATTTGAGACGCAAGCTGCCAGCAGCAACCAACACACAAATTCATACCCAGAAAGAGACACAAGCTGCTAGCAGCGAACAACACATATGTTCACACCTTGCTATCTATTTTTTGGAATACTAAGGCATGATTTATTATTATTGGAATGTATCTTTGAATAATTTAAACCATAGCAACTCAATTATTTGACATTTATATTCTGTCATTTATATTTCTTATATCCTTGACAAAGGCATCATTGCCGAAACATGTAGGGTTGTTTTGAATATACATATATACTTTGAAGTAAACCAGACCTTTAATCGCCGACTGATTGAATTTACTATATATATATATATATTGATGTAGGTCAGGCCTGCACCTAAGAATGCCTCGGGGAGCCAAAGACAGAATTGTAATATAAATATGTAAGCTTTAGAATAAGTATAAAATATTGAAACTGAATTCTTCATATGTAATATCAATAAAGTTGATTTCGCGTATTTAACTGTTGAAATTCCATTCTAACATTTGTTTATTATCATTATTTCTTTTGCATAAATCACTTTACTCCGATATCTTGTATTTCTAAAGATATTTCAACTTAATTGATTAATAATAAATGACGCCATTTATTTAGGCGACACTGTACAATTTAAATAATAACCGCGGGAATTATCCCTACTATAAAATTAGTATTATCTACAATTATCATCATTCACACGTCAAATTTGTACTCATTAAAAAAAAACTATATAATTTATTTTAAGCATACGTATATCCAAAATGATTAAATTGTCATTTTCATTATAATAAAATGTCGAGACTAAAAGAATACATACAGTTGGACAAATCAGAAATTAGGGTTGAGAACAAACGAAAGTTAGCGTCACTAGAAGTCTCCATTAAAAAAACACCTAGACGTATTTGAAGTGCCTCTGTAAAAATTAAAAGAAAAAGTATTAAAAAATCTATTAAACCTATACGTCAACTCTAGTCAAACCTTACCAATATATCCAGCTACAGTTTAACGCACTTTGCGAGACCAGACGGTAACCGGTGTCCAAGAAAACGCAAATTGCATTTCACCGACAAGGCAGCCGTAAGATCGAACAAGCAGGGGACGCCATCCGATCGCCGTTGATTCCAGTACCCAACATTCACAAATCCACGAAACAGTTCCAGATACACTAATTCCTGTCCAGGCCCACATAAGTACCTTTTTGATATCCTACGAATTTTGAAAATGATAAGTTAATTTTGCTTTACAAATTAAATCACCATTAAATTACTTTATTTAAAATTGAATATAACCAATGTTGCATTTAAGATTAGTATTATAAGCAAAATAACGAAGAATACAGTTTCCTGTCTATCTATTAATTTTAATCATTGAATTCCTTTATACGTTTAACTTAACTCATGTCACCTTTATTGATCTTGTTGTTTAACCTAGTTTTTATTGCATATCTATTTTAACACGTGACATGATACATTATTTATATTCAGAATTTAATTTATTTATCCACTTACCTGTACTATCTTTGCAATCACTTCATTAAAATCTTGTTTATTAGTCCATATCTCATTCGTTTTATTTTGTAGTTTTGAATGAAAATACCATTATTTATTGTATTAGCATCTGCTAATTTTGTAAGTAGTCTATTTGAGTCACCGAACTTGCCTTTTAAAGGTGTATCTTTATATGCATCGCCTAAGAGTCTAACTTGTTCTTCTGACTAGCCGAACATACACATCACATAAGTTTTCGCCCAACAGAGACACTTATAAGAAGTATTATTCACGAACAGCTGTTTAGGTTATGAATACTTCGATATTAACGAATATGTATCTTTGCATTATGCGCAAATAACAGTTTTTGATGTAATACAACCCCATCTATATGTAACTTGTACTAGCCCACATAATATTGAAATTTATAATTCATATTTAAAATCTTAACTTATTTTATATTTAAATATTTAAAATTGTACATATATATTTTCATCATTCAGCCTTCTATGTACTTTATCAATATATATATATATATATATATATATATATATATAATAACTTCGTGACCTTGGTATGATATGGTAAACCTAATCAGTAGGCGATTAAAGGTCTATATATTACTTCAAAATATATGTATTTAAAAAACTCTACATGTTTCGGCTGTGTACGCCTTTATCAAGAGAATACAAAATATATAGTTAATATTTTGTATTCTCTTGATAAAGGCGTACACAGCCGAAACATGTAGAGTTTTTTAAATACATATATTTTGAAGTAATATACAGACCTTTAATCGCCTACTGATTAGGTTTACTATATATATTAAAATAATAGACTTTTTCTTGGTTTAGAGACCTTTAATGAATTCCAATTTTTTAATACGACGTTTCGACTTTTTTTATTAAGTCTTTTTCAAGTAATTAGAACTAAAAAATTAATACAAAGAAAGGTAAGAAATATATTTACATTTGTATGAATGAATTAAAATTAAAAATAAAATAATGAAATTAAAGTAAGTAAAGCATATTTTGCGTAATATGTATGGCGAGATATGTCGAACCTTTTTATAAGGTCGACTGCCTTTCTTGGAATATTTAGTGTAACTAAATGTCTTTGTGCAGAAATGAAATTGTTTCGTTTTTAAAATTAGTTTGGTCAGAACATGTGTTTGGGAAAAATACAGTTTTTTTTTTTTTTTGGTTTGGGGTTGTCTTCTATTGTTTAATGAGCGGATAATAAAGTTTAGAAAGTCCATCGATCTCGTTACGATCGTTGATTGTTTTGTTGTTTTTGAATATATGAATCATTTCTAAGATCTCCCTGGCTTTTGTATTTTTTTGCTTATTAATTATTTTTGTGTTTTCAAAATCAAAATTATGTTTTAATGTTATCTGGTGTTTTTTAAAGTTGTCTGATTTTTAGCGTATTTGTGTCCTTTTAATCTTTCCTGTAGTAACTGTTTTGTTTGGCCTTTGTATACTTTGTCACAGTCTTTGAGGGTATATTATATATTGTATGTGATTGTGTAAGTGTTGGTGTTGAGTCTATTAGTTTTGTATGTAGTAATTTTAGGTTTTTTTCCGCTTTGATGTGCTATTTTAAAATTAAATGGTTTAAATATATTGTTTAGTTTTTCGAATAATCCAGTTATATAGGGTGTAGGGATATATGTTAGATCATTGGTTGTTATATTTTTATTTTGGCACTTAGTTTTGTTATATATTTTATTAAGTCTGTGTTTTGTAATGTTTTGTATAAATTGTGGTGGATAATTGTTTTCTGTTAAAATTGTTTTTACTTTATTAAGCACTGTTGGTCTGAAAGCTGGATTGGTGAGATTTAAAGACCTGTCCACTAACGCTGTTACAAATTTTTTTTTTGTGGGATAGGGGTTGGTTTGAATAAAAATTTACGTATCTGCCGGAGTACAAAATACAATACGGATATACTGTCACTTTTTATAATTATATGTAAGTGTTTATATTAAAAGTGTTTATACTAAAAAAAAACTCTTTGAAAAATGCCATAAATGCTGAAACATGTACTTAGGAGTTAAAGTATCTTAAATAAATAAATATTCAATTAAAACCGACTTTAAATCGCCAAATAAAGAAAATCTCCTATGAATACGAGGGTAGCACCGATTATTTCTGCAACCTAATAAAACAAAATGTTGTAGTCAAAAATGATGTTTGTTATTGTTTTTCAAAATATTCGCCCATAAAATCAATGCATTTAGACATTCGATAAAACCAGTTATAGCATAAATTCCACTCTTCTTGAGTCACTTCAGATTTTATGTTTTTGAAGCTCTCCACTGCATCTTCTGGGCTTGCAAATCGTACACCACGCATTTTATCCTTTAGTCTTTCAAATAGAAAGAAATCTAAAAGTGCCGAGTCCGAACTAAATGGCGGATGATCTAGTAACTTTCTAGAAAGCTTTCAAAAATTCGTTTGTTTGACGCGCAGTGTGACTTGAAGCATTGTCGTGATGAAGGACAATCTCCAATCTAGGACATCGTAAACGAGCCTTTTGAACAACAACAGGCACAACATTGTCGTGTACCATTCTGCAATAACCGTACGTTTATTTTCAAGGACAACTATTGTAGTAGGTCCTGATTTTGGGAAGAAACTGGCTACCATTTTCTTTCCAACACTTCGAGATTTTTTCACTTTGACTGGATTAGTTCTGTTGGAAATACCCATTAAGCAGACTGCCGTTTTAATTCCAGATCAAATGCGTATATCCAGCTTTCCTCGCCAGTAATGATGTTGTAAACTGCTTTAGACCTACCTCCATCATATTTCTTAAGCGGTTTTTTTACACCATTCCACTCGGTATTATTCTTGTTCCTCTGTTAAATTGTGAGGTACACAACGACAAGAGACTTCCCTCACACCCAAATTATTAAGTAAAATCTTCTTTATTGAAGTCATGTCAATACCCAAATACTCAAGGTGCACCTAATAATCCTATACGTGACTCGATTGTCGTCTTGAATAATTCTTCGAACGGCATCTACATTTGTTTCAGTAATGGCTGAGATTGGCCTTCCTTTGCGAAAATCGTCACTAAGTGAAACACTTTAAAATTTTAATTCGTTATACCAGTTGTAAACACTCCTCTGAAAAGAAGCTTAATCACCAAATGCAGCACGAGGTCTTGAAACACTTTGTTTTAAAGAATTTTTAAAATCATAGTAAATCATGGCTCTAAAATTTTCTCTAGTTAAATGCATTTTTACTGCAAACCACTCGGTTTTCAAAATAACTGTTGCAGTTATCAAAACTAAATTCGAACTGTTAAAGTAGAAAACAATAAATATTTGTTTCATAGCATGTTTGATTGCTTTGATTCAATAGAAATACTAGTTTGCAGAAATAATCGGTGCTACCCTCGTATATCGGTTGCAGCCCTTGAAAACTCAGACACTTTATTTTGACGTGAATGTTAAAAATTTAAAATTTTGTAATGTGTGTAATTCAAATTGTCATGAGTCATTTTGATGACAATGTCACCTTTGATAAATCCACAGTCAGTTTATCTTTTAAAATGCCGCAATTATAAGAATTACAAAAATCTATTATCAAAACTAAATACTAATTTTGAAGTAAAGTTTTGTATTCTGATATTCGAAATGGTATTTTTTAAATATAAGTAAAGAAAGACACTATCTGCAGTTTTCTTAATAATTTCTTTTAATTTACTATTTTTGCAATACGGTTTGCATTCTACGCCAACAATTAATTGGTTTGAGTAGCGTCTAAAAAAAGTTTACACGGCTTAAAATGTTTTTTGTATTTACGTGTATGGATTTTAAAGGGCCACAACTACACCTATGTATACTGTTTACAAGTTGTCTCTTAGCAATTGTCGAGCTACCTCGACATTACGGTACCTATGCATTTTTGTCTGGGAGCACAGCTATCAAATTGCTATGTGCGATTACAACAGCTGGGAATCATCAATTCTCATGTGCATAACTAGGTTCGCAAATTGGGAAACCATCTGCTCTGTTTGTTTATGCACCAGATGGAATATCGAATAATATAATGTATCCAAAGGCATTGGAGTGATAGATTGATTATAATAAAATATCATTTATTAGTTGTTTAATTATTTTCCAAGTGTTACATAATTACTAGAGAGCGAACTCGAGCGATTAATGATTCATAGCCCATAGGCGCCTGCCTTGTATTCGCAATAGGTTTGTTTCGAACGTATCGAATTTTGAACAAAAATAATTTAAAAAGAACAAAACTCAAAACTATGTATTTTCATATCTTATACAACGAGACGCTTAAAAATACTCGATTATACGAGACGTTTTGCCTGAAAAACCACGAGACTAAAGGTCGAGTGGTGTTTTTTAGGCAATATATCGAGTTTCGAGAATTTTCATATAGCGAGTTGTATACAAGTAGACTATATCATGAAACGAGCCATGATAACTAACAAATCTGACAATTCAGTACTAACAAATTATTGAAGTTGAAATCATAGTAATCTAACCGTAGTTTTGGCAGCGAATATACAAGACTTCGTATATTTGATTATATAAAAGTTCGTGTATTCGATCTGTGTCATAATACGTCAATAAGCGCTGTAATACATTGCTACCTACGCGATCTTAAATAGTAGCGCACGCTAACAACAAGGCTGACGCTTGATGTTCAGCGAATACCCCTCTCTTTCGGACTGACCCACCTGAAGGTGGTCGCTCCAACGAAATGCCCCTACCGACTAGCTCGTATGATGGAGAGCGTGTGGGATCAAAGATCGCTCGTTGGAAAAGAAAGGCGCCACCGCATAAAGTCACGGCAGGCGCACCCCGTATACACGGCTGCGGGTGGAGCTAAATGGCCTCAGTCGCAAAAGAGAGAAGTATTCCCCCACTCCTTGTTGCTGCCAAAACGTGTAACTGTGATCTCTCTAACACACGCTGAGTAAGAAATCAAACACAAAATCCAAACTACAAATAACTTTAATCAATCAACAAGATTTCAACAAACGATATACAGATTAACAATATAACCAAAAGTAAACAATCGGGAGTTATCAACGATATCAAATTAATTCACAAGATCCAACAGGTGTACGTTTCTCTAACTCGGTATAGCTGATTAAATATGTAAGTATTCAAAAGTATACAAAACAGGTTAAGCCATCAAAAGAAAATTATTAACTTACGATCGAGGTTAAGCCTCTCTAAATGTAATGACAGGAAAGCGTAAGAATATAAAATGACGTGAACAAAATTTACATGTCCATTAAATATTTGACACCGTGTATATAAAATTACAGCAAAATTGAGGTAAATATATAAATTTTCTAACAAAGGTAACGCTTTAAGATTCTAACAGATCAAATGTGCTCGAAAGCAAAACAAGCACAGGTATACTACATGTGAAAGCAACCCCCTGTATAACAGGTTATAATTAAATTTAATATAAATCTAAACGTCAAATTTACAAAGATTAGATACTTCGAGAGAACGGAAGTGAGAATTCTTACTATGGTCCTGTACAAGATGTTTACATAAATATAACGAAATCACTGATTTAATATTCGACGTGCTCTCTAATTAGACAGAAGCTCTACTCAAGGTATGAGCCTCAAGGTTAATAAATTGCTCAATAAAATGGTTGCCAGAATTATAAGTTATTCATGATATTATTAATAATAGTAAATGAGGTTAATCTAAATAAAAAAGTTACCAAACTAAATTAATTTAGGGGGTGAAGTCCTTAATCTGATTAATCTAGTGAAAGGATCACAAAAGTAAGAATATGGAGAAAGGAGAAGCCCCTCTCCGTAGTTAATTAACAATATAAATACCAAAATTTACACTATCGCACAATTGATGATAAAAGAAGTTTAGTTTTAAATTGTCTACAACAAAAGATGTCTCCTTAAAGACAGCGAAAAATTTAAAGCACACTTAGCTGACTCCAAGACTTCGATGAAACGTTTCCCCGAGCCTGTCTTCCTGGAAAGTTCATCAAATCAACGGAATATAAGGGTTTTCAAACACCGTACAGGAAGCTTGGTTCCAGATGGCCTTCGGTCACCACGTGGAATTATTGTCTTAACGGAATGTGTTCAAAAGATCAATTACGCCATTCCGGCTGAACAAATATGAAATCCAGAAATATTCCACAAATAATCGGATAACCCGACAAAATCCTAAGAAGAGAAATTTGAAATAAGTAATACTCAATAAATTAAAAATATCTCTTACCGCCTAACAAGCTTCTTCGAATCAAAAAAAGACACGTTATCGTGGCGATGACTTGGGAAGAAGTAATGACAGAAAACCCGCGTGTTCCTCACAATGGCCGACATACGTCATCAGAAAATGCGGGAATATAAATGAGAGAAAACGAAGCTCAAAATCTCCCAACAATTAACGTACGCCTAAAGCGTTCAAACGAGCCCACATTGAAAAATAATTAAATTTTAGGAAACGGTAAATATCAAAATCAAGGTAATTATACTTTCAAAGTAGAATTCTGTAACTGAGGGAAACAAAATTCCGAACAGAGGGCGCTCTAACGAAAACGTTAATAATTAATAAACTGAAACAGTAGTTCCAAAATTAAAGACACTGCGACAAGAAGATCTTACAATTCAAAAAGCGAATTCCCACAAAATAAAACAAAGTAACGGAGATACATGACTCGAGGAAATCGGAAAACACTGTCAGAATGATTAACGCGGCAAAAAGAATGTTTAAAGAAGTGTACTGCGTCAGATATAGCAACTTCAACAATATCGGAACTAGAATTATATAACAGAAAATATAGGGTCGGTCAAAATAATCGAACCCGAAATTAGAATTAGGAATTATCTAACTTTAGAAAAGCTTAAACGACATGATAATTAAAAACCTAAAAATATAAAATAGAGTAATTTGTAACAATTGAAAAATAAGCGGATCACAATGACTTGAAGAGCCTAGAATAAGAGAAAAGGAAAAAGAATTTAACAGCATAACGCAAAGTGATTTTCTATACGTAACAACATGATAACTACGGAAAATCCTGCATTTTCATTGGTTCATAATTTTAGAACAATATATTCTATGAAACATTAGAAGTGTAAAACATTACTCTGAACAACTAAAATTTGTTCAAGGTGTTCCTGTGTTAAATTAGTTCTTCTAGATGTTAAAACATCTTTAAAAATAGAAAATGTCCGTTCCACATCACAAGTGGTGGTGGGCGCGTGATTAAAATGTTACAAAAGTGCATCATACATGGAATGTATAGATTTCTAAATTGGCTGTGTACAGAATTGATATAATATATTCAAATCTGGATTTCTGCTTAATATGGCAATAATCTTTTGTCTCAGCTTTGAGAAATATCTTTTTAAATGATGAAATTAATTTATCAACATTTGGAAAATGACCCCTGATGTATTCACATACTCTGTGGAGTGCATGTGCTGCACAGGTAACGTATAGCATATTGGGATAAGATTTCTTTAATAACTTCCCTGTTTTTAGCATATAAGCCGCCGCATCAGTCAAAAATAATAGCATCTTGCCTTTACAATTGTTATCCGATGAAAGAATATTATGTATACATTGATCAATTACTTCTGAAACTGTTTCATCATTTACGGCTGGAAATATCTTAGTTTCAATTAAGTATGGTTGATACGAACTTGTCGGATGAAGAATACCAACAACTACTTTTAACACATATCGTCCCATTACATCCGCTGTTTCGTCTGTACTTACACAAAGATAATGACCAGATAGGTTGGTTCATATTTCAATGGTTCTCAAATAACATTTTGGTAAGTAGTATTTACGTAAAGTAGATTCATCTGGTATACGACTATTAGTATATTTTGTAAGAAACCTCTTGAGGACTGGATTGTTAAGCTTTTTGAATGGGATATTGGCCGCTATGAAAGCTTCACACAGTTTTTCGTTAAAAGTATCAAGTGCAGATGATCATATGTTATCTTGATGAGTTTTCGAAGAAAAATGCCTCTGCACATTACACTTTTATGGACGCCTTAAACTTAATGAACAGGTACTACAATATATCTCGGTAACATTACGAATATGCAACCAATCTGTATCGACGAGAATTCTCCATAGTTAATGAAAATAAAGAGAAATACTAAGAACAGAAAGAAATGGACAAAAAAGAAGAAACGAAAACTAATCCAAAAATAAGGTAATAAACTTAATATTTACAAAAAATTGTAGGATAAATATACAATACAACAACATAAAACGGATTTTTTTGAAATACTAAACGTTGTAATCAAATAACGCGGAAAGAAACGAAACCAGAAACGATCCCTTATTGAAGAGAATAGAAAATATACTATCTCAAGAACAATAAATATATTATAACTGACATCTACTTTCAAAATAGGCATCTGCTTTCTAAACTGACGTTTGCTTTCATAACTGACACCTGCTTCAAAACAGACATCTGCTTTCAGTAACTGACATTTGCTTTCACTAACTGACATCTGCTATTAAAACTGACATCAGCTTTCAAAACTGACATCTGCTTTCAACTTGACATCTACATTCAATAACTGACATCTGATTCAGTAACACTGTTACTCTATAATCCATTTCTAAATAGCTTGAAACTAGGTCTATTGTGGCTAAGTGGTAAAAGCGACAGTCCGGCAAACTGTAGACTTGGGTCGAGTCCCAACATAGACAATATTTTTCAATTAAAAATTGCATATGATTTGCTTTGTGATTTGTAGATAGCAATGTTTACATCCCCACTTACTCTGCAATTACATACATTCTAATTTGATATTTGTAAATATTTCATATCAAAGCCGAAAAACTCCAATAATTTATCAATTGTTATATATATATATATATATATATATATATATATATATATATATATATATATATGTATATGCATGTATAACAGCATGTAAACAGGAGAATAGAGTTTGGAAATTAGCGGATATAATTTTTAAGCGATTATTTCAAGTCATCGAAATAATATATAAATGTATATTCCGTCTTACACGCCACTGTTAAATTAAATTTATGAAGGAATACACATAATGTACCATTCATAACGACGGAAATAAGAACATCTGCTCGACGAATGCAATCGCACGAGCAAATAGTGGGGCTGTTATAACATGCATACTATACCTGAGACCGCCACAACGTTTTATCGGGGCAATTGGTCATTCAATCGTTTCAGTCCGCTCTCTGATAATTACATATATAAATACATACATATTTTTTTGCCACATCTGGTTATCTCTTATCGCTTCACGAGTCCGTTTAAACATGTTTAATAGGAATACACATTTTACTTTTTACAATAGTTGGTTTGTGTAATTGTAACTAAAATATGCGTTTAATTGGTATCTTCAGTCTACGAAATTGCTTTGGAAATGTTAATTGCTAATTCATATCTTACTGTGTATGACTATTCTGTAAATGTTTTATCAGGTCTGATGAAAAATGAAAATATAGTTTAGAAATGTTACTTAGCAATAACAATGTATATATAATATACTCGTATAATATTGAAGTAATGACAAACATAATTAAAAGTATACACAAATTATTACAAATGAGCATGTATTAAATTTTAAATAATACTCTTAAACAGAATTGGTATAATTAATCGCGCGAGTAGGTTCATTTAAGTATCGATTAATATCTTCATATTAAGTAATTAAATATTAACTGAACAAATATTAATTCTAAATTTGTTAGTTAGGTATGTATGAGTTAAATTTGAGTAATCGTTGAAATAAAAAAAAATATTTGGTAGTCGTAGACCTTATAATCAATACAATATTGGTCATCAACTAACACTTTGAGATGTACTAGCGAAATGTGTGAGAATGTGCCACAGTTGTTTACTAAGAACTAGAGCAGACCAATTTCCGTGCTCGCCATGTGAGCCGATGTGAGGATGATTGTATTGCATCAGAACTAATGAAAAGCATTCAGTATGTGTTTGGTACTTGCTTAGAGTGCATATAAGTGTAAGCATACGTAATAAAATGTCCTCGACACATAAATCGAGAAAACTACCGTTGTCAGACGAAGTGAATAACTTTATTAAAAAACACATTGTAAAGAACACGTAAGCAGTTCGAAGCACAATAATAACAAAATTAATCGACAACAGTTTCATACATTTTCTATTTTATTTATAGGTACATACAACGCTGCTATAATATGTACTATTCTTATTTTTCGTGTGTTTATGCATATTACTTTAATAGCAGAAAACCAAATGTATATTTATTTATCTCTGATAGAATAAATGTCTCTACCTCTATACTTATATCGGTAACACATGTTGCGTCCCTATTCTATCGTATATTCTAATATATTACGAATTACACTCCCATACCGGCGCTCATGCCGCCCACGGAAATTGGTCTGCTCTACTAATAACTATAGTTCTTAATGCATTGATTGTCTGTAGACAGGGTGTCTTTGAAATAAAGAGACTGCGTATGAAAAATAGAAAGAAGTAATTATATGAAATATAAATCCGAAACACTTTCCCAAAATTTCCTCTCACAAGCGATAAAAAAATTATAAAGGTAAATAAATTTTTGTCAAGCCACTGTGAGACTATATAATGAAGAGTATCGGAGACGATATCTTAAAGGTGAGTGACAATAACAAAAAGAGTAGTTTTGATATTATCGGTCTTGCTTTAAACACCGTCTCCAATTTAGTCAGATTAAAGATAGATTGTGAATAAATAGAACGTTAAATGCCCGCCGAGCACACATCTTACATGTTCTTTTAATATATCTTTAAAAATTCGCATGCAAGCATAAATTCTTAACAGTTGACTTTTCATACCAGTTTCTCGAAACCTTGGCATAGAAAGCTGTCTAAACAATGTTTATCTTCTAGAGTATTTATAAACATAAATATTGCAGCGTGTGTATTCAAGAGATTTTCTCGGAAGTAAAAAATTCTGCACAGATGAAGATCTAACTTCAACAGTGAACGATTATTCTGCAGGGTAGGAAGAAAATCATTTTTGAGACAGAATAAAGAAGCTTGAACACAGATTGACTAAATATATCGAATTAAAAGGGATAATGTAGAAAAACAATTTTTTTTTATTTAAATTATTCCTTTGTTTCTGTACAATCACTTAAATTAATATCTAATATTTTTCATTCCATGTGTGCGTTGCGTAGAAACGCATATAACAAAATGTAAAAAGTTATCACTAAAAGACGATCGACCGATTTTCGAAGCAGATTAAGGCAATCGTTGTAATGTTGATATAGTAGTGACTGTTCTTTTCGGTAGCGAATTCATCATTTAAGAACGACATTGCAATGGTAATATTGGTTAAACATTAAAAAATTATAACATCTTAATCTATAACTCTGGGAGTTTTTTTATTTAAAAATTGAATGGTGTAGCTTCCTTCTTCTGCTTCACATTCTCCAAGCCGTCGCACGAAATCATCCAATACTCTGCCTAGCATCTCCGTTGGAATCGCTTCAATTTCGTTTAAAAGTTTTTGTTAAGATCTTCAAGATTACGGGGTCTGTTATTATACCCACGATTTTTTATTTATCCCCACAGAAAAAAGTCAGGCGGCCGAGCTGGTCAGATTATGTTCCCTTTGCGAGAAATTAAATTATTATTATAATACTGATTCTCGCCGTGTGGCTCCTTGCCCCATCCTGCTGAAACCAGTAATTTCCATCAAGTTGTTCATACCTTGGGCGGAAAAAAGTATCAATCATGTAATAATACCTTCCTGATGTTACTGTTACGTTATGCATGTTCTCTTCGAAAAAAATGGGCCAATAATTCCTGTGGCTGATAGCGCAAATTAAACTGTTACTTTCGCTGCGTGAAGTGGCCGGTCGTGAAGTTGACGTGGGTTTGTTGTTGCGCAATATCTAAAATTTTGTTTGTTGACGAAGCCATTTAGACAAAAATGAGCCTTGTCACTAATAAACAAGCAATGTGCAATATTAGGTTCACCAGCAAAAAGATCTAAACAATGTCTGCAAAACAAGTCGATTTTGTCTATCTCATGGGCTTAGTTCTTGAACAAGTGTCAACTTATAGGGTGGAATTTTTAATGCGCCTAAGTATTCTAAGAATGCTAGTTTTATTTAAATTTAAAGCACGTACATGTTGTACAATTAAGCGTTGTGGACTGGTCGTAAAGGAAACTCTTATACGCTCAATATTTTCAGCAATCATAGCACTTATATGTCTCCCAGTCGGTTTTTTGTTCGCAATATTACCTTCCTTTAGCCACTTCTGATACCATGCCAAAATGGTATTGCAGAATGTTGCATCACGATGCGTCGATTAAATTGACGACGGAACGAACGTCGTGTCGCAACAACCGATAGTGTTGCGCAAATAATACGTAATACTAGAAACGCACTGTTGAATCAGGTAATTGTTCGTGACAACTAATTACACTTAATGTCAAACAACCTCTCAGGCTGTCTTGATTAAAATCCGCAAATAAATTGAAAATCTGTCCATAAATAAAATAGCTATTTCCTGCTGCCGATCATGTAAATCAGTCCTACAACCCTACTAACATAGTATGTAAGTCGACTATAATATTCGTGTGTAGTTTTGGCTTGACAACGGAACTTAATACTATTATGAAAATTCCTAGGATAATAATGTACAACTCATGATTCTGGTTCAAAAGTTTATTTTGAGTAAAAATTAGGAATACCAAAACTGAACATTTTTATTATGAAATATATACAAAATTACGATTTTTTACAGCTTCTTCTATTTCATCAATCTACATTTCGAATTGATTTCCAGCGTTTCATGCAATTTTCAATCATCTTCTCTGTTTGTTTATCATGTCACCTATTTGTATGACATGATAATGCAGGCAATACGATTCACGAAAAGGGTTTCATATCCAAATTAATTCTGACAGGCGACAAACCAAAACCATTCCTTAAAAAATATAGATTCATTTCTGATGGCAGCAGGAAAACTATAATAAGTCACACGAAATGTATCGACTATTAACATTTTTGGCAGGCAACAAGTTTCAGCTTGGCCTCAGCTTGTGTTTGCCTACCTCGAATGTTAATACATCCTTACATTCCTTGTGTCTTAAATAGCTATTTATGTAGCAAGTATATAATGTAGAGCTTTATTGACGAGTCGAGTTTATTTGCCGAGCGAGCTTTTGCTAGCGCGGCTAATAAAAAAGAGAGTCAATAAAATCTATTATGTATTTGTTGCATTTATAGTTTTAAGTTCGACTGCTTTGAATGCTTCATAATAGCTAATTATTATTTTTTTAATACCATCATCGGTTATTGATTTTTACTGTTGCCATTAGCTGCCCATATTAATATCAAGTTTAATAATTTTGACAATTGGTAAAAGTAAATTTAAAATGAAGGAGTTCTAAGAAATAATTTCTGCCGATATAAATGAAATAGCTTTGAATGCTAAACAATTATTTTTGCCAAATAAGTCCTAATACTTGTACGAAGAGACACATAGCATATATAAATGGTTTCATTATGAAACAGACATGTAAATAAATTTACATATCTGTAACTGTATACTTGGACAATACCTCGTATTTTCGGCATTTACTTCTGCTTAAGACACATGTTTCTGCCATTTATAGGCGTCGTCAGCTAAGCTAATGAAGCAATGTATACAAATGATACAAATCTTTATAAATCTGTATCTGTATATGACATTAAGCCGAACCGCTCATTAGATATAGCAAGTTTCATTCTATAAGGTGGCACTTATTTACGAGTGACATCTTACGGACGAAAGAGACTATACCAAAGAAAGCGATTTTTCGATTGACAAGCTATTCTCATACGAACCGAAAGGAATACGGGTAGTCCTTCTAAAACGAGCCAGGTGGCGGTAGATATACAAAAATGTTTTAAATATGTCTATACGTTATATGCACGTATAAAGCTTTTGTTTCATTATGAAACAGACATGTAAATAAATTTACATATCTGTAACTGTATACTTGGACAATACCTCGTATTTTCGGCATTTACTTCTGCTTAAGACATATGTTTCTGCATCGTATGAGCATAGCTTGTCAATCGAAAGATCGCTTTCTTTGGTATAGTTTCTTTCGTCCGTAAGATGTCACTCGTAAATAAGTGCCACCTTATAGAATGAAACTTGCTATATCTAATGAGCGGTTCGGCTTAATGTCATATACAGATACAGATTTATAAAGATTTGTATCATTTGTATACATTGCTTCATTAGCTTAGCTGACGACGCCTATAAATGGCAGAAACATAAGTCTTAAGCAGAAGTAAATGCCTCTCTCTCAAGTTCCGGGAAGGTGTCTCTGATATATTGACAGATTCTGTGGAGAGCATGTGCTTCACAAGTAAGATGCAGATATTAGGATATGTTTCCTTTAATGGTCTACCTGTTTTTAACATATATGCAGCACTGTTACTGACAAATAAAAGTATTTTTTCTTTGTACGTGTCGTCCGAATCAAGCATTTGGTGTATATTCTCGTAAATGGTTTTAGCATCTGTTTCCGCAACAACTGTATTTATAACTTTTGTTGGTATTACATATTCCTTATATGGAATTGTTTGATGTATTACACCAGCTACAATATTTACCACACAGCTTCTTAATATACCGACAGTTTGGTCGACACTTATCCTTAGGTACATTTAGGTACTGATTTGAAAGATGGACTCTAATGCGTTCTACTGTTTTCGTGTAGCACTTAGAAACATAATATTTGCGTAGGGTGGATTCATCAAAAACATTTTGACCACTATATTTTTGGAGAAATGTTTTGAAGATGGTATTGTTAAGTTTACTTAATGGAATATTTGCCGCCATTAAAGTTTCACAGAGTTTAGGTTTAAAGATGGGAGTAGAAAAAAATTACTCCATACTAAAAACCATCAGGGTAATTCTCTCTATAATGTCCATTTGTTCATTTCAAATTAGTTGCCAAGTTCACTAAAGACAGTATACAAAGACAACATATCTATTCATTACAGGCATTGTAAGGAAAGCACGCGTTAGTAACCAAGGCTTACAGCTTATGATGTTCGTTCCATGAACTTCATAACACACTTTTAAAAAAATGAGGAATTCTAAAGAACTAGAAATTATAATTATTTTATTAATAAGCTAAAAGAATGTTTTCCATAAGTTCCGTACCTATTTAAAACGATTCTCTTTAATAAGGTTTGAGATGAGAAATGTTTTAGAAATAACTCTAGAAAATAATCAAAACATGTATATTGTATATTTGTCATTTATAGTATCGTACGAAACTAGTAGAACTCTAATCCAGTATTTTCATAGATGATCAGAAACCAGTCCATCTATACTGCATGAATATCAACAATCTGTATGCCCACCCCAAGAGTTTATGTTGCTGTCGCATTTCATTTTAACATATTTGTAAATGACATGCTTACATTTATTTTCGTAGTTCTTAGTTTCCCATTCATGGATAGCTTCGATTAAGTTTTCTTTTGTGTTTTTTCCTTTTAAATTTATGTTCCTATACATGTTCATAAATACTTTAAGTACAGTAACCGATCTATTTTCGAAATGATATATCGCTGGTTCACATACATCTTATTGTGACTGAGGTATGCACATTTATACTAGCAACAACAACAGCAGCTTCTTCTTCTTCATACGTTTTCATGTCTTCGTCTTTCGTACAAATCCCTGTGTTGTTGCCTTTGTCTCGCCAAGGGAGTTCCCGTGTTTCGGTCGCACCGACGACACGTATAACCGACAAAGCTGGCGTTTTGTGGCGTATTACTAATGAATGCGTAAACTGTTTGTTGTTGGCAACACTGGTTGGAATGCGGTCGCGGGCGGCGGGGGTCCGGAGTTCGACTGTTCGATGTCGTCTCTCCTGTGTTCTTCGTTGTACTCTGCTGTTTGTTCTGGAGCGGGCTGATTTAATCAATCGAAAGAAGCGATTTTGACTGACTGGAGGTTCGTCTGCCGAATCGAAATCTCTACCGACTGGACCTTTACCGCTTTCTAGATTATCGTCGCGCGTTATATATATATATATATATATATATATATATATATGTGTGTGTGTGTGTGTGTGTGTGTGTGTGTGTGTGTGTGTGTGTATGTGTGTGTGTGTATATGTACATATATCAATCGCCATATTATTGCTAAATAATTGAATGATACATATACAATGTATCCACTATTTGGAAGTGAAAATAATGAAATTAAAACTATTTAATCAGAATTAGAACATTACCATCCTCATATTAGTTATTGGCTTGGCTAAAGTAATAGCAGCAATGTAAGCATAGAGTCAAATAATAACATTTACAGTAAAACCTGCCAATAACGACCACCAAAAAAAAAAATTATATTGGCCGTTATGTAGAGGTGGCCGTAATTACCAGGTTTTTCGTCTTACAAATAAAGTACATAATTGCTTCTTAAGATTTTTCCCTTTATTTTATTAATTAAAGCGAATATTATATATAAATACATATTGTGTACGAAGGTGGTCTGAAACGTTTCCGACCTAACAAATATACAAGACATTTTTTCCTAAAACTGATTTTTACTATTCTACATAGTCTCCTTGTAAATCTACACGCTTCTTTTAGCGATTCTGCCATCTCTTCAACCCGTTCAAATAGTAATAATTGTTTACGAAGTTGATGGCCTCCTCGTTTGACGAAAATCTTTGCCCTCCAAGCGCAATTTTGAGATTAGGGGACAAAGGGAAGTCGCTTCGGGCTGGATCTGGTGAGTGATTAGGGTGGCTAAGCAGTTCAAACCGTAATTCGCGGATTTTTGCCAAGGCAACCGCTGAGGTGTGAGATGGCGCATTGTCTTGATGAAACACAATTTTTTTTTTCCGCAAATGTGGCAGCGTCTCTGCAATTTCTGCCTTCAACTTGTCAAGTAATGATGCGTAGCATGCTCCTGTAATGTCTTTTTTCTGTATGAAGATAATCGATTAAGATAACTCCATTACTATCCCCAAAAAATAGTCGCCTTGCTTTTTCTTTTAAGTGTATCGTTAATACGCTTTTTCAAAATTTCCTTAAACAAAGGGTACCGACTACTGTTAGTATGCAATAAAAGTGACGCATTTGTAATTTTCGGCTTCCTTTTCGTATCGAACTTAACTAATATTCGGTTTGTCGAAAAGTTTCATTGTATTTTTGAATAACACAAATGTAAATTTAAAACATATTTAATGAAATCGAAGACTGTGATGTAACTCAATATAATTCGATTAAAAATTTGTTTTAATACGACGATGGTATAGGGATGTCGTTTGCTTGTGTAAAGTGTTTACTACTACTCTGGATGCAATATTTTTCTACCGTCAATGAAGACAACTCAGTTGTCGAAATAAATATCCTATATTAAAACTACTTTATGGTAAGAGTTTAATTTTATTGACCTTTGGAACACATTTATTAAAAAATTGGTCAACAGGTATTGCCCATTATTTTGTCTGATGTCTTACATCTTTCAGGCAACTGATTAATGTCCTCTTCAGAAAATTTAGTGGGTTGCAATTGATATACTCGTTTAAGGTTACTCGAACGTTTCCTTGGATACGAAAACTTTTTTCATTCAAATTCAAATTCATTTTACAATGTTTGAAAAAGGTTTAGTATTATGATGAAAAACAATCCCTCCAAATTACAGATTTCAACTTAATCTGCCCATATTTGCTATACTTTTTGGATCTGCTCTGCGCCACCAGTCCATTAATATTTTTATGATATTTTTTATCACTTCTGTAGATTAAATATGTCCTCAAGTTTTATGATTTTATCATTCTTGTGATGTTTTGATAGGATATCACGTTGTCTTGCTCCTTTTTTTTTACTTCTAAACCATCAGTCATGTCCTTTCCTGTCCATATATTTGCGTATCTTGTTTTCATTGTTTAGATAAATCATACCTTTTGTTGTATTTTTGGATATTTCAAATTTTCTTTTCTCTCTACTCAATCTGTTAAAAACTTGCTGAGTCTATAAAAATTAGATTCGTAAGTAAGTCATATTCATAGCTTTCTTTAGTAATCTGCTTTAATAATTTTCCTAAACCCATTCCGATTTTTCTGCATGTTTTTCAAATATATTTTTAAACAATAATTTTATAACTTTATAGATGACATTTAACAGAGTAATAACTCTACAATTCTTACATTTTAATAACAATACTTATAAGATTTAATAGTCCTTCCCGGTTGCAAAGTTCATACTAAACAAGACATTGTTTGCCTCACTAAATGCACAGCATTTTCTTCTTCTGATGCTATTCTGGTTTTACAATTTTTAGGCCTGACAGTCCGTGCTATACGAGTCCTTTTTTGGTTTAAGGAATATCACAGCGGATTCTTTTTTTATAATTAAACGTTCTAAAAATGAATGATACTTATTCCATACCAGTAAAAATTAGAAAATTTCAGCATAACCCATCCAGTTATATATTTCAAAAAAAAACTGATCATAAAGTCTAAAATATGTTACAGAATGATCGAACGCGCTACATTGAGCTTTTCTGGAAACGCCACTTATGGTGAATACAGATTTTGTGTCAGTCATTGGTAAAACGTTCATTATTTGTTATCACCTTTCTTAACCTTCACAAATCATCCTTGAAAGCTACGTACGTTCAAAATGCCCATTCCAAAAACAAGACTTGGATTTTCCGTCAGAACCGACGCATTGTCTTTTTACGAATATTGTAAGTATAGCAATAGATAATCTTAATCTTACGTCGAGGATTTCTTTGAAACATTTTAACAACCGTTACTCAACATTAGTCATTGAATAACGTTATAAAAAAGTATTTACTTTTGTGAATCAGTTTTGCATTTGCTATACGTCATTAAAGAAAGAAAAAATATATTGAAAATTAGCTAATAGAGGAGAGTTAACAGAAAAAAATTAAAGTTTAAATGATCACATTATATTTTTATTTATGCTTGTATTCTATGGATACAAGTATTTTAAATAAACCGCTTCTAAACGTATTTAAAATTGCAATCGAGTCCAGGTTGTCAAAAACTAATACCAAAACATTAAAGGTAATGCCGATATTGTCACTGATTATTCTGTGATATCGTCTTATAATCCGTGATGAATTCTACAAACTCGCCAAAATTCACTCAAATGAATGTCTAACAGATTTTTTTATAATTTGAGAATTTAGGCAAAAACTTATATATAACATCTTTAATATATTATAGATTCGGCATGGCGCATTGTCTTGATGAAACACAATTTGTTTTTCTGCAAATGTGGCCGCGTCTCTGCAATTTCTGCCTTCAACTTGTCAAGTAATGATGCGTAGCATACTCCTGTAATGGTTTTTCCTGTTTGGGGATAATCGATTAAGAAAACTCCATTACTATCCCAAAAAGATAGTCGCCATCACTTTCCCAGCCGAAGAAACAGTTTATGCTTTTTTGTAGCCTATTATCTCCTCACAGTCCACTGTTGTGACTATATTTTTGTTTCGGGCGTATAATGGTGTATCCGTACGTATATTTATTGCGCCTAAACTGTGCCAGTGGAAATGTTCATTCGAACATGTTTTTGGAATACGTTAGAAAGAGCGGCACTGAGTGCGCGGACAGCTTTCTCATTCCTAAATGTTGATTCAATATGTGACAAACACGTTCTTTGGACATATTCCTAACCCCTGCTATCTATCTCACTTTAATTCGGCGGCTGTCTAGCACCATTTGGTGAACTTTATAGCGATGTTATCGTCAGTGGTTACAGTTTTTGGACGTCCAGAACGCTCATCATCTCTTAAGCTGCTACAGCCACGTTTAAACTCAGCTGCCCAAAATTTCATAGTAGTAAATGATGCAGAGTCCCCATACCAAGTCATCTTTAATTTGCGTAGGAGTATTGCCTTTTAAAAGCAAATATTTAATGACGTCTCGATACTCGATTTTTTCCATTATCACAAAAATACTCATATCGACTCACTCAAACGATTGTCAAACAATAACTGCGCGTCCAAAATAGCTGAAGTTTTCGTGAGTATCTCTCAATAGATGCGTAACCGCATTTCCTAGCTTTTATTGACGAGTGCTGACATCTTCACATTAAGGTCGGCAATATATCAAACTGTCCTCGTACGTATACGAAATACTAAAATTATTTTAATGTATGTAATATTTACAAAACATAGACTTGGTACATATTATAGATGATACGTACATACAGAGAATTTCATGTAACTTGCAATATATGAATGTAACCATAGATACGAAAATACTATGCACTTGCACTGTCACATAAAATGCAATATGTAATAGTTATGATCGATATGATATCTTTCATGGTCGTTTTGTAAAATTATTGACAGTAAAGCCTATTTAATTCAATGTAGTGTTTTAGGATTAAAACTACATTTCCGATAAATATCGTTTATTGAATTGAATCCCGAAAGTTACCATGTCACTAACTGAGTTCTCTCTTCCTTTGTGTATATCATTTAAGATTGATACTAAGATAATATCGAAATAGAAATACTGCTACTTTTGACTTAACTAATGTCAAATTATATTGATATGTTGCATTTTACGTGGGACAATGTAAGAATGTATTACCTAGTTTCTATGGAAATAAAAAACCTATACATGTTTTTATATTGCATCTTAAGTGAAATTCTCTGTATACAAATTATGGATAATAATATGTTCATTATTTACACGTATTATTATAACGAATTCATAGGAAAAAAGATAATTTGTTAAACTTTCTTAAAGTATGGTTCAATCTTAGTTTGCTTTAATTTTTTTGTCTTCCATTTAAAACTACAGCTTCACATGTAAGTAAAATTCGAGAAACATCCATAGAAATTTCACCATTGCTTTTACACAATAAATAAGGCTGTGTGTCTTTTAATTTTGCACACACTTCGCTCATACTAGATTAAGTAGATTTTTGAGTTCAACATTCGTCCGATTCACTATTATCAGAGTTATGTTCTTCTTCATTATTGAACAATTCCTCAATAGTTTTCGTAATTCTGAAGTTAGGGTTCTCTGTAGGCACATAACTATCAACAGAAGCAAATTCATCAACAATTTCTTTACGAACTGTAGAAGAGAGTTGGACAAGGAATATTTCGTCTTCTTCATAAAAAATAGTATCTTCTTGGATAACATCAAAGAATCAGGACTTGGAAGAACATTTCTTAACTGTAACAGAAGATGACTTTTCTCCAAATAAATAAATGTTACAAGCCTTTTAATCAAAAAATTTCGGAAAATAAATTCTAAATTCTGAATTATTCCATGATCTAAGGGCTGACAATGCGAAGTGGCGTTTGGCGGCGCGAAGACTAGTTTAACATTTTATAATGGAACTTTAAAATGTGACGTGACATTATCCTAGAAAAGAAGCACTCTTTTGTTTTTTCATTTTATTGACAAATTTATGCAGCCATCTTGTTATAATTTCGGTTGTCAACATGACTACCCTTAAAACAGCGAGGATTTTTACTTTTTCCGATTATTAAAGTATCTTCTTCCTCACTTTCCATATTTACACACAGTAAAATTATCGTAGTCGTTTTGCTGCCTTCTTTCCCGCACAATTCTGAAAATGTTTTATTTAGCATGGCGCGGTAATAAAGACCTGTTCGTCAGCATTATAGATATCGCGAGGAGAATAATTCCTTAAAATAAACGGCAGTTTGGTTTTCCAGTCCTCTATATTGTCCAAATTAACCTCTCTTAAATTATGATTATTTAATCTCTTCCGAATTGTTCTAGAGCTGATGTTTAAATTCAATTCTTCCCATAATTCTGCCCAAGTTACAAATGAATTACTTTTTGTTTTACATTTTGTCATCCTATCTTTCCGTATTGTAGACATCTCCTTTCGATCGCTTGTTTCTCCTTTCTTGCCACTGTGTTACATTTGAAACAATTTTTTTTGCAGAAGAGCTTAGACTTAAAATATCTTGGCTACATTTATATGCTCTACCTTCGTAGTTTTAAAACTAATTCACACGCTATTTGTCACTGTGTTCTTTTTTCGATCAACAATTTTTTTAAAACTTCTAATTCTTTGTTTGTAACAACATATATGGTATTAACGCTCTGCACATATAAGTATCGCAAACTACATTTTAAACTCACTATACTCTGTATATAATGCGAATACTACTATTCATTTTAGAGATGACTGATATTTTATGGCGAAGATAATGCAAGACTACAACTAAATTTCTCTGGTAGATTTCTACGTCATGACTAGCGAAAAGTAAGCGTTACAGTAGCTACAACTAGTTTTGGATTTTAGGTTTAAAAATTTTGAGATTTCAAATCCATCTGCTCCAGATCATGCAAAATAAATTTTAATCGACTAAGTGCCAAAAAAATGTGCACACCAAATATAAGAACAAATTGAGCGAGTTGCTTCAAATATTTGTCCTAATAGAAACAGCTTCTTCGTGAGCCATTGTAGAGGTTAGAAAAGGCAATTTTTTTTGTGCTAAAATAACCAGCCCATATTTCCTAATTTGGATTCAATTGCTAAAGAAAGTTTATGTACCCTTGCAACTAGTGTTCCATGTGAGCGATTGTTTTCCAAAGCAGGCGAGTTAATTAGCATAAGAACAAGTCGCCTTAACGACAAAAAACTAAAATTATACACATTTTAAATCAAAATAATAATTATAAATTATTTTAAAATGTAATGCGATATTTTGTACTTTTAATGTAACAACTTCATAATAATCTCTTTGTGTTTTCTTATTTTAGTTAGTGTAATTTTCTACATTATTTAAATATTTTGTAACATTTATTATAGTTAATACAAGCATTGTTACTTTACATGTTTTGTTTTGTTTGTTATTTTTTTTTTTATTTATTAATTTAATCGCCGATTTGCCTGCCGAAGATGCCAGTTCATTATTTCACGACAAATTGTACTAGCTATAGAGTTCTGCGGTGGAAATCGCATAACTCTCTCGTCAGTCGATGGGGAATAAACATACTATTTAGCTCTCGAAGACCAAATTTTGTACATATTTCAAGTACTATTTTCAAGATTTTCGCTTAAGATTTTTTTTAGACTGTGTTCAGTTATTGTTTCAAATGATCGGCTAGAGCGTTTATCATCATCCACATCCTTTCTGCCTTCTCTGAATCGTCGATACCACTCAAGAACTTATATTTGTGATAAGCAATTGCTTCCGTAGTAGTTTTACTGTGTTTAAGAGAGAACTTAATCTGGATACTTTATTGTGTAGTAATTTTTCGAGACCGACGTATACCAACTAGTAGCTTAAATGCGCCATATCTTCGCTTCTAGTGAACGAAATGTCATGACGTGTTACACATCATTTAGGAAGGTTTGCCCTTCATAAATCAATCCCTCACTAATAGATGGCGGCAATAATTTCCCTAAAATAGGGCCAGTCGGGTTATTTTCGAGACTGAGGGTTTAGTTTTAACTATTAAGATTTCTAAAAAATTCTTTGTATAAAAATTAGCAAGTCAATCCAAATTCGATTTATTTATTTAGTTATTAATGCCTGTCTAAAATTCAAAAATAATTATGAATTACTTTTAACATATTTACTATATGTATTTGAATAACTTGTATATCGTTAAAAAATTACCAATTGGCATAGTATTTGTTGAGTCTGATATACAGGCTGTCGTTAAAATAAAGAGACAACGTATGATAAATGTAAAGATGTAATTATATAGATCAACCTTGAATTATATAGAGCATATATACAACATAAATCTAAAATATTGTAATTAGGGCGTGAACCCCGAAAATTTTATTACGTGGCGCCTATGAATTCAAAATATTCAGAATGTGTATACAAATAAATACTTCATACATACATACGCTACAGCGTATGTTTACATACTTAACAGCTGGATGAGTTGAACAATGACAAAACTATTCTTTTTGTAAATGTCGGTCAACTTTAAGATATCATCATTTATAATATATTCGATTGCACAGTGACGTGAATTTTTTTTTATATTTTTAACATTTTTTCTCACTTATGAGAGGAAATTTTGGGAAAATATTTCGAATTTATATTTTATATAATTACATCTTTCCATTTTTCAAGCGTTGCCTTTTTATTTTAAGGACGGCCTGTAAAACATGTACTCTATATAACATATAATTTGTTGCTTTCATGACTATTCAGCCATGAAGACAACAACAAACACTATCAGATCCACCCTGACAAAAACAAAACCAGACATTGAAAATCAGTGAACCAAAGGCTGTATTTACGAAGTAGCATGTGCATATGGAAGAAAATATATGGGGGAAACAGACATTAGGATCAAGGAACATCAGAAAGTGGTCCAGCTGAGAGAAACCGACAAATCCCGCCTACCTCAACATGGCTGGAAAGAAGGACACAGCATTATATGGGGCAATGCAATAATCCTGGGAAAGGAGGATCATGAGACCAAAAGAAAGCTGAAAGAGACAGTATACAGACTATCCTGTAAAAAATGCCAACAATCATAATTTCGTTATTTATTACCAGATTTTATTTAATACAAACGTATTTTTAATAATATAAAAAAATATTATTAAAAATGGGGTGTGAAGAACACAATACAAGTTCATATGTATTTTTGAATGTATCTTCTCCAAAGACGTAGATACGTATTTCACATTTCTACATGATTATCAATACGCCCCTGTTGGAGAAGAGACACATTCAACAAAACATATATATTATGCAGATATTAAACGCAGATATTATTAAGACATAGCGTGAAGGAATATTCAGCGCTGTCTCTATAATAATCGCAGAACTAGCCGGGTGTTTTTTATAGTCGGTAACCACCGTATCTATAAAAAACTGTATTATCGTGTCTTCACTACTTGACGGCATGAGCCGAATACGTATATAACAACATAATTTGAAACATACTTGAGTAGGTAACACCTACCAATTTTGTATAATACAAAAGTATTTTTAATAATATATAATATTATTAAAAATGGGGTGTGAAGAACACAATACAAGTTCATATGTATTTTTGAATGTATCTTCTCCAAAGACGTAGATACGTATTTCACATTTCTACATGATTATCAATACGCCCCTGTTGGAGAAGAGACACATTCAGCAAAACATAACTACCTTGCTATCTCGCAGATATTATTAAGACAGAGCGTGAAGGAATATTCGGCGCTGTCTGTATAATAATCGCAGAACTAGCCGGGTGTTTTTTATAGTAGGTAACCACCGTATCTATAAAAAACTGTATTATCGTGTCTTCACTACTTGTCGGCATGAACCGAATACGTATATAACAACATAATTTGAAACATACTTGAGTAGGTAAGTGAGTAGGTATTCGGTTCATGCCGACAAGTAGTGAAGACACAATAATACAGTTTTTTATAGATACGGTGGTTACCGACTATAAAAAACACCCGGCTAGTTCTGCAATTATTATAGAGAGAGCGCTAAATATTCCTTCACGCTCTGTCTTAATAATATCTGCGAGATAGCAAGGTAGTTATGTTTTGTTGAATGTGTCTCTTCTCCAACAAGGGCGTATTGATAATCATGTAGAAATGTGAAATGCGTATCTACGTCTTTGGAGAAGATACATTCAAAAATACCTATGAACTTGAATTGTGTTCTTCACACCCCATTTTTAATAATATTATATATTATTAAAAATACTTTTGTATTATACAAAATTGGTAGGTGTTACCTACTCAAGTATGTTTCAAATTAGATTTTATTTAAACAAAAAGTAAATCCATCAAAACCATCAAAAATACTACAAAATAGCAGTGTCTTATTTGTTTTCAGTTGTTTTCAGTAATGTCAAACTATAGTCAACTTTTTTATTTTAAATGGCACCATATAAATTTTGGCTATATTCGGATTGGATTTTTTTTCTGAATTCAACGATGTATAACACGTCTATTTCTGATAAACGTTTATTGAAAAAATAAAATAAATATATAAATTTCATCCTTGTTTTCCATTATTTATAAATTTTCCATTTTCACCATGAAATAACAAAAATTCGATAAACATCAATAAGTGTTAGTATGTTATTAAATCTTCTTTATTGTCCTGTTTGATCATCTTGCCACATCAAAAAACGTATTTTTGTAAAAATGGATAACAATCAATCAACGCACAAATTACAAGTGTTCTTTGAATGTAACAAAAATCGTCTTCAAGCGGTTCGTCGTTACAGTGTTCGTTTTACGGACAGAGAAGTTCCAGATTCGAAAATATTTCAGAGAATTGAAACGAATTTAAGAAATTATGGATTATTTAACAAACCTAAAACACAACAACATAAATTCTCCGAAGATACGGACTTAGATGTTCTTTTAGCAGTATAAGAAAATTCACGAACTTCGACTCGCAAAGTTCCACATAATATTGAGTATCAAAAACTACAGTCCATGGTATTTTAAGAAAACACAAACTTATACCCTCTCGAAAAGTTCATGTGTAGAACAAAATGATCCTGGCCGAATAATACAGTTTTGTCGTTTTTATTTAAATGCATTTGAACAAGACACTAATTAATACAGAATGATAATTTGGTCTGATGAATGCACTTTTAGCAACAATGGTATTTTTAATAGAAACATACATCGACAATGGAGCCAAGACAATCCGAGATTTGTTATTGATAATAATTTTCAAAGACGTTTCAGCGTAAATGTTTGGTGTGGCATTTTGGGTGATCAATTAATTTGGCCATTTTTTATAGATGGTTGCCTAAATCAAGAAAAATATCACACATTATTAAACGAAAATCTCCAAAAGTTTTTAAATAAATTACCTTTAGCAGATTAAAATAGATTATTTTATCAAGATGGGTCTCCCATGTACAACGCCAGAGGAAATACTTATTGGTTTAACACTCAATATGGAAATAGGTGGATAGGCACATACGGTTGTATCGAGTTCACCCCGTTCACGCCCGTTCACCGGTTGTTACGCCTCTTGATTTTTGGTTGTGTACTTATCTACAAAATCGAGTTTATTTAACAAATGCAGAAAATATTCACATTTTAAGACAAAGAATTACTAACACTTGTCAAGAAGTTCTTGCCGTTTGTCTTTTAAACGAGTGGAGTAATTAGGAGACGTGCGGTATGTGTTGAACAAGGAGGCGGACAATTTGAACAATTATTGTAGTGTTTTGTTTTGTTTCTTCTAATACTTATAATACCTACACTTCCAATGTTTCATGCTACATTCGAAAATTTATTAAAAACAAAGTTGATTTTAATAAATGGTTTTTTTAATATACGTCTATCAAAAATAGACATGTTATACATCGTTGAATTCAGAAAAAAAAATCCAATCCGAATATAGCCAAAATATATATGTTGCCATTTAAAATAAAAAAGTTGACTATCGTTTAACATTAATGAAAACAACTGAAAACAAATAAAACACTGCTATTTTGCAGTATTTTTGCAGCTATTAAATTTTTTTCAATAAAATCGTACAATAAATCACGGAATTATGATTGTTGGAGTTTTTTACGGGACACTCTGTATATGGCCAATACACTAAACGCCATAACCACACCGAGATTGAAGGTAAAAGATGTCTGGCTACCAATTACTGGGGAAAATGTCCAGAGAAGCCACTGTACCAGAGAGAGAATAGACAAGATTACCCAAAGCGCACACGGCACGACGCGGTAATGTAGAATATAGAAACTACAGCTTGTAGCTTAAATACAGGTTTTAAGAAATAATATTCTGTCCCCCAAATAGCATAGGGGTTAGTGTGGTTGATTTAATTTAAACTTTCGAATTTCAGGCTTTGTTCGCAGAGTACATTTCGCAATTTAAAAAAATTGGGAAGACATATATGGCAGACATGAGTTTGGCAAGACTAGCTCTTGTCAGGGCTATTTTGAAGACGGCAGAGGATTGACTGCCGAAACGTCGGACTATTCAAATCCTACGAACTATGGAAATTGCCCGAACAACTACTCAATTAATGTTCCATCGTCAACAACTTTTCTTCACGAACTGCATAGGTTTTTCGTAGCTCAAATAATAGGTCACAATATTTGGCTGCTTTTCCGCTTTGTTTTTTGTGATATTGTCCTGACTGGAGCATGACATTTCGAAAATGTAAATATATATCTGTCTGTATAATCCGACAGCGCCATATCTGGTTTATTCAAAAAATTCCAAAAAACTTTGGATAATTTTCTCATCTATCTCATAGATATACTTTAGATGGTAGTATATCTATCACTCGAAGTACTGCATTATGTCGTTGTATGTTTCTATGTTTGAGAAGTATTCCTGGGGCCTACCAGTAGATATCTGGCATTATTGTTATTATTATTATTATTATCATTATCATTAAATTGTAATTATTAAGTGAAAATTATAAAATTTCTTTTTTCCAATTTAGCAAAGTTATTATATTTCTTTTCAAATTTACATATTTGTTGCACATGAATATCAGAGTACATTTTATTTTAGAAGAAGTTTCGGAATAAATTAATACCATTTTACTTAATTCTGGCATTGGCCGTATGCATATATACTTATTATAAAAGTGATTTCTTATGTACGTATATTTAAATAAATAATAATGAAGGCTATATGTCTACCAGTGAGCATGTGTGCGATATATAAAAAACAATTACTGATGTGGGGAGACGTTTTTGTCGTTGTTGTCTCGGCCACCTTTGACTGACCTTAACACGTTCTATTTACGATTCCCGTCCCGACAAAAAATAATTAAACCTGTGTTATTTTTACGAAAGTATCGAAAAAAATAACGTTGTTTTATTCAGTCAATCCATAAATATGATATAGATACTTTAATCTATTACATTTAAATTAATAAATTGTCCGACTTTGGAGACTGTGGATAAGTAAGAAACTTAAAAAAGGCATGAAAACCCTTATCAAAATTAATAATCGTATCCTAAATACGTGTTTCGACAACTAAATTGTCATCCTCAGTATGTAACATTAATGAACATAGGGCACAGTAAAGCTAAGACAAAGAATCGCCCAGCACTTTAGAAGGCGTCCACATATCAGTTTTCGAAAAAGGCACACATTTGTTTTATTTCTCCTCACCCACGCTCTAGTCTTATCTACTTTTCTAAGAATCCGAAAAAACAACTACCTGACACTAGGCCTTTGTCGACATTGTAGAGTAAGATGATGTTAACTGAACATGCTGGTTAATAATAAAAATTATAATAGTAGCCTTTATTGCCCAATAGGTGATCTCCATTTACAGGACATAAATGTAATTACAACATTAAATATCAAAGCAAATGAATATAATGTTTAATATAAAAAATAAGTAACTGAAAGGATTAGACAAAATGTAAAAAATAAAACTCAAAACAACTTAAGCAAAATAATATAACAAAATAAAAAAAAACATGAACTGGCCTAATTGAAAAAGAAAGAATCTTCAAAATATTTGTTGGCAGTAGTGCTCATAAAGTAGACAGGGGAACGCTGCAACACATTGATCCTCGCCTTAGGCACATGAGCGACGGAGTTGAAAAGTGAATGAAGCCTCGACACGTGTGGAGAAATTCTTAACAAAAGGCAATCGATCCTATTATTTAAAAGTTTCAACATGAAGGTAGCACATTGGCGATCCCTTCTGTTCAAGATTGAAGGCATATTATGTCGTCGCAGCAAATCTCCCTGACGTATTCCAGTAGGTGGATATATTCCATCAATTTTAAAGTAGAGAAATTTTAAAAATCGTTGGTGTATTCTATCCAAAATTAATCTATGGAAGGCATAAAAGGAATACCAAACAATAGCTGCAGTCCATTTTGCTGACAACAAAAGCGAAATACAACACTTTAGGCAAGTCAATGTTATTAAAGTTGGTGGAAACATGCATAATGAAATTCAGAGCTTTGTAGGAGGATGTGCACACAGCTTACAATTGTTGCTTAAAAGACAATTCAGAATAAAATAGTACACCCAGGTCCTTAGTGACAGTTTTCCTTTCCAAGTAAGTATTATTAATTCTATACAGCGACAGTATAGGAGATTTCGAGCGGGTGTAACTCACAAAACAACACTTCTTAGTATTTATAAGAAGTGTTGTTTTGTGAGTTATTGAAGCTATTACATCAATTGGGGATCATATCCGAATTACCTTGCAGAAGACAAATATCGTCGATACTAATTATCTCAGAATAAATCTTTAAATCATCCGCATATGCTAAAACTGGACAGGTGAGAATAGCCAGCATGTCGTTGATAAACGACACGAAAAGAAGTGGTGCTAATTTGGAACCCTTAGGCACACCAGAGTTCGTAATGATTTCAAATGAGCGAAAGCCGTTGTAAGATACATAACAAATTCGATTTTTTAAATACGAATTCATGAAATTTAAAGTAGATGGTGCAAAGCCAAAATAGCAAAGTTTAGAAAGTAAGGTTTTATGACTTATAGTGTCAAATGAATGGAAAAAGTCAGTATAAATAACATATACGTGACTGCGCCTATCCAGAACCTCACTCAAGATTTGAGAGATACTATATAAATTAGTCAATGTGGAACGCCCCAGGAAGAAAGCCGTGCTGGTTGTGGGATGAGAACTGACTAATATTTCCCTAGATTCTAGTATATAAAACTGTTCAAAGATCTTCGCAAATTTCCATAGAATGGAAACAAGGCGACAGTTTGCCAACAATGACATCTCCTTTTTTATGAACGGAGCAAACAACTGCTCGCTTCCATAGATCAGGAAAGGTTTCTGTTTTTATGGAAAGATTCCTAATCACAGCTAAAGAAGATTCAAATATAAATCTGCAGTCACCCACTAAAAAGCTTGATAGAAGGTCACCACCAGCAGTAATCTTATTGTTAAGATTGGACATACATTTAACAAATTCATCCACAGTAATCGTAGGAAAGGTGACAGATGGACAATACGTAAACTATTCAGGATAATTTGAACTGTAATTTTGTAAGTACACGTTTGAAAATTTGTGGGCAAATGCATTGACTATGTCTAAAGGTTCGGAAAATTTAATATTGCTGTCAAAGAGAGTACCAGGAATTCTAGTTGAATTGTTAAGAAATTTCCACAAATCTCTAACCGAACATGATGGCATATCCACCCTTTCTTAGCGACTAAAAATTCTATTATACTTAGGAATAATAAAACAAACTCTACCTTTCATTCTTTTCATGAATGGACATCTGAGTTATCGTTAGGATAGTTCATATTATTTGTCACATGTTAATGTGGTGTTAAATTGTACTCTGTAAAGTAATAGTTTGTTTGATTTCTCGTGAAAATCACGGTGACATTCGTACAGCAAATCGTACAACACAGTTCGTAAAACGCACGTTTTTGTAATCGGCTGGTATAAATATTTGATGTAGCTAAGTAAAAGTACCTATTAATATCTATGTTTTAAAACACATATAGCTTGTCAGGTTAAGTGAACAATGTCAGTGTGGGGTTATTTGAACACTGTCCAGTTAACCTGAATGTAGTTCAATGTACGTGTAACGATATAGTATTTTTTGTTGTTGTCAGAAATTCATTGAGAATGCCGCGGATTCGAGTGCGCAATCACACATCATATTCTGAAGATCAATTCAAACATGCTGTTAAAGCAGTATTAGAGGAAGGATGTTCCGTGAAAGGTGCTTCTCATTTGAGGACATTTGTGACAGTAGTGGAAATTATTGGAGCTACTGAAAAACTAGTTTCCTCGTTTATTATTTTCCCACGTGTTCACTTTAAAGACAACATATTGCATGGTGCTCCTTCGGGAAGCAAGGATGGTACAACTTCTACAGGCTACATGAATAGTACATTGTTTTTACCACTTTTACAGCACTTTGCAGAACACGAGAGACCCTATAAAGGAACATCCAAACTTATTATTCTCGATAATCATGAGAGTCACTTAAATATTGCTGCACTCGACTTTGCTAAAGATAATGGAATCATCCTGTTAACGCTGACACCTCACTGTAGTCATAAGTTACAGCCCTTGGATGTCAGCATATTTAAACCTTTCAAAAAATATTATAACGAAGCCTTCGATAAATGGACGATAAACTATCCAGGAGGACCCATAAGTATATATGACATAGGAGGGTTAATAGGAGAAACCTTTTCTCTAGAATTTACCCCAAAAAATATCTGTAGCGGTTTTAGAGTTACAAGCATAGAACTATTTGATGATAAGATATTATACGAAGAAGATTTTGCATCCTCTTATGTCCCAGATACAGCAGATCCAACTATAGGAGTCATACATGTAAAATCTGCCGATTCTTCTGAAGCTTCTATAGCGGAACCTGTACAATTCATTACTCCCGAATATATCCATCCTCATCCAAAAGCTATGGACGGTGGATGAAGAAAAAGAAAGTCTATGATTTTGACAGCGACACCAACCAAACATGAACTTGAGTAAGAAGCAAGAATCCGAGAAACCAAGCAGAAAAGAAAGCTAAGAGTAGATACTCTTTTTTTTTTTTGACTCAAACAGAGAGTCAAAAGAAAAGTACTAGATTCCAGTTCATCTGAAGAAGATATACCCGAGTATCACGAGACCTCCAACTCTCCAGAAGGTTTTAGTGACCCAGAAGAAAATAATGAACTCAAGATAGGTGGCTATTCTATTGTTAAAGTGTATGGTAAAAGTAAATACAGTTAACGGCACTACATAGCGAGCATCGAAAACGACAGTATAAATGGATATAATGTAGTGTTTTTAAAAGACATAGAGGCACAAATAAATTTTCCATGAGTGAGGAGCGTAATTACGTCCTGAAAACGAATGTTACTTGTAAAGTATCCCTACAACTAAAAAGAAGCACAGTTATATATGCCAACATGCTTACTTTTAATGTTGATTTTACTGAATATATGCGTAGTTTGTTGTAGTTTGGATGATGTCGTCAAACGGTATTTTTTCAATTTTGTTTTGTATTTCAGAATATTAAAGAATGTTTTCTATGTATGTTCTCCATTAAATGTTATACTATTCTAGGGTTGTTTTAGTTTAAATACCAACTGTTCATTTAACCTGCTCACAGTGTTCATCTAACCCAGGTGTCAGGTTACCTGGACAGTATTGCTCTGAATAAAAACATTAAATCTCATTTAATTCCATTTCATCTGTTTAGGAAAAACCCCTTATCACTTATAAGCTACATGGTTTATACTGTGGTTGTAAACTTATTTAAAAAGTATTAGAGCATTTGCATATCTTACGTGTTCTTTTGGTTCATAATAATATGCATGGACAATCCAATTCCATCAGGTTGTTATATTTTTTAAAGATTCAAGCAATCTACCGTAATACGGTATGCGCCAATTCTTTTGCGTATGTCTGCCTATCGACATATTATTGTATCAGCGTTATGTGTTCGTAGAAGTGCAAAGAACATTGTGCTATGAGGTTAGAGTTTAAAATGGGTGTTACGACGGAGGACAAAGTGTTTATTGCGGAGCATTGTATTCGCTTGTACGAAAACGGCTATCAGGATGGGCCGAGTTTGAAGTGGCGCAACAATATCACGAATAAGTTCTTAAAGCGGCACCAAGCAATGCAGTTATGCTTTATATTGTTAAGAAATTTCGTGATACTGGCAGTGTATTGTGCCAACAGAAGGGAAGTTCTGGTAGGCCAGTAACTGTGAGAATAAATGTGAATCATGAACGTGTTGCCAATCAGATTTTAGAATTACCTGACCGAAGTCTCGAAGAACGTCCTTGAAATTGAATATCAGCAATACGTCACTTCGACGATTGTTTGAAGACGTCGGTGAATTTCCGTCCGAATTCAGGTTAGATAACAATTAACAAACCAAGATATGCATGCCAGTGTTATGTATTGTGGACGAATTTTGGCTATGGTGTACGAGGATCCAGATTTATTGCGGAATGTGCGGTTCTCTGGCAAAAGTCACATTCACTTGAAAGGTAACATCAATAAACAAACAATTGGCTTTCTTGGTTTTGAGAGGCCAGGCGTCATCGTCTAGAAACCGCTACATAGTGAGCGCGTGAAGATATGATGTGCACTGTCAGCACACGGTATGGTTGGTGAGGATGCTGATGGTGTACCTCTTACTGTTGCCCAGGAACGCTATAGAAACATGGCATTTAGGCCATTTATTTGGGATATCGGAAGTTTTTGTCGTGGAAGAAACCTCCGGATAGAAAGACAGTGGTTTCAACAGGATGGGGCGACCAGCAACATCGCTCATAACTTTATAGCCGCGCTACGGGAATCTTTTCAAGGACGAATCATATGCCAAGGGACTGACTTCAATTACCAACCACATTTCCCGATCTTAAACTACCGGACGCATACCAATGGAGAATGTTAGAGAAGAAAATATTCAGCAGCATACCTGTGTTCTCGAATATGATTGAAAATCTACCTAACCGTAATGAGTAGTGTCTATAGCGCAATGGCTCACATTTTTAAGATGTATACTACAGAAATTAAAATATATAAGTAATAATTTATGTATGCATTGCTCCAGTAATGTATATTTTGAAACCTTTGACCAGCCCCTCGGAGTAACAGTACAGCGTAAATGCTGGAAGCCCATGGCTTGTCTTGATGTTCAATAGTTAGCCCAAAATAGTGAAAACAACTTTTTGTTAAAGGTGTAATATTCCGCTTATGCTGGTGGGAGTGAATTCTTTACATACATAACAGAAACTGTTTGTATTATTTATACATGTACGTGACATAATGAAATAACGAGATGTTCAGCTATCACAAACCGATTTACATTGAATCGAAAGAGCGGTGGGTATCTCTTTATATACCCACATATCCAGATATCTACTAATTCTTAATTCGATTGGTTTTAGAGCAAAACGGGAGTGGTTTAAATGTTCTGACATTGGAAACATGCAAGGACATGTCCAGATATGTCCACTCAATATTCTACAGAACAATATTTTTAGTAGTATCTTTCTTATTTAGAAGTAACTTTGAAATTTTCATAAATTCTTTAGAAGTTTAAAAGTTTCTTTAAAAACGTTATTTAAGAAGATATCTTGAAATCCTGACGTGATGGAATAAATTTTAAATCAGATTCAAAATCAGCCTGACGAAAGACATAAACTACATGTATTGGTGTATAAGGAAACCAAACTGTGTTGACCAGTGTTATTGTTTGTTTGTGTATCTGCAATAAACTCCGAAACTACCAACCGATTGAGTTCCAACTTTAATCCAAAGTGTGCTTTGAATAGAGGAAGGTTATGGACATACACAGTATGATTTACAAAAGGTGGCCCTGAACAATAGTTTTAAGAAATGGCTAAATGAAACGTATCACAACAAAATACAATAATTTCTCAATTATAACATGAAAAAATTTGGAAAATATATTGATAAACATTGTATATATATATATATATATATATATATATATATATATATATATAAATAATAGACTTTTTATTGGTTTAGCGACCTTTTATTGAATTTTGATGTTTTATTCTACGACGTTTCGACTTTTATTATTATTCAGTCTTTTTCAAGTAACTAGAAACAAGAATTAATACAATGAGAACATGAGAACTGTGTTTGCTTTTGTGAGACTGAATTAACAATTAAATTAACAATTAAAATTAACATTAGATTAAAAAACTGTATTAACCAATTAAATTAGCACTTAAAGTTAAAATTAAATTAAAATTAGATTAATGATAAGTAAGGAAAAATTCAATAAAAGGTGGCTAAACCAATAAAAAGTCTATTATTTTTAATATTAAGACACGGCCAATAAAATAAATAAGAAAAATAAAATTCTTATAAACAATATATATATATATATATATATATATATATATATATATATATATAAGGTAAACTTAATAAGTCGGCGATTAAAGGTCTGGTTTACTTCAAAGTGTATATATCTAAAACAATCCTATATGTTTCGGCAATGATGCCTTTGTCAAGGGAATAAAAAATATAAATAACAGAATATAAAAAAATTTATATTCTGTTTATATTTTATTTTATATTATTTATATTCTGCCATTTATATTTTTTATTCCCTTGACAAAGGCATCATTGCCGAAACATGTAGGGTTGTTTTAAATATATATATACTTTGAAGTAAACCAGACCTTTAATCGCCGACTTATTAAGTTTACCTTATCATACCAAGGTCACGAAAATATTATATTTATATATATATATATATATATATATATATATATATATATATATCAATCGATTTTGTTTTTAGTGAGTTTTTGTGGTCAAAACACAGCATTCGTAGATGGTACAAATATAGAAAGAATTGCAATACATCCCAAGTTCTCCGGTCATGCTTGCGTAAGTAAACACAAAAAGAATGTACAATCTTTTTAGAAATCAATATTAACGACACGATAGCATACCCTACGAATACAAAAAAAAAATTATAACAAAATAGAACGATAATGACAATACAAACACAAATAGCGTAAGTAAATTTACAAATAACAATTACTTGTAATTTAATGAGGAGAATGAATGATATTCAAAAACTATTATTGACTACCAATATACGCAACAAGACACATTCGCTGCTCAATTTCCCAAACAACTGTTAGATATTAGGAATGGCAATTGAAGTCCATGCATCCACGAATTGTATTATATAGCTAGCAGAATTCTAGATTACTACCAGGGACCGGACACAGGACGTCGATCACTCATCACCCACGGGCGTACTATTGAAAATTTGTATTTTTAAAGGGTTTTTAATTTTATTTATATAATTGGAAAGCAAATGAGTGGTGATCTATAAAATAAGAAATACATTTTTATTTGTTTATTTTGTAGTTCAAGTTGAGTAAAGGAGTATTAATATTAACTAGCAATACTTTCTCAAGTTTCTCTTCCGTAAAATTTGTTCTTTTTGAATGAAATACATCCTTGTAGACAGAAAACGTCATTTCTACATCGTAACTGGTTATAGGTGCATATCGGAAATATTCTTTTATTTCAGCGTATTTAGCAGTTATATTTTGAGGCATTGCCCCCATTCACAATTGCCGCAATGTAATTAAATCTGGATTTCTATTAAAACTGTGTCTAATTCTTGCCGAAGGTCACATTCGAAGCCACTTGGAACATTTTTTAAATTATTAATAACCAATTCCAATATGGTTAATAATGGTTTGCAAAGTGTTCCTGAAGAAAGTACAACTGGTTTTTTAAATTTAAATTATGTATTAGTTCCTGGTACTTAGAAATACTTCGAGCATCGTCATTTAACCATCTAACGAAATCTTGGAGACTAGTAGCTTCGAACCATGTTCCCCATCTAATTATTACTGGAGAGGGAGGCAATGGCAAAAATAGAAGTTTTGCCCTGGGAAGCGATACTCTCAATGGTGCTTCTCTGAAAATTTTTTTTAAAGCGGTTATAAATCTATACACTTCCGAAAAGGTGTCTCTGGTATATTCACAGATTCTGTGGAGAGTTTGTGCTACACAAGTAATATACAGCATTTAGGATATGTTTCCTTTTATAGTTTGCCTGTTTTTAACATATAACACTGTCACTGAATGAATAAAAGTATTTTTTCTTTGTACTTGTTGTCCTAATGAGGCATTTGGTGCATATTCTCGTAAATTGTTTAAGCTACTGTTTCCGCATCAAATGTATTTATAAACTTTGTTGTTATTACATATGCTTTATATGAAATAGTTTGATGTAGTACAACAGCTACAACATTTACCACATAGCGATCTAATATCTCGACAATTTCGTCGGCACTTATCCATAGGTACTGATTTGAAAGATGGCTTCCAATGATTTCTACTGCTTTCGTGTAGCACTTAGAAGCATAATATTTGCGTAAAGTGGATTCATCAGGAACATATTTGAATAAATGTTTCGAAGGTGGGATTGTTAAGTTTATTTAATGGAATATTTGCCGCCATTCAAGCTTCACAGAGTTGTTCGTTAAAATTGTCAGAATCCAAGGGGTCTACTTTCTGTGTATGTGTTTACGATGCTAAGTGACGTTTTACGTGCGATTTCTTGGAATTTTTAATGATATTTTAAAGACTTTGCGAATAAGTTTCGAAATCACTGGCAATGAACATGCAATCAGTTTGACCCTTAATGCAACTCGCCATTGTTTCACGATGCCATTCTCGACGTTGTTCAATATAACTATGTTCTAGATCTAAATAAATAAAAATAAAAAATGTTTGTGTAAGTTATTGAAACTGAACGAAAATCGCCGAACACTTACATCAAAATATTTGGAAGAAGTAGATTCGATGAAACGATATTAACCAGGATCTATTACAAAAATTACGAAGTATGTAATCAACAGTTGAAATAATGAAGAAAAGGATCTAACTCACCATACTTTATTTATCTTACGAAATATAAACTAATAAATAAAATAAATTATAGAAACTCCTCACGCCTCTATCTACGTCCATGAAGAAAGGAATTGAAGTGTAATATTGAAGTAATTGCGTCATAATTCCAAGACAAAAAAACAGATGTGTGGTTAGCCGAATGTATAGTGCTATTCAAAACGGCGTGTTGTACTTAGCAATGTTATCGTCTATTTATATGGTCCATCGTAATTTTGGCCTCTCGTGTCCGATCCCTACTTATTACACAAACAATAACCTTCAATGACTATGCGAACGAGCAATATTGGCAGCCAAAACATGACGTCAAGCCAATAAATACGGGAATTCTATCAAATAACTAAGCTAATTGTGTTATGAATCAGGACGAAGTCCTCAATTAACCTGTTGAATTCCTGAATTCACTAGATTTAGCAGAATGGCCGCCGCGCGTTTTGACGTTGGAAATTTGTATACCATCTTTACAATGGTACCAGTGTTGCACTTAAAGTTGACACACAACATCATCGAAGCCATAATATTTATAGACAAATATAAAAGAGAAAATGTGCTACTGCCACGAATACCAGAATACTACAGATCCCTGAATACAATGGACACAGACAGATATGAGATTTGAATTCAAAACACTGCAGTTTCCAAATCGACTCGCCCTCACAATGGCAGTCAATAAAGCACAGGGAGAATTGTATCAAATGTGTGGATTGAATTTATACAAATTCATGCTTCTAACATGGGCAGCTGTACGTGGCCGATTCACGAGTTAGCATATCGACAAATTTATTTGTGTACGCACCTAATGGCCAAACACAATATATTGTATTACAGGAATTAGAATTGCTTTAAATTCAGCACAAAATTAAAATTATTCTTCTAAAATTTTCCGTTTATGAAAGACAATATTTAAAATCGTAAAACAATATTTCAGCAACAAAATCGGAACTTCACCACTGTATTTGTGTTATTTGAAGAATTAATAACCCTTGCTACATTTTGTCTGTTTGTCGTCAAACAAAAGTTCCAGGTATATATATATTGGGTTGAATGACAAGTCTGGATGCAGGGTCCCCTGCGGAAGAAATTTGAACTAAGTAAGAGTTCTCTTGAACAGCTGTGTTTACTTCATTTGTGTTTTCGTGCAGTAGCTTGGAAGTCAGTGCCTGTTTTGGACCGTAAAATTTATTTTAAAATGGCCAGTTCTGAAAAAACTTGCTAATATTAAGTTCTGCGTTAAATTTAGTGATGAAATAGGCTAGCTGAATGCTGCATATGGCAATGAATGCCCCTATCGCAACACTATCTCCAAATGGTATCATTATTTCAAACAAGGTGGTACAGAAACCGCCACGAAGACGAAAGAAAGACGACCTAGAAATTAATTCGAGTTAATTCGTTAACTCGAGATTGTTAAAAGCCATCTTCGATTGTCTGGTGAAGAATCCCAAAACATCACTGGTCTTACTTTATGCTGAACTCGTTGAGTCAAAAGAATGCCTATAACACATCATCAAAATGCGTCTTCAGTTCAGAAAGGTCGTGGCAAAGTGGAAGTTGCTGTCTTATGAGCAAAAGAAGAAACAAGTCGATGATGCGAAATCAATTTTAGACGAGTATGGTGCTGAATGGGATGAGTTATTGAACAATCTGTAAACTGTCAATGAGACTTTGGTCTATTACGAACCACCATAGACCCGAAATTAAGCTTCCGAATGGTAGCTTCCTGGTCAGCCACCGCCAATAAACGAGCGTACCAAAATGACATTCAAAAAGACCATGGTTACTGTGTTCTGAAATAAAGATGGGATCGTGCATATTAACTATCTCAAATCGGGTAAAGCCATCAACAAAATATACTACATGAACCTTTTTGATGTTGTCAATGCCAAGATTGCGGCTAAGAAGCGTCGTAAAGTCAAATTTCAACAAGACAATTGTCCAGCCCATAAAGCAAATTTTATACTCGAAAAGATCACTCACCTGGGTTGGGCGCTTCTAAAATACCCACCTATTCGTCCGATTTGGCACCCTCCGATTATTATTTGTTAAAACGCAAATTTATAAACGCTAACGATGCAGAAACACAAGTTAGTGCCTATTTTGCCTCAAAAAATTCAGCTTAGTTTTTTAGGGACTTTGACATGTTGAAGTCACAATTGTCCAAAGTAATTTTAAATAAGGGAAACTATTATTAATTTGAATATAAAGAAAAAATTCGAGAAAATAAAACCGTTGATCCCTGTACACGGACTTGTCATTCAACCTGTATATATCGTTTTATCTATAGTTATGTTAATTATCCATTAACAGTTCTAACTGTATAAAAATAGGTTCATAGGTAATTATGTATTAACGCTATAATTATTTTCTATGGACAGGACAAATTAGCGCTCGTTTCCATAAGTCAAAAAAATGCATGTCTTTAGGAAATGATTGGTAATTGTACATACACGAGGATAAATTTACAATTCAAAATTAGAATACTTGGCAATAGATCGTCACCAACTAGGCTTTTATTAGGCATTTTCGACATTTGTTCGAGTAATGTAATCTTGATAAACAGTTTAGTGACTTCTGGAAAATGTGCCTACAGTGAATTTACTGTTGCCATTGTAAAGTCTCCCAGATACTCTGGTTGATTTTCGTTTACTACTTAAGAAACCCCATATCGCAGAGTGGTCATTTCCATCACCGACAAATACTATCAATAAAATCCAGAAATAAAAGATTTTATAAAAGCTCGCGAACGTCTGAATTCATTGTAATAAAGTGTGTCTCTGGTACTTTTCCACTTTAGATGATAATATGTTTTCGTTTTGACATTAGATTTGATCTCTCCCGATATGAATATCGATTTTAAATAACTAGAAGTTGGCTCTTCTTCTTCTGTTTTGGGTTGGACGCCAGCAAGTCCGGGCACTTAAGCACACTGCCCTTCGTACTATCCCCAACAGATCTCTCAGTTCCACTCTGTTAGTCTTGTGTCCTCGATAAAAGACATCCTCCTCAGTGGAAGTTTGAGTACACTCGTAGGATTCAATAAATATCTTCCGAAATGTTTCTGTCTGAGTCCTTTTAGTTCCTCACAAATGCATATTATATGAATGCTAGTTTCCTTCTGTTTTTCACATCTCCTACATCAGGGCTCGCTAACCAAGCCAGATACTTCCTTACAGGATAATGTCCGGTCATGAAACCGGTAATTATTTTAAATAAGTTTTTGTTACTAGGAATTACGTTAGCTGAAAACTTTCAGTCCAGCTCCTATAGTAGTGTTTTAATATGGAGTGGGCCTCCCGTTAACCTCCATTCCTTTTTATGTTTTCTTTCTAGCCATAACCAAATCTCCCTTTTAGCGGAATCCTTAGCGATTCTACATACAGGTTCTGGTCCTATGAAATTCCTATTAGTACCTTCTTTGGCCGTTCGTCTCATTGCCTTTAATTTCCTCATCTTATGGCACCCTAGAAGTTAGCTATAATAATAGAGAAAACATATAGTTATTGATTGGAGAAAAAATATCAATTTAAATGAAAATATTGAAAAACACAAGTGGAATGAAAATTTCTAATACATTACACAAACGTGCAAAATAAATTAATAAATAAATGACAAATATTTTACCAATCTATTGTTTAGTCCAAGAAACTAAACGTTTCACAATATTCTGTACCAATGAAGGACAACAGTAACGTTAACAGAATTGCTTAAATAAAACAAAATACCGTGCACACGAGACATATAATTAATTTAAACTGAATTTAAAACTATTCCACATTTTCATTAATTTTGAGCTTTGAAATTTTGCGGTACCAGGGATACACATATCCAAAATAAGATATTTAGTTATTATAGCAAATAAACTTCGTTTTACGTGCTGTGTCAACACATATATATCTACATATAAATACATGCATATATGTAACACTTAATACGATGTCCTAATTTGCATATTTTTTATCGGCGATCTCCAACAAAAAAATCCGTCCGTCCAGTTTTCTCCTTTGTTTCAAGCGTGTTTCTTTTTTAAATCAAATCCTACCGTAACAGAAACATAAATATTAAGTTATAAAATAAAAGAAGCAGTTTATGGACACGAGTTGTTTTGCTTAATACCTACCAGTTTGTCTGTATGACGATCATGCGGTAATGCCACCTGGTTGAACAAGTCTCGAAAAAAAAGGGTCATTCGCGCAAGATCACAATTCTGATATGTAGATACACACACACACACACACACACACACACACACACACACACATATATATATATATATATATATATATATATATATATATATACACAATATCTACGTGAGCGTAATATACACGCGTGACGAATAAGTAGTTAAAATAAATAGTGCGATGAGTTGAAATTTTCACAAAAAAATTAATTTCGTCGCCTGCTTCTTAATTTTTCTTATCGCATGAACATGAAAACTTAAGTCCTATTAAATCGTAATAGTATATTGTATGTTAAGAGCTGAAAGTGCATGTTTGCCGCTTCCGGATGCAGGGCCGTGCCAACCGGTGGTGCCAGGGGTGCCACGGCAGCCGGGCGGCACGGCACGTCTTGGGACGGCGGGCGGCGAGTGGAAAAGAATTTAAAATAGAAATATGTACTAATTGCAACATTTTTATTACGTTTATGATAGTTTAAACCTACTACTTATTAAATAAATGTATTCGGTGACATTAGAAATGTTACACCCGGAAGGAATACTTTGTTCAACTTGATTTTTTGGCAATGTGATAGTTTTACATCAAAAATGAAACGGTACCATTTACAAGTAATTTTATTAGCATGTACGAATACGAAAAAAAAATAATAATGTGTTTGGCGAACCCGTAGCTGAGTAGGTACACGTCTAGGCATCGACAAAATGAGACGGTCGATATATGCTTGTGGTACCTCGTTCTAAGCAACTTGAGTTAGTGGATTAACTGCACCAGAGTCTGTGGAGCATGGTGCAAAGAGGGCAGTCTCCCCCCCCCCTTTTATTATCAAAAATATTAAATTTAGACAAAAATAAATTTAGCTTTTCCCTGGCACACCGGCGCCAACATACTTTGGAGCACGAAGAATAAGGCCTGATCATCCTATTGTAAAGTTTGTCTTTTCGGGTTCTTAAATAAAACTAACAATAACTTTAGACACACACTATATTAATATTAAAACGTATGACAATATAAAACTAACTATTAACAATAATAAGTACATTTATGTATTTATATTTAGGTATCTATATTTATGTGTACTGCGCGAGACTCTAGGATTCAATGAATGTCCACATCCCTTCCTCGACGGCTTATATATGAATGGGAACGTCTTTTCTAGAATGCTCCAAATCTGTCGAGAAAACGTACAGAGGGATGACGCGCCTCGCGTCATCGGATGAGTCATTACACTATTCTGAAAATTTAGTGCTTGCATATGCTGCCGAAATTTCAAAGTCGAAGAAATCATCAACAATATGGTCTATCTCTTCAGTGCTGAAAAACGACACTCGATTAGAAATAACATAGATATTAGCAAATATACTAAAATGATAGCCTTTTTGAAAAAGAAGTCGATTGGCTATAAACCCATGAAATTTAAAATTTTTAAAAGACAAGTAATTACTAAGTTTCTGTGAAATTCACAAGATTAGCGTTGTTAAATGCTAATATAACAATTTTTAGGTAGCTTAATATTAGGGGTGTCTGTAGTGTGTTGTCGGGAGGAACTAGCTAAAATGTTGATTGATTACGTGTCAATTCTTATAATACAAATCCTTAGCACTGAGACCAACATCCAGCGCACGTTTATGGTTTCTAACGGTGGACAAGAAGATTTGGTTTAGATTTCATTTTACCACAAATGTCTTACCATGTGTCCACCATATGCAACAACACAACGATTTTTTTAAGGATTTTAGAAGTGTAAATGTAAAAACCAAGTTGTCGGAATGAATACTTTTGGAAACATGCCGAAACAAATAGCAATGTTTTAAATTTACCTGATGTGGGTAGATATATTAGTCATTGTTTCCGACGGTCTTCGGCTACTCTACTGGCCGATGCCAGTGCGGATATTACTAATGGCGATCAGCAACGGTGGACGAAGGAGACATAGAGGAATCATTAAAGATCAAGGTGGCTGTGTCTCGCAAAATTTTAGAATTAAATTCTCAACCCGTTGAGTCTGGACCTGGTATTGTTGAACATACCATGATAACTTCATCAGTACCTGCAGGTAGCAGCAAAAATGATTCGATACTTATTCAAAATTGTAAAAAGTTTACGGTAAATTTTAATGTTTACAATAATGGTAATGTATAGTAAATTTCACACATTAATCTAATTATTGTGAAATATTATGTAGATTAAAATTTTAATTTACATGTGTTAAAGTTGTTTGTGTAGTAAACATAGAGGGCTTGGCAAGCGGCAAAGTACATCAAAACACTTTGAAGCAGCAAAGTAACATAAAAGCGCCCTCAGTGGCAAATAACCACTTTCTGTCATCAATGACAGTCATCGAAAAAATTAATATGATATATTATCTTCATTTGAAAACAAACAATAAACTTTTTTTGAGTGTTGTACGTGAAATATCTATTGCTTCCACATTTTTATTATAAAACTAATTTCCAAATATTAAAAAAGAAACATTTCAACAATATATCGTGGTATGTGTAATATAACTGGCAACGTAGAGGGAATTATGGGAAAATGTAACTACATTATCTTCGTTCTTTCAGTGAAAACTTCAAAAGAAACAATAAATACAAATCCATTTTAAAATATCTAATATACACAGTCTCGGTATAAACTGTCAGTATTTTAATCGCGTATAAAAAATGAATAAATGATTCTGCAAAACTAAGATACATGTATTCGAAAAGTACAGAAAGCTAGCTTTCAAACGATATATAACTTATTCGAACAGATCGCTTTCTGCGTCCACAGGGAGTTGCAAAAAACCGTCTATCGATTTACGCACTGTTTCTAGCGATATTGTTGTTGCAGCTTCAAGAATCCTTTGTTGCAGAGACTCAGAATTTATATGCCGTTTTTTACAAAAGATACATTCGAAAATTTTCCATAATCGATAGTTGAGAGGATTCAGGTCAGGGCTACTAGAGAAATTTTTTAAGTTTACGAAATGGGAGGGGTTGGATGGTAGTGAGAGAACTCTTTCATGTCATGACGTACTCAGTGACTCTTTTTAAGAAAAATATAAAGTTCTATCATAATTACGTCAGTAGTGCTTAATCCTTATGTGGCTGAAGGACGTACCCGGTTACTTTTAAGATGTATAAATTGAAAATTTGAATTTTCAGGAAGCCCAATCAAGTCGAGCCTTCGGGACATCCTGAAGTAGATCATTTTATATACAATTATTAAATTTTAGACTGAGAGGTTATAGAGACAACAACTTTCTTATCTTGAAGAAAATTTGACACAGCTCTGATGGACGGTGTTACCGGGGTACCCACCACTCAGTATTCAATACAAAAAAGCAGTAAAAATGGTAGTATTTGCAATACTTTTCATTGTATTGATTGCTATATTCACAGAAGTATCTGACAAAATATAAAATAAGATGATTACCAATCATTTATCCTAACATTCAAGGCAATGTAATGTTTAATCACATGCATGATTCTTACCAATGGTACACATCTTCCGAGTTTTTCTTTTTAGTTTATCGTCGCTGCGATAACACATTTTACATATACCTTTTACTGAAATACGTCCAGAAGAATCTCGTTCAGTATTTTGGCAACTTCTAGGACAACAGCCAGGAGGCTTTCAATGGCATTTTGCGTGAATTTTTCGTAATACAATGGCACTTTTACTTCTTTGGGTCACAGCAGATAAACACAAATCACGAGCTAGGTGTTTTAGAAACGTTGGCCTTTTATTTGCGTTGCGGTAGCTAGTGAATTGTTTTTCGTGTAAATATTATAGACAGTCACAGCTGCTACATCTAACATATTTAAAAAAAAGGCCAATGGCCAGCGACTTGTTCGCCTCTTGCACGTGTATGTTTCCAGGATTTTGTCCGCTAATTTAGTTTTATCATGAAAAGAAATTACCTCAGGTTTTTTCTTCAAAGTATCAGCAGCAGAAAACGGACTGAAGCGATTGAATAACCAATTGCCCCGATAAAACGTTGTGGTGGTATCATGATAATATGCATGTTATAACAGCCCCACTATTTGCTTGCTCGATTGCATTCGTCGAGCAGATGTTGTTATTTCCGTCGTTATTGTGTCTATTCATTCATAAATTATATTTTACAGTGGCGTGCTTCTGGTTTCGTTTCTTTCAGTGTTATTTGGTTATAACCTTTAGTATTTTAAAAAATCCGTTTTATATTGTTATATTGTATATTTATCCTATAGTTTTTTATAAATATTAAGTTTAATTTACTACCTTATTTTTGGAGTAGTTTTAGTTTCTTCTTTTTAGTCCACTTCTCTCTGCTTCATAGTATTTCTCTTTATTTTCATTAACTATGGAGAAATCTCCTAGGGCAACCATGGTAGGATGGATTAGAGGCTATACGGATTGGTTGCATATTAGTAATGACACCGAGATATACTGCAGTGCCTGTTCATTAAGTTTAAGGTGTCCACAAAAGTGTAACGTGCAGAGACATGTTTCTTCGAAAACTCGTCAAGGTAACATATGACCATCTGCACCTGACACTTTTAACGAAGAACTGTCTGAAGTTTTCATGGCGGCCAATATTCCATTCAAAAAGGTTAACAATCCAGTCCTCAAGAGGTTTCTTACAAAATATGCTGATCGTCATAAACCAGATGAATCTACTTTACGTAAATACCACTTACCAAAATATGATTTGAGAACCATTGAAAAACTACGAACCAACCTACCTGGTCATTATCTTTGGGTAAGTGCAGACGAAACAACGAATGTAATGGGACGATATATGTTAAATGTAGTTGTTGGTATTCTTCATACGACAACTTCATACCAACGATACTTAATTGCAACTAAAATATTGCCAGTCGTAAATGGCGAAACAGTTGCAGAGGTAATTGATAAATGTATTCATAATATTCTGTCATCGGATAACAACTATAAAGAGAAGATGATATTATTTTTGACTGATGCGGCAGCTTATATGTTAAAAACAGGAATGTTATGTATTAAGGCAATCTTATCCCAATGAGCTACACGTTACCTGTGTAGCACATGCACTACCCAGAGTATGTGTATACATCAGGTGATATTTTCCAAATGCTGATAAGTTAGTTTCATCATTTAAAAAGATATTTCTCAAAGTTGATACAAAAAGTTGATGCCATGTTTAGCAGAAATCTAGATTTGAATATATTATATCAATTCTGCACACAGCCAATTGAAAACTCTATACTTTCGAAGTATGATGCACTTTTGCAACATTTTAGTCACGCACCCATCACTAGTTGTGATGTGGAACGGACATTTTCTATTTTTAAAGACGTTTTAACATCTAAAAGAACTAATTTGACACAGGAACACCTTGAACAAATTTTAGTAGTTCATAGTAATGTTTTACACTTTCAATCTTTCACAGAAAATACATAGTTTTGAGTTTCGTTATTTGTAAATCATTTTTATTCAAAATTCGATACGCAGTTCGCCGCTTTGCTTCAGCAGTAGTTGCTGCCGGTTACCAAACCGCTTATTACATTCGCTCTGTTGTGCATTGACAGATACATATTAACTGCATATGTAGGTATGTGTCACTTATGCAGCGTATCAAATTATTCAAAACTAACGGATCGCTTACAGAAATAAACCTATTGCGAATACAAGGCAGACGCCTATGGGCTATGAATCATCAATCGCTCGAGTCCGCTCTCTGGTTATCAATTACACCTGTAGAGTGCATCGTGGATAATAAATAAATCGGCTTTGTTCACTTTTGGGACGTATGAACACAATTTGATATATCTATTAAAAGCGAAATGCGTCAAGAGAGCGGACCGTTCCTTATTAGGTAGAAGAGTTTTGGAAATGTAAGGTTTGTGCTTTCTTAGTGTGCCAACCAGAGTGAGACCATCTAATTTTAGCGTGCGAGCAAGAGGAATTTATGTGATCAAATTGTCAGTAGTGATGAACCTTTGTAAGGTTGACATAAGCGCATCGCAGTTTTTTCACCAATATTCACATGCCGTTCATTGCATTTCAATCTTCCGGTGTAAATTGAGTCTTGGTACGGATAAAAAATTTATTGCATCATACACCCAGAACACTTTTATGCCGTATTTGGCAGGTTTCGAAGGAATGTACTGAGTGAATTTAGTTCGTCCACGATAGGGAAAGAGTTGCTCATTAACAGTTACGTGTTCATTCGCCGGATAAAGCTTTTGGTTTAGAATCAGGTAGATATAGCTTATCGGGGTAGCTTTTTCAATTCCAATTCTAGCTGGCCATGTTGTGGAGTTATCGAATCTAATAAAGCGATGAATTTGCGGAAGCGGTTCCTACTCATTGCTGCTTTGTATAATGACAAGACGTCTTCTTCCACAAATTAATGTATTCAATATTAGACTTGTGAACGCCTGCCATTAGTAAGATTCCAAAGAAAGCATCGAGTTCCTCATATGTAATACGCTTCCACAGTTTTGGTACTGAAGGTGACTTCTTACTGAAATCATGATACACTTGGTTGGCATTGTGGTTCGATTCCCTTATGATAATTGATTTCATTTCGAGTGTCACCAAAGCATCGATTGTGTCAGTACGAGTATACAAATTTGTTAATACGATTCGCATTAACCAATCAACAATTTCCTGTCTGCAACTTAGAGAGGAAATTAGAATGAAGGAGAAAAAGTAACTTATGTTCTACTACCTTCTCAGAGAGAATACTATTACCTGACTCTGATATTATACGATCGGATTTGAGATGATGGTAATGGTGTCTTGCTTCAGAGAGTTGAATGAAGACTACGATACGTGACATTGTTGTATTTTCTGCTTCTGTGATCAGCTCCACCTCTTCGTCGCTGTCAGTCTCCACTCCATTTTCGATAGGAATCCTTTTTGCCTACGCGAACATCTTCAAGATTCTTCTTTGTTTACTGGCGGCACAAAATCCTCGCCACCATAATCTTCAAATGGTTCACTAAACTCCTCATCGGACATTTCACAAAACTTGGCGATCTCTTCATATATTATTCTATATGTAAAACATAGCACATGCACGTATGTATATGAAAATGTATAATTACAAAAGCCACAATACTTAATGTAAATCTATAAATGTATATAATTGCAACTCTAAAAGATATCCACTTCAACGCTAGAACTATAAAATTTTAACATACAAAGAATACAACATAATCAACAACAGACCGACGAGTGTTACAGTTCTTAGCAATTCCACTGCACTCTCTGCCATCAGATGTACCTACTATGCTAGTTTTAACGCGAGGAATTTTCCTTTCTTTTACGAAAGCTGAACTTGAGTAAATCACAATACACACTAAATATGGAGTAACCTGGTTACAAACCTAAACCAATAAGGTGAAAGATGCGCTAATTAGGAAGGTCGTGTTGAATAAGTAGCACATTGAATGTTTGTAAATAGATGACCTACTTTAGTTATCACAAGGCATTCGAAAGTAGTTCTTTCTTCAAATCAGAAATCAATTGAAAATAGGTCAACCAATTATCGGCCGTTACGTTTCGTCCTGATTTATAGATAGGTTTTGAAAGTTATTTTTATATTAATTGGTTTGTTGCTAAGGCAGACAGGTCCCTCAAGTTGTTTGTCATTATAGTTCTAGGTTGCTTGTCTATAAACCTTTAACATCGACCATAGAAGATAATTTGATACCATACTTTTTTCGTTTCGAATGAATATTTTGGCGAAAGCCACATCTTCCTCTAAAACTACCTAGCATTTCATCTATGATAAGATTTCATTCCATAGAATAACAAGTTTTACAATTTTAAACGAACTTTATGTACTCTAAGTTCCGAAATTCACTAAATTAAGGGGATTCAGAAGGCATCATAATATCGAATTGTACCATTTATATTGTGCGATAATACCATAATTAAAAAACAAATATATTCGCATATTACCCCCACGAAAATGCACATTGGCAACATAGAAATCGCTGATGACATCTATGCTGTTAACAATTGACGATTGAATTAATTGCTACAGGTTGTCTCCTCATTATTGTGTACTTATTCCTTCTTTTATTTAAACTTCGCGTTTTATATCAATCTCAACTGTTTTTTTTTCAGAACAACACTCACATCACGATAGTAATTGGCAATTTTCCGCTTATCTGGTGAAAAGTTCGGTGTCGAAGAGGATCTAACCTCAAAATGCCGAAATGTTTGAATTCTCAATCAAAGAATTTTGTTGCTTCTTTGATTTCCTATTTTGAGAAAGAACGTGATAATAATGGTCTAAGCGATATACGAAAAGTATAATATATGCGATAAATAGAACATTTGTTTTGAAAAAAGAATATATTCACAGCGTTGCTGATGCTTTACAACTTCATCCTTGATTATTCCGGCTATTGTTGAAAGACATCAAGAAAGATAGATCTTTGAGCAGTCCAAAACAAAACACGAGATCGTGAAAAACCAGTCACTAATACTGATGACTTTGAACAAATGGCTATTCGAAATACAATATATAATATATACCGAAATAGTAAATAAAAAAGGGCTTAAGTCGATGAATTAAGGTTAGTAAACGATTAGTATTATAAATGTATAACAGTTAATATATTATACTTTCTAGATATGCTGTGGTTCATGCTGGCAATCGAAAAGATTTATACTTGGAACATCACTTACATTTCCATCAAAAGGTAATAATCTAGGCTATCATGGGAAAATGAACTCAAGTAACTTTCTGGTATGTTTTGAAGAACAATATAGTGTTACTGAAAAAAAGTACCTCAACTTCTATGTGGAAAAAGATTGATATCATCCAGGTTGGTTAAGTGAAAATAGAATAAAATATGATGACAACTCTTTGAAACCACAACCTATGCAACTTGTTGCGCAGTTATCAACCATGTTGAGATAATTATAGAAGAATGGTATAAAAGGGAAGTTGTGATGGATAAAAATTAAATGGCAGAATTTATTATTTATTTTGATACAAGTGATAGTGATGATTCCGATTAATTTTAAGTAAAGACCTCAAAAATACTTTTTCGATCCAGTCTCTAATAATGCTGTGTGTAATTTTCTTGCTTTAAGATCAATAGATCTTAAAGCAAGTGGTTTCATTACTGTATTTGTGTAATATGTATATATAATGAGTTTTGTATGTTTGCAATAGAATTAGTGCATTGATATTACAAAATATTTTGTACCTGTTGTAAATAGATACTCTGTAGTTCAATATTCAAATAAACAGTTCCTTTATAAACTTTTTTAACTTAATTTATTGGATTATGTTCATACATTATTTATCAGACTCCTATAATATTTGTGCTGTTTCTTATCAACTTTAATTATATGCACTAAACCATCCAAGCAAAGTAATGCAATCTCTCTCCTATTAAATTTATTTCATATACCGTTGATTATAAAGTGTTTCGTGTGCAGAAAGCTATGGGAAGCAATATTAGCTTTTTTTTGTATTTTACATATTTTGTACGTAGTTATAAATTACTTGAATAACTTCTAAATTTTATGAATAGCTCTTTACCACACAACATGGACCATGGATCAATTCAAAAATATAACTCATATATCACTTAAGTGATATCAGACAAGCTATTCTGTAATTGTCAGTTAACCGACGTGGAGAGGAAGGGACATTTCAAAAGTCGGAACTTACAGAGGAACGGAGTATAACTCTCTTACAAGATCTAGCTTGTTAATTTTTAAACGATTCTTGAGTGTTTCTTTACCACGGAATCGCAAGCAGTTGTGCAGGAATTTAAAAATACGAAGAAACATCGCAAGTCTGAACAGTTCGATTCTAGTTCCTTTAGTGGCCCATAAATATTCTAAATTTATTCGACCATTATGATAAGTGTTTCTTTGGAGACTGTGATCAAGTAAAATCTCAACAAGGTATGAAATCCCTTACCACAATTAATAATCCTATTCTAAATTCTTATTTCGACAACTAAGTTGTCATCATCAGTAGGCAAAACCAGTAACCAATGTGTTGAAGTATGGGGCACAGTCAAGCTAATACTTAGTGTATACGTGGACGCCGTGTAAAGTTATGCGCTATTCTATGTGTTAGCTTTACTCTGCCCCATGTTTAACACTTTGATTAGTGGCTTTACCTACTGATTATGACAACTCAGTTGTCGAAAGACATATTTATGATACGATTATTAATTATGGTAAGGGGGTTTTATACCTTTTTTGACCATTACGATATAAACCAACAACATAAAGAACACCAAAAAACGCTTTAAACTCAACTTTATCTGTTGGTTTAACATCTCTGTCCCTCACATAGCTACTTGCTACATTATCTATATTTTTATTTGTGTATAATAAGACCAAATCTAATATCTATAATAAGTAATCTATAATATGTATATCTATAATCTATATCTAATAATAATATCTATAATAAGACCAAATCTAATATTTCATCAGTAAAAGTAATTCAAAGCTTCATATTATGTTTTTACGTATTTGGTTTTGGTCTAACTAATGGTAACTGAGAATATGTTTTGCGGCTGCTTTCTCACCACGTTTCCTTTCCCTACACATTTTCTCCATCTAGAAGTTTTATCCTTTCCCTAGATGGAGACTGCATCTGGAGGTCTCGTTATTTTCATATTCTTAATATTCTTCACCGAGAGTTCCACTATTTAATTGCTTTCATCATCAAACTAAACTTCGTCATCTAAATCCAGTAAGTAATCCAACGCATTTTTTCCACATCTTCTACATTATTGAAGTGTATATTTTCTTAGACATATTTGCAAACAATCGTAATTCATACGTAAATAAAAATTGTGCTGTGCCCATCAGATACAAATTAACACTTACACTGAAAATAACTGGTCATTACAGCGACGAAACGGTAACTGATGATTCACACGATCCGCTGTTATAATAGTAGTAGATAGTTTAGAAGCTATCGATGGTTGCAGCATTTCCGAATGCGTTTGAAAAAAAATGTTCACTAAATTATTTTTGTTGTATCTCTCAGTTCAACCGCCACTCTCACAGAGTTAAATAAGGACTTATTTATTAATCAAGTGATTAAATCTTAGAAAAGTAGTATACTAATGCCTACCTCCTACATAACATCTTGCTCAGTCATACCAATTGCTGAATGTCCCATTGGGATAGATTGTAATAAACTGGGAAACTAAAAAAATATCATTTCGGAACGTATTAAATACTGTTATTATTATTATTATTAGCAATTTTACTGAAAAATAAAATATTTCCGGAAAATAATATGAAAAACAAAATATCTTTGCTAGGATTTCATTACCATGAACTTTGAAAGAAATTTAATGCATATATATTCGCAGACATATAAAAAAAAAATTAAAATAGACCCAGGAAATCTATCAAAATATATCAAAATGATTAACATTGTTTGACTATTCACCTTGGACTTACGCCAGCATCTAAAAATTACACATCTTTTTTATTTATATACTCATAATTTATGCGAAATATTATTGTTAATGTGATATATGAGCTTCTGAAATAATTAGTGAAATTATATAGTGATAATTTTATTTGGAATAACATAACGTCGCCATAGTCAGTTTATTATGTCACATATATCAGTGACAAATCTCATATGCGTCGTTATTTGTTGGAAGTTACTAAAATTATTTATTCTCTTTCACTACCTATTTAACAAAATAATAAAATTGCTGTTTTAAAGCCGGTTTATATTAAAAAATGGTAAACGTATTTATTGTGACGGTTACAATTTGATTATTTGATAATAACCACATATGAAGTTTCGAAAAATTATCTTGTATGCCAATAGACTAATTGTCGACGGGTTTGTACAAGGTGAAAAATTGGAGCTTTATTTTTAACTGAAAATAGTACACACAAAGTAATGACGAATGAAAAAAAAATTGTCATAGAAGTTGTAAAGTAACAGAGATATTTACACTTATGCGAGCAACACAGAAATACCTCCTAAAGCAAATATTATGTTCGCAGTATCCATGAGTTCTAACACGCTTCCTTGCTTATTGCTTATAGTGTCTGCAGCATCTTGAAGATGTATGGTCAATAATTGAATGTTTTCAATTTCATTGTCGTTATTATACAACAAAATTTTTAATATGTCACCATAGATGAAAGTCCATCGGATGATCTAGGTGGCCATGCAATAAGCCCACCTCTACCTATCCATCGGGCACCAAACGTATTAATTAAATACTCATGCACTGCGTAAGTGTTATGAGGTGGAGCACCATCATGCAAAAACCACATGTGTTGACGCACGTTTAAAGACACCTCTTCTAAAGGTTGTGATAAATTTGTTCATAAACATTAAATAATTTTTGGCATGTAAATGATGTGCTAAAATAAATGGTCCAATGAGAGTACCATTGACAATTCCTGCCCATCGGTAAATAGAAGACCTGTGTTGAAAGTTGATGCGGCGAACAGCGTGTGAATTTTTCATACCCTACAAATGAGTATTTCGAAAGTTATACATGCCATTACGTGTAAACTGCGTCTCATCTGTGGCAGGAATATTTGCCTCGAAACCCTATTTAAAACTTTTTGTTGCAGCGGCCATTCGCAGAAGTGAACACGGACAGCATGATCCTGCTGTTATAAAGCTTGCATGCTTTGTACATGATACGGATATAGCTGCGATTCCCATAATGTTCGTCAAACTATTGGTTGGGATACCGGTACACTTCGTGCGATTGCTCATGTAGAAAGCATAGAGACTTCTACCATTTCCAATATTTCTTCTTCGGCGTTCAACGTACACCTTTGTCTTGGGCAACCGCCACTTCTTTATTCTGTTAGCTTACCTGTATCTCAAGCACGTTGCACTAGTGTTATGAATCTTCGCGGGGCAGACGATACCCTATTTGGAAAGCGTTCGACGTATAAGCGGGCAGCCGCAGCAGCATTTTGATGAACTTCTCCATAGATTAGCAGCCTGTCTACTAATTCATTATTACGGCATCTTGCACAACAAGAACAACACAACCACTGAAGATAACTAATATGCTTTTAAATAAAGAAAAATACCAAGTAAAAATAAAAAATAGAAATACCGACAGCAATCAATACTTTTCTCATGAGAACTAGCATTCATAATGTGACGAATGAAACTAAAGCGTCAGAAGTTTTGCTGACACTTCTTTCTTGCAAAACCACGTGTTCATACACAATAGGATATTCTTACAGGTTTTTGCTAACACCTATGTATGTCTACCAAGTGTCCTTGAGTCTCTTAAACTGTACGTGTTAATATCTCTGATACAACTTTTATCGCTTTTTTTTCATTTGTCATTATTTTGTATGTACTATTTTCAGTTAAAAATAATCTTTTTATCACCCTCTATACATAGTTCCAAAAAATTCTTAAAAAAATATATGTTTTTTAGTAATGAACTCTTTCATCTGAGAAAAAGAAATTGAAAATAGAAAAACCTACAAAGAAAATGAAATTTTATGTTGTAGAGTAACAAATCAAAATTTAAAATTGAAGAAGTTAGTTTTTCTATTATATAATAAGTAGTAGATATTAATATATGACATCTCGTGAAGTGTTCAGTTTCTATTTTAAAGTTATTGGAAAGATTTTGAAACGAAATGCCGTATTTTCCAGGTCTCATAACTAGGAACCGAACATGAGAGGTCCATGACTCATCGCCCACGGGCGCTCTATTGAAAATTAGTATTTTTAAAGAGTTTTTAATTTTATTTATATAATTTGAAAACCACCGGGGTGATCTATAAAATGCGAAATACATTTTCATTTTTTCATTTTGTATTTCAAGTTGAGTAAAGGAGTATTAATATTAACTAGCAATACCTTCTCATGGTTCTCTTCTGTAAAATTTGTTCTCTTTGAATGAAATACACCCTTGTAGACAGCAAACGTCGTTCCTACATCGCAAGTGGTTATAGGTGCATACTGGAAATATTCCTTTATTTCAACGTATTTAGCTGTTAGATTTTGAGGCATTGTCCCTATATACAATTGCCGAAATGTTATTAAATCTGGACTTCTATTAACTTTCGCCGAAGGCCACATCCGAAGTCACTTGGAATATTTGTCAAATTAATAGCCATATTTAATGTGGTTAATTCATCATTTAATTCGAAATTTTGATTTTCAAAATAAGTGATTAGTTTGGGCAAATTTCCAAAGTGTACCTGAAGAAAGTACAACTGATTTTTTAAATTTAGAATTTGTATTAATTCCTTGCTCTCAGAAATACTTCGAGCATCGTCATTTAAACATGTAACGAAATTTTGTAAACTATCGAAATTATCTGCACAAGAACTAGTAGCTTCCAACAATGTTCCTCATCTAGTTATTACTGGAGAGTGAGGCAGCGACAAAGATGAAAGTTTTTCACTGTAAAGAGATACACTCAATGATGCTTTCCTGAAAAATTTTTAACGCGGTTACAAGTCTATCAACTTACGGAAAGGTGTCTCTGATATATTCACAGATTCTGTGGAGCATTCTGGAGAGCATGTGCTAGACAAGTTATATGCAGCATATTAGGATGTGTTTCCTTTAATAGTTTGCCTATATTTAACATATATGTAGCACTGTCACTGACAAATGAAAGTATTTTTCTTTGTACCTGTCTTCCGAATGAAGCATTTGGTGCATATTCTCGTAAATTGTTGTAGCTACTGTTTTCGCATCAACTGCATTTATAACTTTTGTTGATATTACATATGTATTATATGGAATAGTTGGATGTAGTACATCAGCTACAATATTTACCACACAGCATCCTAATATAAGCACTTAGGATCAAAACATTTTTCCAGGATATGTGCTAGACAAGTTATATGCAGCATATTAGGATATGTTTCCTTTAATAGTTTGCCTATCTTTAACATATATGCAGCTCTGTCACTGACAAATGAAAGTATTTTTCTTTGTACCTGTCTTCCCAATGAAGCATTTGGTGCATACTCTCGTAAATTGTTGTAGCTACTGTTTTCGCATCAACTGCATTTACTATTACATATGCATTATATGGAGTAGTTGGATGTAGTACTCCAGCTACAACATTTACCACACAGCATCCTAATATATCTACAGTTTCGTCGGCACTTATCCATAGGTACTGATTTAATAGATGGCTTCCAATGCGGTCTACTGCTTTCGTGTAGCACTTAGGATCAAAAAATTTGCGTAAAGTTTATTCATCAGGAACATTTCGACCAGTATATTTTTGGAGAAATGTTTTAAAGGTGGGATTTTTAAGTTTATTTATTGAATATTTGCCGCCATTAACGTTCCACAGAGTTCTTCGTTAAAACTGTCAGATTCCAACGGGTCTAATTTCTGTGTATGTGTTTGCGGTGCTAGTTGACGCTTTGCGTGCGATTTGTAGAAGTTTTTAAACGATAATTTACAGACTTTGCTATAACTTTTCTGAAAAACTTAACTCAATGTTCTAGATCTAAATAAATGAAAATTGAAGCTTAATATATATTGAATATAATAATAATATTGAAACTTAAAGAAATTCACTGGACACTTACGTCAAAATAATTGGGAGAAGTAGATTCTATGAAATGATATTGAACATGATCTATTACAAAAATTACGATGTATGTAATTAACACCTAAAATAATGAAAAAAAGGAATTAACTCACCGTACTTATCTTACGAAATATAAACTAATAAATAAAATTTGAATTAAACTTAAATTATAAGAACTCACACTTCTATCTACGTCCATGAAGTAGGGAATTTTACTGTAAAATTGGCGTAATTGCGTCACAATTCAATGGCAAAAAAACAGATGTACGGTTAACTGAATAAATAGTGCTATTCAATAACCGCGTGTTGTACTTAGCGATATTATAAGCTATTTATATGGTCCATCGTAATTTCGGCCTGATGCGTCCTGTTTCTACTTATAACTTAAAGATAGAAAAGATACAAAGCATTTTAACATGATTAAAAATTGGGTGTGGATAATACAATACAAGTTAGTATTTATGTGAAAATTGCTTCCGAGACATGCAGACACGTGTTTCATTTTGGAATAGATTTGTCAAACTTTCGAAAAAACCATCCATTTATCACCGAAACTCCCAGTAAAGAGGATAACAAAGGCTAATACCATTTTTTTAACGAATTCTGGTTCTATAGACAGCTATCAGTGAATCCATTTCATCGACACCACCCATACCTCTATACTTGGATGTCATTTTCGGCTGAGGTACGCTTTCTCTAGATTTGAAAAGCCTGCTCCAGCAAGATGCAATTACCATACTATTATCATCAAAATTGGAAGCTACTAACACCACTGTGTTGTTTTACCATTAGACCAGTACACACTGTTTATTTATACAAAAAAAGTATAGCTACCTCTATTTTGTTTTTTCCAGGTTTTCCTATCTGGAACAGGATGTTGTTCCAGTGACACAGTATTTTTGATCAGCTAAATAAGACAAGGGGGGGTAGATTAGTAAAATAATTATCAAAGGAATTTTTATATCCCTCATTTTTTGGTATTTTTGCTTGCTGTAGTAAGGAAATAACCACATTTACACCTAATCCAAACCACTTTTCCCTGCTGCTATCCTTCCCTGTGTAAATTTCAAATGCTAACATATATCCATCACTTGAACATAATGCCCTGTTTTTAAAACCAAAACTTATTTCGAATATATTGTGTTGCATAATACTTTCCAAAATCCTCGTCTATAGATAGATTTTTATTGATACCTCAATGTTTTCTAAAGTTTGTATTTTTCAGCGCATTATGCCATTGAAATTAGAAATTTTCTTAATTCTATTTTCCCAAACCGATGGATCAACCGATGAGGAACTATTGAATGGCCGGCCAGGTCACCAGACTTGGCACCAACTGACTTTTTTGTGTGAGTATTTAAAAAGTCGGGTTTACATTAATAGGCCGAAGATCTCAAATTACGAACTCGGCAAGAAATTTCCGATATACCTTTGATTTTGTGGGAAAACGCAATTCTAGGCTTCATTCGATGTCAGGAAGTGGACACTTTGAACACATTTTGTAAATAGTTTCTTATTTAATAAATGTTTTTTACCTTTTCATCCTCTTTCTTTTAAACTATTGTGGAAAATAGATGATCGATATTTACATCGCCGAATTCGGAAAAAAAAACGATCCTACCAACGATGGCAAATTCAAGCACCATTTCAAAAATTGGCATTAAAAAAAATTCAGTTAGCCTTGAATTTCAAATATGCGAGTAAAACAAAATGAAAATATAGTCAAAAGATTCCAAACATTGCCTTATGTTTTCGTACAAAATTTCATTAAGATATCTCAAACCGTTCTCGAGATATTTGACCATTTCCATACATAGTAGCGACCCTGTATAAACTTGAACATAATTCAAGCAATTAAATTGCCGTACCGTATCGCAAACCCTTTTTATGTATAGATTAATTAGCAACTATTACATTAAGCATTAAATGTAGGAAACACCTTCCTTGAATTAGTATCACTTACCTTTTATATTTGCCCGCGCTCATTGACTGTGTCATTAGACGTTAACAAAAGTTGCGTCGACGTTGATATGTTTAATGTTTCTTTGAACTCACGCAGGCAATTGTCGTTCGACTAATTTTCTTCCTACTTAATACATACGTAATTATAAATTTCATTTGATCACTGGTGGATTACAATAACGTTATAGCAAAAGATAATTATCTCACTTCTAAATAATTTTATGAATTACGGAAGTACAATATGATCAAATATTTCTACCCTCTAGAAGGCCATGAAATTTTTCTTCTTTAAACTTAAGTTGGCAGTATAAGTTTAAAATGTTTAAGTGTAGGTCATGCACATTAGGTTATACCGTTGACAGATTAGTGTCAATAAACCAAAACAGTACACATAATGACAGATGTATTTTATTTGTCACTGTCAACGGTATAACCTAATCTGCATGACCTACACTTAAACATTTTAAACTTATACTGCCAACTTAAGTTTAAAGAAGAAAAATTTCATGGCCTTCTAGAGGGTAGAAATATTTGATCATATTGTATTTATTAATCTGGCAAAATTTTAACTTTTTTTTTTACCTAAAAATTTTACCTAAAATCGATCAAATTCCTACTGTTTAACTTTAAATCATGAAATAAAAACATAACATGATTAGCGCATACTCGAATGAATTAGAACAGTGATTTATTTAACTAATCAATTGTATTGGCCATGTATATATTAAAATTAAATAATTAATTGAGACTTTCCTTTTAATTTTGAGACTAAATATTTTTTTGATAAAATTTCATTTTCTAATCTAAAAAAATCACTACACATGCTAAACTTTCTCAAGAAGAATTCTAGAATGTATCCGTCAAAATCGAGAAGAAACACTATTACCAGGATCTATCACAACACCTCAAATGCGTTTAAAACAAGCTGGCTTAAAAAATTACCCTGCTGCCATCAAAGTTTTTTTGGCGGAAGAAAATAAGCGAATATTTAAATCACGGGGAAGAATTTTGGAACAACGTGGTATTTTCTGATGAAAAGACTCTTCAATCTTTTAACAGTAGAAGGTTACGAGTTTCTCGTTCTAGAAACTCAAGATTCGAGGAGAATTATACGTTGATTACTACTAATAGTGACCGCTTTTCCGTCAATGTCAACGATCCTGGAATATCATGGCAAATTGATGGGCGATTAACGGCCGATAATTACATAAACATTTTAGAAAACGTGATGTTACCATCAGTAAGAGAAATTTATCCTGACAATTTTACCTATTAATAAGAGTATGGTATACACTAAATGTTTATAATAATTGATTTTTATTACAAGATAATTCTCCAGTTCATACGGCACGAATAGCAAGAGAGTGGGTCAACAACAACAACATAAATGTTTTACCGTGGCCAGCTAGAAGTTCTGACTTGAACCGAATTGAAAATGTATGGGGCTTCTTAATCAAAAAGATATATGAAAGAGACTTTAAGTTGGCAAACCGCGGTCAATTCTGGGAATTTATTGAAGATTGGGAAGAGCTAGTAAATTCCTACAACCTGCTAAATTTAATTTTGTGCATGCCAACAAGATTTTAAAGTGTTGTGTCAACTAAAAGCTCTGGAATAAAATATTAATAACGCTATTCCAATTTTGCTATAGGCACTGATTTTCTCTTATAATAAATGGTTTTTGTAGTGTTATATGCGTAGATGTTAAGTTAGTTTTGTAAATAATTAACTGTTACTGTAATTTTATATACTTTTAATTAGTTTTTTGCACATTTAATTTAGATAATACCGATTCGACAGAAAAGCCCTAATAAAAGTAATATATTTATGCTTTGAATATTACCCCTCTTTGTTATACCACTGGCCAAAGCGAGAATTACAGTAGTAAATTTCAGTAAAAAATCCCATGACAACCAAATAGCGTTCATATTTGGGTTGCACCGACTGTACCTAATAATCACGTGCTCGTCGATGCCGCGCAACTCATTTTCGCCTCTTTAGTGATTAATGTTTTCGAACGAAATTTAGTGTATAAGCTGATACTTTAATATCACTATCACTAGCTCAATTTCTTTACTAAAAGATTCTGGAATTCTGGTTTCTTTTTATAATTTGGTTTAGATGTAGAAGAAACTAAAAAATTATTCTTTCATCTCAATACATCGTCAATTCATCGCAAAAAAATTAATTAATGTCAGGTAAACATCACTATCTTAAAGATATCGCACAGTGCACAAACTCTTTTATTTTAGCAAACAAGTTTTAAGCAGAGAATTGCTATTTTAATAACAATGACGAAAAAACATAAATAAAACGGCTAATTCTTTTAAGTCGTCTATATTAACAAACAAAAGCACTTAATATTACACACCAATTTGTGTTGATTTTAATTTATTATTACCTTTTAACGCACTAATTTTTACTTGACTTGTCGTATACTTTCATGAATATTTTTAATTAGCTGATTTTATCATTTCGTACATAAAAAATATGATATAATAAGTATTATTGCTGTTTTTTTTAAGGTTTTTATTTTGGTTGAGAATTGTTTTGTATTATCATGTATTTGTTTAGTGGTACTAAATAATTTAAATGTAAGTGGTCATGCTCTAAGTTACACTATTCTATTCGTGTACAATTGCTAATGTGTCCTAATGATACTATAAATAGCCGATGCAATTTTTATGGTTCTTTTGAATCAAAAATATATACTAGGTATTTAATTTATATCAACCAAAATAAGCACTGAATTAATTTAATAAACTAAGCTCCTGGCGCACTTTTAAGAAGGGTGACGGTGCTGGCATTAGGAATTTTAAACCAGTGACAATTTTATAGAACCTTTCTAAGGACCAGCAAAAGTTTACTATACCGATTTATCGTAGGAAAGACAAAACCATATTTTCCCTCTGCAACCATGCTGCAACGGAAATAGGATAGGGTATAGACAGGATAGAATGCAGTATTTGTAAAATAGCTTTACTTTCAGCTTGCCTTGACAGTGTATGAGTTTACATACTTGATTTCCGTCCATACACATTTTGCAAATTGACCAAGTTTAATATCTTTAATTTATAAATAAGTTTCCTGTAAATTTCCAGAAAAAAATAATCTGTTATTTCACACAATAATTAAAAAAATTCTGGTTTTTGCTCCTGATCAAATGATAAATCGGGAAATATCGAGACTAATGACTAAATGAATTAATCATTTAACAAAAACAGACCTAGTACCTTGAAAAGTATTACGGTCCTGTAGTGATATTAGAAGGTCACATGTGAATAGTTTCTGTTAAAAAAGTTAATTTTTGCGACAAAAACAAATAAATAAATGGAAATATTTGTAAAAATCAGTGCCTAAAGTGATTAACAGATAAAGAAATTTTGGCACTAAAAATCCCAGTCGGTAAGTACAAATTTAAGGTTTTAAGTAAATCTCACGTCATAATATGAAATAAAAGATGTTAAAAACAAACAAAAAAGCAACACCTGGTGATAAAAGAAGATTCAATGTAAAGGTGTATGATAAGAGACAGGACAGGACTAAGGCGTCGGTCTAAGAATAGTATTTAATTTATGAATATAATGTATTTTATTACCGAAAGTCAGTGAAATTAAGTAAAGAATCACAATATATAATTACTAAATTAATGGTATTATTCAGAAATAAGAAAGGAATTTAAATTAATTTAGAGAAAATTGAGATACATAAAATTGGAGGAAGAGGCAAACTGTTAGAGCATTAAAGAGGTGTATACTGCCAGATTACTATTCTAGAGCTCGAAAAGAGAGACTGTCCTTCCGACGGGACGACTGGGGAAAAATTCTCTATTGTTTTGAGCAAAAGTTTTCAATAGTTTATAAAGCATAACCTCTGTTAATACTAACATGGAAGAACTGGGAAGGATGTTGCAAGATATAAGGGACAAGTTGCAAAAGATGGAAGAAAGAGACAAAAGAGTCGAAGACAAACTGGATGAGACGGCTAAGGAGATAAAGAGTACTATGGCAGAAAATCAATATCTCAAGCAGGAATGTATATATTTGAAAAAGGAACTCAAAATCCAAGAAGAGAAAATTGAAGATCTGGAAAGAGAGGTCAGGAAAAAGAATGTGGCATTCTTTGAAGTAGCAGAATCAGACGAAGAAAATGTGCTATATATTAATCGGAAAATAAAAGAAGTAATTAATAAGTTAGAAATACCTGACGAAAGAAAAGAAATTACCGATATAAGAAGAATAGGAAGGCCGAATAAATCACACAGCAGACCACTGTTGATGCAAGTAAAGGACTACAACAAAAAGAGAGAAATAATGAAAGCTGCCCCAAAGCTAAAGAAGACAAACATCTTTATTAGTGAGGACTTTCCAAAAGGCATCCAGGAACAACGAAAAATTCTAAGAATACATTTAAATGATGCAAAACAAAAGAAGCCCACACGGCTAAATTATTATACAACAAGTTGATTATTAATGGAAACATGCATACAGTAGAAACACTGGGATATAAAAGAGAGAAAGGGGAAAATATGGAAAACACTACCCAAGTCCGAGCATTAACAGCCTGTATATACAGTCTGTCCACCGATTCATTCTCAACATCGGGATCTCGCTTATTATGAGAGAGAGATTTGGTCAACTGAGATCAAATACTCCAGAGGTAAAGTTGTATCAAACCCTATACATTAGCTTTGAATATTTAACGTACTTCGGGTGCTATAGCAAAAAAAAAGTGAATTTTTGTTTTCTCGATTTTCTTTAATAACTCATTTATTTCTAAAGTAAGACAAATTTAATTTGCACTTCCTTAAGGCACTTTTTTAATTGGAATCTGGCGGTGTATTTAGATTTTTGAATACTGGTATATGTAGTAGTTGAGCTACAATAGTCAAGTTTCATTTTTCTTATCCCCATAAGAAAAATGAAACTTGACCAAAAATTGTTTTCGATGGTGCCATATCCAACTATGACCCCCGCCATAGTTGGATATGGCACCATCGAAAACAATTTTTTTTCCCTTTTCAAAAATGTATAATTTGTTATACCTGATACCAAAACTAATTTCGAAAATTAAAAAAACAACATATTGTCACATTAACAGGTTAGAGCGGTTGTGACATTTGACAATAGAAGGTTTTGCAAACAAAGAAAGGAAGAAAACTTTACTTTGCTGCAATTATTTATTAAATTAAAAATATAGGCAGCTCAAAAAATACTTAGATATTATTTAAAACAAAATTATAATAAGAAATTATAAAAATGGTCAAACAGTTAGCCATTATTTTCCAAACATAAATAGGATCTACGAATAGTAAATTTAACAACTTTATGTAAAATACGCCCTGGAGTAGCTCGACATTCGTGAGCCACGCTTTCGCGAAGTTCATTTATGTTAGTGTAGCTGCGGGCATACACATTGTATTCAATGTAACCCCACAAATAGAAGTCGAGAGGCGTTAGATGAGGAGATCTTGGTGGCCCTTCCACCTATCCACGAGTTCCGATCCACCCGTTACCAAACCGCTGACTAACCAAATTGGTTGCAATTCTGGAATTATGTGCTGGAGCACCGTCCTGATGAAACCAACAATTATGAGCCTCTTGTAAAGGTAATTCACCCAGCAAGTCTTCACTATTATTTTGCAGTAAATGCAAATAAACGTCGAACCTTAGTGTTTCATTAAAAATTATTGGACCAATTAATCGTGATGCTAGTATGCCACACCAGACATTAAATCCAAAACGCACTTGATGTCGAGCAGGTCTGATTATATGACGGTTTTCTGTAGACCAAAATCGTAAATTTTGTCTATTGAATAAACCATTGTTTGTGAAGCTAGCTTCATCGGACCATAATATTTGAGACGAAAATTGATCATTATCATCGCATTGCCTAGTGTACCATTCACAAAATTCTCTTCGTCTTTCATTATCCCCTGGTCTTAAAGATTGACGTACATTGTATTTATGTGGATGATATTTGAGGGAGGCCAAAATCTATGAGCAGTAGATTTGGGAACGCCGGTGTTATATTGAATTTCCCGAACTGATGTGTTTGGATTTTCAACAACTGCTTGTAAAACATTAGTTTTAGTTTCATTACTTATGCGCTGCGGTTTTGTATATGGCCTAGTAAATGATCCATGATGTATTCAATTTACAGTTAAATTTCTGTAGAAAGATGGGGTTGTCTGCGTTCTGGATACTGGTTTATGTACATTTCGGCAGCTCTCGTCGAATTTTTGTGACAGAATGTAACAGGACAACATATCAAATTTGTCACTATTACTAAACGGCTCTATGACAGCAAAATTATTTAATAATAATCACTAAATTTAGTATTTAAAAGGTACTTTATATTTTATTATGCTAGGTATTTATTTTGCTATTCGATTTGTAAATTTCACACAACATGAACTAAATGTCAACTATAAACAAACACTAACAATGACAGTTGTATCTTAGATTGTTTTGTGTTTCCAAGGTTTCCTGTTTTCAAATTTCACAAGCGTTCTAATCTGCTAATGTAACAATATGTTATTTTTTTTAATTTTTGAAATTAGTTTTGGTATCAGGTATAACAAATTATACATTTTTGAAAAGGGAGGAAAGAAAAATTGCTTTCGATGATGTTATAGCCAACTATGACCTCCATAAGAAAAAAGAGACTTGACCATTGTAGCTCAACTACTATAGCAGTATTCAAAAATATAAGTACACTACCAGATTACCTATAAAAAAGTGCCTTAAGGAAGTGCAAACTAAATTTGTCTTACTTTAAAAATGAATAAATACTAAATTCACTTTTTTTGCAATAGCGCCCGAAGTACAACTTTACCTCTGGAGTATTTGATCCCATTTAACCAAATCTCTATCTCTCATAATAAGCGAGATCCCCATGTTGAGAATAAATCTGTGGACACACCGTATATATATATATATAATTATTTGAAAATTTCTTCACCGTACTAATATAAATTCACTAATATTTGATAATAAATTTAAATTTAAATATTTGATACATAAAACTTATAGCTAGAGTTAAGCGATGGAAGTTTTATTTATAAATTTACACCCAATTTTATCTAGCAATTTTATCTAGCAACACTAACAATGACAGTTGTATCTTAGATTGTTTTGTGTTTCCAAGGTTTCCTATTTTCAAATTTCACAAGCGTTCTAATCTGCTAATGTAACAATATGTTATTTTTTTTAATTTTTGAAATTAGTTTTGGTATCAGGTATAACAAATTATACATTTTTGAAAAGGGAGGAAAGAAAAATTGCTTTCGATGATGTTATAGCCAACTATGACCTCCATAAGAAAAAAGAGACTTGACCATTGTAGCTCAACTACTATAGCAGTATTCAAAAATATAAGTACACTACCAGATTACCTATAAAAAAGTGCCTTAAGGAAGTGCAAACTAAATTTGTCTTACTTTAAAAATGAATAAATACTAAATTCACTTTTTTTGCAATAGCGCCCGAAGTACAACTTTACCTCTGGAGTATTTGATCCCATTTAACCAAATCTCTATCTCTCATAATAAGCGAGATCCCCATGTTGAGAATAAATCTGTGGACACACCGTATATATATATATAATTATTTGAAAATTTCTTCACCGTACTAATATAAATTCACTAATATTTGATAATAAATTTAAATTTAAATATTTGATACATAAAACTTATAGCTAGAGTTAAGCGATGGAAGTTTTATTTATAAATTTACACCCAATTTTATCTAGCAATTTTATCTAGCAACACTAACAATGACAGTTGTATCTTAGATTGTTTTGTGTTTCCAAGGTTTCCTATTTTCAAATTTCACAAGCGTTCTAATCTGCTAATGTAACAATATGTTATTTTTTTAAATTTTTGAAATTAGTTTTGGTATCAGGTATAACAAATTATACATTTTTGAAAAGGGAAAGAAAAATTGCTTTCGATGATGTCATAGCCAACTATGACCTCCATAAGAAAAAAGAGACTTGACCATTGTAGCTCAACTACTATAGCAGTATTCAAAAATATAAGTACACTACCAGATTACCAATAAAAAAGTGCCTTAAGGAAGTGCAAACTAAATTTGTCTTACTTTAAAAATGAATAAATACTAAATTCACTTTTTTTGTAATAGCGCCCGAAGTACAACTTTACCTCTGGAGTATTTGATCCCATATAAGCGAGATCCCCATGTTGAGAATAAATGTGTGGACACACCGTATATATATATAATTATTTGAACATTTCTTCACCGTACTAATATAAATTCACTAATATTTGATAATAAATTTAAATTTAAATATTTGATACATAAAACTTATAGCTAGAATTAAGCGATGGAAGTTTTATTTATAAATTTACACCCAATTTTATCTAGCAACCCACGAATAAAAAAACCTGAACGTTATATTTCAAAACACAACCAAAACTGTAATATTTGAGCTTGAATAATAATAATATTACAGTTTTCCCAATTCTGGAATACATATATCATACAAAAAACGGCTGACGTTGTTATAACAACGTAACAGATGTAACGTTTGTACTATCATATTAAAATATGACAGTACAAACTGTAATATACTATCATTTTTTTAAATTATAATTGTGTGTACATTTTAAATGTAATAAATATGTAAGAGCTTTATCATCTTTAATAAATTCATATTGAATTAAAACAGACCTTAAATCGCCGATAAGAAGATCTCCTATTATATACAAAAGACAAAAAAAGAAATATATATATATATATATATATAAGGTAAACTTAATAAGTCGGCGATTAAAGGTCTCGTTCATTACTTCAAAGTATATATATTTAAAACTACCCTAAATATATATACTTTGAAGTAATGAACCAGACCTTTAATCGCCGTCTTATTAAGTATACCTTATAATACCAGGGTCACGAAAATATTATATTTATATATATATATATATATATATATATATATAGTCGACACTGTTTATAGTGAAACTCTATAAAGTGAAAAACTCTTTATAGTGCAATTTTTTCAAGCCCTAAAGTATTTTAATAAAATTTCATGTAAAAAGCCCTGCATATAGTGAATCTGTAAAATAGTAACACTCTATGGACGGGCTGTTCCGGTTCCGGTGATGATGCTTCGTCGCTCGTTCCCGTTGATTACAGCTCGATTAATAATGAACTCACCGCGCACATGGTGTAAGTTTGTATACGCTTTCTTGTTGATTCTTTGGTGAATGGTTAGTTTCTGAATAAATGCAATTGATCTAAATATATTTATTTACACTAATTTACACTTATTTTTAAATATACAACAACTTAAGCTATTTATCTTCTGAGTATGACTGTTGTGATACTTTGTGTCTTGTAATTAATTAATTAATTAAATGAATCGGCACTGTTTGAATGACTTTATGTTTGATGATATATAAAAGAAACTGATGCTTAAATGACTAAGCTGAATGTCTATGTTGAGACAAATTAACACTCTGATGAGTGTTTTGGTTACTCGGTAAATGAGGAGTTTACCCCGATAAAGTTATAAACGCGAAAGAACTTGTTTGTGTGTTAAACTTGTAGGTAAGACTTGTTTGTGTGTTAAACTTGTAGGTAAGACTTGTTTGTGTGTTAAACTTGTAGGTAAGACTTGTTTGTGTTGAGATTTTTGTGATAAAGAAAACTCCAAATGAAAAATTCAAAGTCCCCACTATACCATGATTGATAGAAACTGTACAAACAGGCGTTCTCAATTGAACTTAAAATATGGGAAACACTGTCGTTGTTAGTTTCTTTGATGATAGAATATATTGTATTGCCGTAATAAACCAGCGATTAGAAACCTTTTCACCATTTAACAAAATCCTGGGAAATTCAGACAGTAAAACCAAATGTTTTGGAGGTTCTTTGAACTACCAAAATACAATTATTGATGCAGGTACTTTAAATAGAAATACGGTAATACCCCACACATGTTGGGACTGACGGTATTATTTGATACAAAGATGCCACCATTACTTGGAATAAAAGATCTTTGAATTTAACTAGATAGTATATGAAGTATTGTTCTGAAAGGCAATATAACTAGACTCTGATTGTATACATAGTTTAAAGCTGGCAAAAGAATATAAGTTTGACCTCGTGTATAATTGTACCTAAAATTATCCGGATCGGACCAACCGCTTTATGTAAATATGATGTGCCGCGGACGTGTGATACATGGGCCTGCATACTGATTTAATTTGATTATAATTAAAATAGTTAGTTATTATACTTAATCGAAACCTAATCGTTTCTTAAATTAATTTAAAAATACTTAATATTAAAGTGATATGAAAGGATCCTATGTATCCTCAACACTCTATATAATAAAATATTTACCGGAATTTCATGTATAAATTTTTATGCATTTATTGAGATTTTGGCCACTTCGGGTTTCCCATTTCTACCTAACATTAGCACGAACTCTATTTTTATGACGCACTGTTTTGAAAAGTTTCTTAACGCGTTCATAACGCTAAATCAGGGAGAATAGATTTCTGTGAGAATCCCGGGGAAAACCCATTTTATATGTACGTAGTCGAGGAATAGATTACATATGTAATTCGCAAACAGGTTCAGTTTGTTTTTGTTTAAGAATCAGTTAAGATGTCCAAGCGAGTGTGTTTAAGTTTAGCTGAGAAAATTAAAGTTTTGGAGGAAGTTGATAAAGGCTCCAAAAAAATTGATGTTGCTGCAAAATTCGGTGTTTCTCCAAGTTGCGTCTCTCTGATAATAAAAAGTCGCGAAAGTATCATCAAGAAAACGAATGTTCCAAGCAGTCGAAAACGAGTACGGATGTGTTCTTACGAGAATGTAAATGAAGCAGTTTTACGATGTTTTGAAGTGGCCCGTACGCATCAAAACGTACCAATATCGGGAAATTTAATAAAGCATAAGGCTCTACAATTTGCTAAAGAATTTAACTGCGTTAATTTTCAAGCTAGTGAAGAGTGGTTGAGTGCCTGGAAGACTCGCAATGCAATTGTTTTCAAGATGGTGTCCGGCGAGAGTGCAAGCGTTAGTCAGGATAACTGTGACATTTGGACTAAAACTGTTTTAAAAAATGTATTGAAAAAGTACGAGCCAAAAAAACGTTTTCAATTGTGATGAAACCGGTTTGTTTTTTAAATGTTTGCCAAACAAAACTTTTGCTTTTAAAAGTGATAAATGTTTTGGTGTTAAAACAAGTAAAGAAAGGGTGACACTGATGGTTGGAGCAAACATCAATGGCTCAGAAAAACTGAAATTACTGCTGATAGAAAAAAGCAAAAATCCCCGTTGTTTAAAGGAGTTAAATCTCTGGAGTTAGATTACGCCAGTAATAACAAGGCATGGATGACTTCTGAGATTTTCGAAAGATGGATCAAAGAACTGGACACGAAAATGAAAAGCCAAAAACGAAAGATTGCGATGTTTATAGACAATTGTCCTGCACATCCAGTTACTGTAAGTAAAAAATTAACACGAATATTGAGCTGATCTTTTTTCCACCAAACACAACCTCCAAATTGCAACCAATGGACCAGGGTATTATAAAAAACATAAAACATAATTACTGAAACAGAATTGTCCAGAAAATTGTTAACGCGATTGATAACAACCTTCCAGTCAAAAAATTGATTACCCTTAAAGAGTGTGTAACCGAAGTCTCTAAAGTTTGGAGTCTAAATGTTTCTCAGAAAACAATCAAAAACTGCTTTTCTAAAGCAGGTTTTACTGAAAAAAATTGACGAATGGGAAGAAGAAGACGAAATAGATCTCGCTAGCTTAAGAAAGCAATGGGGTATTCTACAAAAAACTGCTACCGTCGACGCAATATTTTTTACTTGAAGATTTCTTAGAAATCGACAATGATGTTGGCATGACAGATCTCCCAACTGACCAAGACATAATTGACGATATAAAAAGTATAGAAGATCATGAAGAAGAAATTGAAACCGGGGAATGTCCTGCTAAATTTAGTGAAAATGAAATAAGAAATGCATTTGACATTGTGCGAACTACTTTCAGGAGCCAGGAAGTGTACCTGATCAAATCTTTATGCATTTGAATAAATGCGAGAATTTTGTTGAGCAACAATTATTTTTCAGAAGTAATGTTCAAAAGAAAATAACTGATTGTTTTTCCTAGTACATAATATGTATGTACATACATGTGTTATTTAGCAATTTCTCAAGACTACACAAATTTTAAATGTACATACATATAGCAACCGCCAATTAAGTTGGCGCGAGGAGGAGGTGCGCAGAAGCCAATTTTAAAAACGTCCACCCCCACTACTCAAGTAATTGTCAGATACATTTGTCATTGACGTTTGACGGAACATAATGTCTTTGCTAGGGGATCATAAAGTGATACACGCTCAGAGGTTAGAAGTATCTGACATTTGATGTACAACCAAATACAAATCTCCCCACTACTTCTAATCCTGCGCAAACTTACCCCTCCTAGCGCCAACTTAATTGGCGTTTGCTAACTTATGTGTATATTAACAGATTTTGTATTATGTATTCTTTTTATTTCGTATGTAGTATTTAGTCCTGTACATACATATTGCTATGAATAGTGGTTTGAAAATTTAGCACCACTTTCCACAACTAGTTTTCCCAACTAGGTTTCTCAGCCGGTGAATTTTCAAATATGAGACTTCTAACTTCTCGGGTTCCACTTAGGAAAGACGTGTCTATAATGTGAGCGCCAGTGAAATGTTCACAAATATTTATTTACTTATTTTATATGTTAAGTTAGAGCAGCAATATTGGTATAAGAAAAATGACACAAACGCAGGATAAAAATTAAAATGAATATTTAATACAAAAATAAAAAAATATATATATATATATCTTTACAAAGTATAAAGATGCTGTATTATAGAAAAATACTTGAGGTAAAATCATTCATTGAAAATTGACAGCTAAATGAATGGAAAACATCCTCTAAATGACACCGATCAAAACTTATCTAAAAATAATCAAGTTTAATATTAAATTCTTCCCAGAGAACCACACTGTATAATCAGATACTGATACGCGAACAAAAACTTACACGTGTGCTATCGACACGCACAAAAACCCTTGAATCCTCTCAAACAAACTTTTCAATTATAATATTAACATAGAATTTATTTAACTGTATTATCTATATTCTTAATAATTAAATCTCTTAATTACTTGTTTTAATATAATATAAATATAGTTACTATATTTATGCTTATGACGTCATACAATTCTAAATACTTACAAAAACTAAAATATAGACTCTAACAAAGAAGGTGCATAATCAATTTAAACATCAATAATACAACGAGAATTTATCTCTATAAAATATCGGGACTTTAATAACAATATAACAAAATCACTTTCAATCAATCAACCCGAATTAATTAAAATATTTTTAAATATATTTCACAAAGCAACCTTCTCGTTCAAACTATAAATTTCGTCTCCTCGCAACTTCGATCTCTACATGAAATCTCGGATAACAAGCTTTTCCATTTTGAAATTTATATACCTTTTCAATATACAGTTCTACCAAAAATTAATTTATTTTAAAATATTCAATTATTTTAGAAAAAATCCATAGCAATATGTAATGTGTACAGTATGTACATTATGTACATGCTATGTATTTAAACTTTAAAATGTTTAATAAAATCTTTTCTAATAATTCAATTTTGTGATTTTTTTTTCTCTTTATATAGTGAAAAACTCTTTATAGTGAAATTTCGCTCAACATTTTGGTCTTTCACTATATAGAGTGTCGACTGTATATTATAATGGAATCCTCTTGTGAAAGAAGTTTAATTTTTATTCAATAATATATGATCTTTTTGAATTTTCAAATATCGCGCCGATATTTCTAGGGTTTTTAATATTACAATATTATCAAATCGGTTATAGATCTAAGTTGTTTTATCAGATAATATAACCTAAAATGAGTCATCAAGACTTTAACTTAGACGGACGGACAATAAGAGGCTTTTTATTATCTCATAGGTTGTTTCAATGATATTATCCAGGTAAGTATATTACTCAATTTTATAAAATAATATATATATAAATTTATTGATTCGTAATAACGAAAATATGCTCAGATTACTTATAAACCTTTACAAATTTTTTTATTGTAGTTTTGGATGTATAATTTTTGTTTTAGACCAAATCGAAATACTAATTCAAAATGCAGAGACACGTATGAGATTATTATTTTCAAGAATATTACTGGCAAAATGTTTGTTTAGAGGAGAATTACTATAAAAGCAATATATCCGGTAAGTTTTAATGCATTTTTTCACTGTTTTAAAAACTTTTAGAACGTTGAAATAAGTATATTAACGTGAATGAAAATTACTTTGAATAAATGTTAGAATTTTTTTATTACTTCAATTGTGTTCTTGTATTTTGCATCTATCTGGGAATTAAATAAATTGCCACCAATCGTATATGTATCCTACCTGCTTTCATCTTATGGTTTAAGTAAACAACAAACAAAATTACGGATTTACAATACTGACATAAGAAACATCGAATAGAATCTACATGTAAAATAATATGCAAACTGTCTCGAGAAATTATGAGATAAAGGAATTACTTAACGAGCGAACCACATATATACAACGAAATTACACAGAGGAGCTATAATAGTAAATTACAGTTCAAGATACACATATTTATGCTAGTTACACGGGATCACGTTTTTACGCCGTCGCATTCACATACAGAAAGACAAAGAGAAGGAATATGACAGAGATCGGCGCAAAGTGAAAAGAAAAGAAGAAGAGACCTGGAACAGTGAACAAGCACATAGTCGCTGTTCTCCAGTCTTTCAGATTCAATAACCTCTCTTTCTATTCCTTTGTGGCAAGCGACGCGTTCGCTCACTTGTTCTGCTCACTCCGCCAATATGCTTTCCATAATATGCTTGACAGTGCCTCCTTCATTCTACTGTGGGTGGTAAAATCGAAATCTTCGAAATTGCTTTATCTGTAAGTCGCCCTGATAGTTGCGCTCTTCTTCGACCTCCTCCAAATAATCCACAGTCTGACTCTTTGCTTTATTACAGTTTACACAACTGAAAAATATTTACACTTACTATAAGAAGTTGTAATTTTGTGTTTCGGAATAGTGAATTGTTTTCATTTAAATTAACTAAAATAGGTATATTTATTTAAAAAAAATGGCATCAATAGTTTTTACAAAAATTAATGTCCATATCACAAGTAATATTTTATTATGTTGTACTTTTGTTACAATAAGGGCATTATTTATATTCAATTTCAAATTAACTTAATAATAATAATGATCTTTATTGTCCAACAGTTTATAAACCAATTATAAGACATTATACAAAACTAGATTATTTAATATCTGTAGAAAAAATACACATTACAATGAGATTTCACAAAAAAAGTAAATGATCATATACCCACACACAAGTGACACACACTCACTAACTGCGCTTATAAAAGTAATGGCCATATGGTATAAAGGAGATTTTACTAAAATATTGGTTGTCGCAATTGGCATGTTGACAACGTCAAAATTGCTAGTAGTACGAGTTGGTACATTTAGATTTATCGTCGATCCTCTGTGTTAGAAGATTACATAAAAACTGACATAACATATTCCAACTTGCACCGAACAAGGGCATAGTATAGTACATTAATACAGTTCATGATAGAAAAATTGCGACACGATCTCACAAGAAAACCGAGAGACCTGCTACCAGAAGATCAGATGCTAGATATGTGCTGGGTAAACGTAAGACCATCATCGAAGAGTACCCTCAAATTCCTAAACAACGTCTTTCTTTACTTACCTTCTGGGTTTGTATTTTGAAGAGCGATGTATAAATAGGGCTACAAAAAGAAATTAAATTGAGATCTAAAAGTCGTGCACATTCAAATAAACGCCTACCGAAATAGTAATTTCGTTGAATCATTTCTATCGGCTACCGCAAAATAGCACCACAGGTTTCACCGACTACAAACCTAGACGCCATTGTAAATGTAAATTTTCGCATGACGCGTTTAGTATTGTGGTGATCACTGCTTCGTAAACATGTTGTTTTCCCAAGAGTTTTCATTGTTGAACAATATTTTTCCAACGTCGTTCATTTGCACCTGTTGGAGAAGAATTTCGTGAGAAATATGCTGCGGTACCTAACAATTCCAAAATAACAAGATTAATTGCCTGTTTCCGTGAATGCGGATCAGTTACTGAAAAGAAGAGAACCGGAAGTCAGACCATTTTGACTGACGTTAAACTGGTTAAGAGTAGAAACGTGGTACTGCGCTCGCCTTCAAGATGCTTGAAGTACATTTAGATTTCATATGGTACTGCTCAGAAAGTGATGAGGAAGTTAAAGTTTTGTGTATATTATGTTCGTAGCGTTCATTATTTGAAAGAGCCGGATAAACAAAAGCGCCTAGGTAGATGATTACGGACATTCGTCGACAACCATGGAATTGAAGAGCTTGCTCGCGTTTTCTTCCCTGATGAGGCGTGGTTCTACTTTAGTGGATGAGTGAAAAGTCAAAACACAAGAATTTGGTCAACCGAGAATCTTCATGTCTTGCAACTCTCAGAAAATTGGATTGTGATGTGCCATATCAGGTCGTCCAATAGTGGGCATTTTTGCTCTGAAACTACAGTGAATAGTGTTGGGTACCAAGACATCATTTCATAGTTTATTTCGTTGATTCAAATCAATGAACGTGATTGTTGGTTGCAGCAAGACAATATATCACACATCCTACGAAATAATGGATTTCTTACGCTAGTTTCTTGGGCGAGCGTATTATCTTTAATATTATGGCCTCCACGTTCTCCCGATTTAATGTCTCCAGACTATTTCCTTTGGGATTATCATAAAGGAAGGATTTACGAAAGCAGACCGCACGCACTGCATGAACTGTAGACCTGGCCTCAAAACATGGTAAAACGAGTTCATGCATGTATTATTGAAGAAGGCAGCCATTTTTATAACATGATTATAATTTGTATAAAATCATTAATTTACTATTGATTTTAATCAATAACTGGTTAATTAAGTATATCAGCTTGATTTTAGGATTATAAGTCTAAAGTCTTTCTTTGGAGACTGTGGTTAAGTAAAAACTTAAAAAAGGTATATAACCCCTTAGCACAATTATTAATCGTATCGTATAGACGTATAGACTCAGTCTATACGTGGACGCCGTGTAAAGTAGTTGTTGCGTAAGCGGTGTTCTAGCTTTACTGTGCCCCATGTGCGACACCTTGATTAGTGGTTTTACCTACTGATGATGACAACTTAGTTGTCGAAATACGTATTTAGGATACGATTAAGAATTGTGGTAAGGGGTTATGTACCTTTTTAAGTTAGTTGTAAGTCTGTTTAGATTAAAACTCAAATGTTCTATCCCAATATTTCGTCTATTTATTATTGACTAATATATACACTAATATATTCAAAAAAGAAAAGTTACAGCTAGAGTTAAGCGTTGGCAGTCTTACTAATTAATTTACACATAACTGTCACTAGCAACCCATAAATAAAACATGAACATTACATTTTTAAACAACTAAAACTGTAAACTTTCAACTTTTTCGCCCGCATGTTTGCATAATGTGTATGTGAAAACAAGTCTATCATAATTTCTACATTGGTTCCATATCGGGTTGTAAAAAATGGGGTGGTAAGAAAAATAAGGTATATATACAAAAATCTATCTTATACATTATGTTATTGTACCTAAAATAAATTCCCTGGTTACAGTGTTATGCGCACGACATTAAAAATATTAAAAATAACTATTTAATTTATTATGTGCTTAATAAATTTGAATAAATTACGCTTTTTGTTTAGTTCAGACCTCCGGTTGTAATAAGAAGAATAAGATTAAAATTGTTTATTCTAATATCGACTCCGCGATTCGACCAGTGCCTCATTCCGATGAAATACCAGTCCAGTTTATGAAAAGCATCTTTTACTTGAGTATTCGTATGCTGAAGACATGGCAGATGCTATTGAGGAGCAAGATTCAAATGTAAATTTTGACTATGGAGATATCAATTCTAATGATGGACTTCAACGTTTTATTCAAGCAGAATTGAATGATTTGGTAAGAGATTTGGGCCTATTAAAGGTATCATCGGAACACCTAACTTCAAGATTAAATGAAAGAACTTATTAAATGAAATAACTTTTTATCGTAGCTGGGAAAGTGATCTTGTGCAATATTTTAAAGAAGAGTGTGAATTTGTTTATTGTAACAATGTGCCAGGTTTGCTAACTAAAATAAACGTTGTACAATATGACCCGAGTGAGTGGCGTTTGTTTAGCTACAGTTCCAGCAGAAGCCTCGATGTGTACTACTACACAACGGGAATTGATTCAGTTCAATTGCTATTGGATATTCGGTTCAATTAAAGGACATATATGACGACATTGAGAAGGTTATAAAGTTACTAAAATCTACAGACCAAAATTGGGTCTTCTGTGTGGATCTCAAAATGGTAAACTTTTTACTTGGCCTTCAAAGAGAATATACAAAATTTCCGTGAGTTTTGTGCCTCTGGGATAGTCGAGCTAGAAATCAACCCTGGATTCAGAAACATTGACCTCCCAGAACATCCCTAGATGTTGGAGAAAAGAATATTGTAAGTCACCTTTAGTCGATAGAAAAAAAACAAATTTTTCCACCTCTTCACACCAAATTGGGTCTTATGAAGCAATATATTAAAGCTCTAGATTTAAGGTAACTGCTTCCAGTACATATGTGAAAAGTTTCCACGACTAAGTTACCAAAAAATTAAAGCTGAGGTATTTGATGGACATCAAATTAGAACTTTAATGAGAGATCAAAATTCCATCAACTCTATAAACGAAGCTGAGAAAGAAGCCTGGACGTCATTTACAATGGTCGCGAACAATTTTCTTGGAAATAAAAAAACTTGCAATTATACAGATCTAGTGCAATCAATGCTTAAAAAATTTCACCGCAAGGTTGTAACATGAGCATAAAGCCTCATTTCCTTCATAGTCAGTCTGATAGGTTTCCCGAAAATTTAGGTGCTGTAAGCGATGAATAAGACGAGAGATTTCATCAAGTTTTAAAAATTATGGAAACTGGGTACCAAGGAAGATGGAATCCTCATATGATAGCCGATTCCTATTGGCGTGTTCAAAGCGACTGCGAAACCAAAATACACAGCAGAAAGTACCTACTACAAACGAAAAATTATTCCCTGATTGTTGTTTTTCCTTTTACAAATACTTTTGTAATTTTTAATGATTATTGTATAAATACTTACACTATACTCGTGCCTAATATTGTATTGAATTAAATAAATGAATTATGTAAGTAACTACTTAGCCGCGTTAGTAATTCTTCAAAGAGCATAGTGCAGTATGCAGTTCCATTTTGATGTGATAGGCAAAGCTAATATGATTTTCAGATACAACACACCTGAATTAGTAAAAAACATGCCTCGCTTAGAAGTCAGAAAAAATCTTGTGGGCCAGTGTAATCAACATGTCGCCATCATGGCGTAGTATAGCTAAGAGGGTTCTAGACCAAAATCCCATAAAAGTTAACATAGGGCCCTAAATTTGCATTTTTATCGCCACCAGTTTTTTCTCAGTTACGTCACCACGCCCACGAACCGTAAACAGACAGATCTACCTGTATCACGGGTAGACCTGTCTATACAACAAGCCAACACAACCCGCAAACAGAGAGACAGACCTGTCTGTCTGTCTGCAATACAGACGCGTCTGTCTGTTTACGGGTTGTGGGCGTTGTGCTACACACAAGTCTATGTAACAGGTATGTCTGTTTCTTTGCGGTTTGTGGGCATAGTGACATAACTGAGAAAAAAGTGAAGAGGATTAAAATGCAAATTTAGACCCCTGCGTTAAATTTTATAGGGTTTTGGTTTAAAACACTCTTAGCTATTCTACTCACTACCGCCCACATTAGTCCGAATATGAAAGTCTGCTGTAAATGTACAAAAAGGTTAATATTATTTTATGATGTACTTAAAATGAGAGAAATTATACAAATATACGGATGAATGTGTGACTGATTTGGTTAGCCCTACAACCAGAAACTTACAGCCAGAACCTACAACGGCTAAACTTATTTCTATTGAATTAAATTTCTATGAAGATCTTGTGTCAAAATTTGACAAATTTCTTGGAATATAACCAAAACTATTAAGAGCGAATCTACCGTTTTGTAATATGTCACCAAATCGTACCTATTTAAACTCGTTTGTTTAGAGGATCTGTATTTATTAACAAATCATTCTTAAATTAGTTACTTTGCTGCTTTATGCTCTTTATGCTGTATAAATAAAGTTAATAATTTACAAAATGTAGCGCTTATTACAATTTTTTGAGGTTTATAAGTATTTTTGAAATTCTTGAACAACATAATTTCCGTAAAAATCAACAAGTAATGTGTGTTTTTTAAATGTAACTGTCTAAACATGCAATTATATATCGACGTAGTGTAGACAGCTTTGTGTTCGATACTCGAGCAGTATGATCCTATCATCGTTACTGTCGCTGCTGGGCTTGGAATGTTGGGATGCATTCCACTCTCCAATAATGTTTACGTTTCAACGAGGTCGAATACGGAGACGATGACGACCACGCCGATGATGAGTGTATCAACATTTCTTATTCATTATTGTTCGCTGCTTCGTCCCTAAGTTTGCTCGTCCGTACACCCGCTCACCCGTCAGCTACTCATATAATTGTTTTATTGATTGTGCTTTTACCAACTTGACACATTTACGACACGAGTAATTCTGATTTGTCTGCTTCAAACAAAATGTTGGAGCTGATCTTGATTTACATAATATTCCGACTACTACATATATTACATTACATTATTACAAAATGTAATTCTTCTTTCATAATAAGAAACAAATTAAAAATATATAGAAAATTGAAAATAATTAATTACAGGTTATTTTAAAATGCGGCAAGCGGTGAAATTTCTGAGTTTGTTAGCTGATTAGCTAGTACATGTAAATAATTTTGCCGACTTCTTACTTCATTTTTATTCCCAATAAATAATATTTGGGAATTAATTCCACAAGTAATCAAAAAAGAAAAAAAAGTGTCCAGCGTTTGGTGTTTCTACTACGTTGTAGCTTGCACAAATTTTATCCACAGTGTCTACTCTGTCTTTGGTTTTGTTATAAAACGTAATTATATCTGGTTTCTGCCGTTCACTAGTTGATAAATCATTGCTATTATCTTACTATTATCAAAATGCATACTTGATAATAACAACGTACCTATGTCTCAAAAGTTTTCGGAAGAAATTCTAATAAAATTTATTTGTAGTAAACATAATCTGATCCAGTTACCGTTGGAAGCAAAATTTAATAAATTGTTTGAAGTTTAATATGACATATCATTTTTTCAAATAGTTAATGTCAACAATGTCTGCAGAGGTTTACACTCGAAAATGAAAGTTAAATATTTGTAAAATTGGAAATGTTTATTTTGAATTCTATCCTAGATCTACTTATAATTAACAATAAAAAATGTTTGAAATTAAAATATTACAAAAGGATTTTAGATGTATCCTCAACAACGCAGATCAAAAAACTAGCTATTTTTCAACAACTGTCAGTAGTAGCATGACACATAAAATGTAATCTGGTGAGATGACTGGCCTAACTAATTTCAAGACAATAAGTTGGGAGGCACGCTAATACAGCTTTCGTCGGTTACAGCTGTCCGATGAAAACCACTTGCTTTGTCTTACACTTCTCATTTGGACAACAATGTTTGATTTGGCATTCGAGATGCTAACATTAGTCAATGAGCAGCAACGGCTCCTATACTGTCTTTTGTGACACGATTATAGGTAGTAAAAGAGATGTAACGAAATCTTTCCCAGAATCGTGCGCCGACGAGTCTACAGCAAGACTAAACACGAAAACACAAATATTGACTTGTATGGTTTTCTCCACTTTAATAATATTTTGATATTATTAAAAATGTTTTTGTTTTACACAATAAGTTGTTTCACAAAGCCGGGCCTTTCAAAATCCAAATACTAATTTTTTTATTCTAAAACAGAAAATAGACTGTATGACAGAAACAGTTGAGTTGTGACCCATGTTGACTAAGACTTTGTTATTTGTTTCCACCAATAGTAAAGGGTGCGGCATCTTATGATTCGTTTTTGAACTATCAGTTATTGCGCCACTCATAGCTCTACTGTCATGCATAAAGAGACAGAAGAGAGAAATTAAGTATTAAGTATATTCCCGGTGAACAAAATGAGTCGATATATTGAAAATTTATTTTCAAAGTAGCGAGTTAGTTGCCGAAACTTGCCGAAAATTGGGTACACAATTTGATAGAAATGAAGCACCAACTGAGAACGGGTAAAGAAATTTGTGAAGAATGTTCGTTCGACTGGCATATTAATAGACAACACATATGTTGTTACGTTTTAAAAATTTCTGTATAATTTACAATTATAGCCCGGTATACTCATTTTGCGTTAAATTTCATCATATTTACATTTTCATGAGTTATATCTAATATTTCTTTTTATATTCTCTCGAGTCGTCATTGCCATTTGTGTGTTTTTTTTCCGGACACTACTGGCATCCCTCTCCGTGATTGCTTCGTCTAGGTTTCGCGAAAGAGAATTCATTCATTTTTTTAGTTTTATAATTGACATCTAGCCGGCAACATATATAATAATACAAAAGTATTTTTAATAATATATAATATTATTAAAAACGGGGTGTGAAGAACACAATACAAGTTCATGTGTATTATTGAATGTATCTTCTCCAAAGACGTAGATACGTATTTCACATTTCTACATGATTGTCAATACGCCCCTGTTGGAGAAGGGACACATTCAACAAACACAACTACCTTGCTATCTCGCTGATATTATTAAGACAGAGCGTGAAGCAATATTCAACGCTGTCTATATAATAATCGCAGAACTAGCCGTGGTGTTCCTTATAGTCGGTAACCACCGTATCTATAAAAAACTGTATTATCGTGTCTTCACTACTTGTCGGCGTAAGCCGAATACGTATATAACAACATAATTTGAAACATACTTGAGTAAGTAAAACCTACCAATTTTGTATAATACAAAAGTATTTTTAATAATATATAATATTATATGAAACAAACATGTAAATAATTTACATATCTGTAACTATGCACATGGACAATACACCTCGTATTTTCAGCATTTACTTCTGCTTAATACATATGTTTCTGCCATCTAGGCGTCCTCAGTTAAGCTAGTGAAGCAATGTATACAAATTAATACAAACCTGTTATAAACAACTGGTTTGTATCTGTATTTAAATTTACTGAAATAGCCCGCATAGATCAAGCAAGTTCCGTCCTATAAGAAGACAACTATTTAATAATTGACATCTTACGGGCGAAAGAGACTTTGTCTGGAGGGCTACCTATCGTTCGAACAGCTAAGCTGCTACGGGAAACGATAAAATACGTGTGTAGATTTAGTCCATTAACAACCAGCCAGATGGCGGTAAATATACAAAAAGGTTTTGTTTAAGTATGACAATACGTTAAGCACGTATAAAGCGTTTGTACAATATGAAACAAACATGTAAATAATTTACATATCTGTGACTATGCACATGGACAATACACCTCGTATTTTCAGCATTTACTTCTGCTTAATACATATGTTTCTGCCATCTAGGCGTCCTCAGTTAAGCTAGTGAAGCAATGTATACAAATTAATACAAACCTGTTATAAACAACTTGTACCACAGCATGAGGAATAATTTCATTAACAAAAAAGAGATATCCCGAGAAACAAAACGAAAAGTATATAAGGCAATTTACCGACCGATATTAACATATGGCTGTGAATCCTGGATATTAAATAGAAGACAAACAAATAAATTACAGGCAGTAGAAATGAAGTATTTAAGAAGAGTTAGAGGAGTTACAAGGATGGACAGAATAAGAAACTTGGAAATACGAAAAGATTTGAAAATGCAGTCAGTGTTAGAATACATTGAACAAAGACAGCTAGGATGGTGGGGACATTTATATAGAATGGAAAATACAAGACAAACAAGAAGGATATGGGAAGCAAGGATAATGAAAAATAAAAGAAGAGGAAGGCCAAGGACAACATGGAATGATGTCATAGCAGAAATACTGGGAAGGAAAGGCAAAACATGGACAGAAGCGAAGAACATGACAAGGAATAGAAATGAATGGAAAACGTTTATAAAAAGCTAGAAGAAGATAAACGCCCTACACCATTGTTATGGTAATAGGGATTTTTGGATTATATATATATATATATATATATATATATATATATAAACAACTGGTTTGTATCTGTATTTAAATTTACTGAAATAGCCCGCATAGATCAAGCAAGTTCCGTCCTATAAGAAGACCACTATTTAATAATTGACATCTTACGGGCGAAAGAGACTTTGTCTGGAGGGCTACCTATCGTTCGAACAGCTAAGCCTACGCCTAGATGGCAGAAACATATGTATTAAGCAGAAGTAAATGCTGAAAACACGAGGTGTATTGTCCATGTGCATAGTTACAGATATGTAAATTATTTATATGTTTGTTTCATATAGTACAAACGCTTTATACGTGCTTAACGTATTGTCATACTTAAACAAAACCTTTTTGTAAATATATAATATTATTAAAACTGGGGTGTGAAGAACACAATACAAGTTCATATGTATTATTGAATGTATCTTCTCCAAAGACTTAGATACGTATTTCACATTTCTACATGATTGTCAATACGCCCCTGTTGGAGAAGAGACACATTCAACAAACACAACTACCTTGCTATCTCGCTGATATTATTAAGACAGTTCTTGAAGGAATATTCAACGCTGTCTATATAATAATCGCAGAACTAGCCTTGGTGTTCCTTATAGACGGTAACCACCGTATCTATAAAAAAACTGTATTATCGTGTCTTCACTACTTGTCGGCGTAAACCGAATACGTATATAACAACATAATTTGAAACATACTTGAGTAAGTAAAACCTACCAATTTTGTATAATACAAAAGTATTTTTAATAATATATAATATGATTAAAAATGGGGTGTGAAGAACACAATACAAGTTCATATATATTATTGAATGTATCTTCTCCAAAGACGTAGATACGTATTTCACATTTCTACATGATTGTCACGATAATACAGTTTTTTATAGATACGGTGGTTACCGACTATAAGGAACACCACGGCTAGTTCTGCGATTATTATATAGACAGCGTTGAATATTCCTTCACGCTCTGTCTTAATAATATCAGCGAGATAGCAAGGTAGTTGTGTTTGTTGAATGTGTCTCTTCTCCAACAGCGGCGTATTGACAATCATGTAGAAATGTGAAATACGTATCTACGTCTTTGGAGAAGATACATTCTATAATACATATGAACTTGTATTGTGTTCTTCACACCCCATTTTTAATAATATTATATATTATTAAAAATACTTTTGTATTATACAAAATTGGTAGGTTTTACTTACTCAAGTATGTTTCAAATTATGTTGTTATATATATAATAATAATAATAGTTTTATTTCCCGAATTACATGGAATGTCACAATGAAAAGAAAATTATACATGTATTAATATAGTTTAAATACTATTCCAAAAACAAATTAGCATATCGATGCGACAACTCATATCAAGATTTGATACAAAATAATACAAATCTGTATAAAAACAAATTTGTATCTGTATACATGGACACACAGTACGTATTTACCAGCGTTTGCTTCAACCATGCGCTTTTGTCTAACGACTTCATCAATGGAGGATTTACGAGCTTAGCTATTCGAGAAGAAATACTTTGCATCGGCGTAGTCGGTTTTGTCTGTCAGATGTCATGAGGTTATCTGGTGTCATCTGATAGAACAAAATTTGTTACATGACCGTGAAGTTGTACTACAGTCGTTTGCCTTCGTAAATCCTCCATTGATGAAGTCGTTAGACAGAAACGCATGCGTCTGGTGGTTGAAGCAAACCCTGGTAAATACGTACTGTGTCCATTTAAACAGATACAAATTTGTTTTGATACAGATTTGTGTTATTTTGTATCAAGCTTGATGTAAGTTGTCGTATCGATATGCTAATTTGTTTTTGGTATATTACGCCACCTGGCGACGAGTTAATGGACTCACAGTAATATGCATATTTTTCTTTTCGTGTAATGGCGTAGCTATTCGAAAAGAAATACTTTGCATCGGCGTAATCGGTTTTGTCCATCAGATGTCATGAGGTTATATGGTGTCATCTGATAGAACAAAATTTGCTACATGACCGCGAAGTTGTACTACAATCGTTTGTCTTCGTAAATCCTCCATTGATGAAGTCGTTAGACAAAAACGCATGCGTCTGGTGGTTGAAGCAAACGCTTGTAAATACGTACTGTGTGTCCATGTATACAGATACAAATTTGCTTTTATACAGATTTGTATTATTTTGTATTAAATACTATTATTTATATAAAATGGTTTTTACATATTACACGTAAAGAAATATTCTATTTTATAGAAGACTCTATGTATTATATTTTGTTTTATTAGTATTTTAAATTTATTTGATGGTAATTCTTTGGTTTTTTGTTGTACATGATTATAACATTTTATGGCTTGGTATTTAGCGGATTGTTGAGTTAAAGTTAACCTGTGATATTGAATTTGGAAAGATGACTTGTCCCTAGTTTTGTAGCAATGTGTATCAGATTACGATTCGAACTTGTTTATGTTTTAATATATTAGTTTTGCTGTATTTATGTTTGTTATTTCCACGGTTCTTCGTATTTGATAAACAGTTGTACTAAGTTTTTCACATAGATAGCTTACATGTGTATTCCAATTTAAGCATGAGTCACTGTAGACACCCAACATTTTGACATAGTTTGGGTTACATCGTTTAGTTTCAAATTTAATTTTTTTAATTTCATCCATATTTAATTTTAAGTTGTTAGCTTCAAGCCATTCTTCCGCTTCAGATATTGCAAATGACTCCGCTATTGTCAATTTTTCAGTTGTAGGAGCACTGAACACTAGGGTGGAATCATCCGCAAAAACATATTTTCACATGTGAAAACTTGCGCATAAATTATTGATATATATCAGAAATAATATTGGTCCTAACTTGGAACCTTGTGGAACTCCATACTTGACCAATTGTTCTCTAGAAGAACTGCTTTGTATCATTACTACTTGTTTTCTTTCTGAAAGATATAATTGGAATAATTTCAAAGGTTGTCCCCTGATGCCATAGTATTGTAATTTTTGTAGTAATATCTTATGACGAACACAGTCAAAAGCCTTAGATAAATCCAGTAGTATTGCAGATATTTTCTGATGCATGTCGAAACCACTTATGACGCTATCAACCAGTTCAGAGATAGCTTGGATTGTGGATGTATTTTTTAAATAACCATATTGCTGATTACAAAAGAGAGAAGCGTTGTTGAAGTAATCCAGCAATCTGGTCTTTAAAAACTCCTCGAACACCTTCGACATAACAGGCAGAATAGATATTGGTCTGTAAGATCCTGGATCGCCTCTATTCCCTTTTTTATATACAGGTACAACTTTAGCTAGTTTCAATTCCCTCAGGAAGATGTTGCCATGTATACATCTATTCAAAAGCCTTGCTAGTGGTTCTGAAATAAATGTTGATACGTGTTTAAGAAGTGGCGATGACATTCCGTATATATCCTCAACAGGAGAATTATTAATGTTCATAATGGTTGTAAACACTTTCGTTTTATTGGTATAAATTAAAAAGAATGATTTATATTGATGTTTGTTGATTTTGCTCAAAAAACGGCATGTGTTATGACATGTTGCCTGTATATTTCCTGTGATGATCTCAGGGATGGTAGCGAAAAAAATACTAAATGCCTCAGGAGGTATTTCTATCGGCTCTGTTCTAAGGGTTTACGATTCAAGCCAGCATTTATAATTCTCCAAGCAGCTTTTGATCTATTTTGAGAATGTTTAATAAATTCACTATTAAAGTTTTTCTTTGCGAGATCTAAATGCACGTTATACTCGTTCCTGTACTTCTTGGCGTCCACCGTATCCTTTATTCGCTTTAGGTCGTTTGTTTGCCAAGTGGGTATCTTTCTTGCAGGATTCTGTTTCAGACATCTAACTGGCAAGTTATCAGCAAAAACCTTAATAAATCTCTCGAAAAATACACGAAACATATCACAAGCAGTATCTTGTTTAAATACAGAATTCCAGTCAAAGATTATAATATCGTATGCGAAGTTCACTAAGCCTGTATCCGTTATCATTGCAAGACGATCAAAGAGTTAGTTGTGTGATAGGGTATTTTCGACTGCACCTAAGGGGGTTAAGTTAGTTTGCATGGGAACGTTATGCAACCAACAATGCGAGTGTAATCACTTGTCGTAATAAGGAATTTTAGTTGTCACTGTCAACAAAGTGTGAAAAGAATTTATTTAACATTTAACTTACACAAACAATATTAAAATTAATTTTATGGTAAATTGAAAAAAAGTTTCTTTTTATATATAAATCTTTAACTTTTTCATAAATGTTCGAAATATCAACCTACACATTCCATACAATATGCGAGTCAATTATGAAATTCCTGCAAAGAATGTGTTAAAAAATCCGGTTTGGTTCGTAATTCGTCGCAGGCTGTACTTATGGGTGCTTTTAATCTTCAATGTTAGTGAAAATTACATTATCATGAATTTTAGATTTAAGGTATCTCCAAAGAAAAGTCATTGGCTATAAATCTAGCGATCAGGTCGGCCAAATTATCGGACCACTCTTCCCGATCTATCGATCAGGAAGACTTGAATTTAGAAAAGTTGTAATTGCTGCAGTTGAATGAATTGGGGCTCAATCCATTTGAAACAAGGAACCTTTAATGGCTAAATTTTCAAATCGAGGAACAATACGTGTTCGAAGAAAAAGACGCTTCATCAGTGAAAAGTATTTTCTTTAATATATTATGATTTACATTTAATAAATTAAATAGTGTTTCGCAAAAATTACCACGTCCTATTCTATCTTCATGAACTAATTATTGGTAATTAGAAAACTTGAAAGATTTGTATTTGTACTGTTTGAGAATTTTAAATACAGACGTCTTCGAAATATTAAATTGTTGTGCTATTTTACTTAATGGTGTTATGAGGCATTTTTCAATGTAACATAACACATTTAATTTTAGGTTTTCTGATAGATTGTGGGGGGTTTTAATTTTCTTTCTGTGTGTATTTATTATGCAGCCATCAGAATCAAATTTCCTAGTAATCGCCTGAACTTTTCCGATTGATGGTATGGGCCTGTCAAGATATTTGGTAGAAAACAGATCCCGCACATTCCTTAAACTGTTTCCAGCTTTATACTTTATACTTTATACTTTATACATTATACTTTATACTTTATACTTTATACTTTATACTTTATACTTTATACTTTATACTTTATACTTTATACTTTATACTTTATACTTTATACTTTATACTTTATACTTTATACTTTATACTTTATACTTTATACTTTATACTTTATACTTTATACTTTATACTTTATACTTTATACTTTATACTTTATACTTTATACTTTATACTTTATACTTTATACTTTATACTTTATACTTTATACTTTATACTTTATACTTTATACTTTATACTTTATACTTTATACTTTATACTTTATACTTTATACTTTATACTTTATACTTTATACTTTATACTTTATACTTTATACTTTATACTTTATACTTTATACTTTATACTTTATACTTTATACTTTATACTTTATACTTTATACTTTATACTTTATACTTTATACTTTATACTTTATACTTTATACTTTATACTTTATACTTTATACTTTATACTTTATACTTTATACTTTATACTTTATACTTTATACTTTATACTTTATACTTTATACTTTATACTTTATACTTTATACTTTATACTTTATACTTTATACTTTATACTTTATACTTTATACTTTATACTTTATACTTTATACTTTATACTTTATACTTTATACTTTATACTTTATACTTTATACTTTATACTTTATACTTTATACTTTATACTTTATACTTTATACTTTATACTTTATACTTTATACTTTATACTTTATACTTTATACTTTATACTTTATACTTTATACTTTATACTTTATACTTTATACTTTATACTTTATACTTTATACTTTATACTTTATACTTTATACTTTATACTTTATACTTTATACTTTATACTTTATACTTTATACTTTATACTTTATACTTTATACTTTATACTTTATACTTTATACTTTATACTTTATACTTTATACTTTATACTTTATACTTTATACTTTATACTTTATACTTTATACTTTATACTTTATACTTTATACTTTATACTTTATACTTTATACTTTATACTTTATACTTTATACTTTATACTTTATACTTTATACTTTATACTTTATACTTTATACTTTATACTTCATCATTGTACTTGCACTCCCAAATACGTCATCACGAGCCGCGCCTGGTATAGAGACAAGAAAAACTCACACTATATACTTTCCACTTATACGGGGTGTATGTTATAATAATTTTTTATTTCTTTAGCTTATGAACAATATTTTGTTTTGATGAATTGAATATTTGTTAGTATACGTGTTAATTGTTTTCAAGCTTTGCTTATTTTCTTTTGCTTTTGGTTATCCTCTCTCATAAGTTCTTTTCAGGCTGCAGGTATCCTGTGCAACATTTTTTGCATACCGTAGGTATTAAGCATTTATTTTGTAGTCTGTATGTGCATGCGCCTAAGATCGCGCGATCCCTTTTCTCAGTCTCCACTAACAAAGGGCATACGCAATAAATGAAAGCTCCCATACGATGTGCGATACGACTACGGGTCTTGTTTAAATTTCGACCATCTTCAGACGCCATCGCAGCGCCTGCATCACGCGTAGGTAGCAACGCTCCGCATCGTCGTCCAGTTCGTTGGATGGAAAATATTGCTGCTGTGGATGAAAGTGTGCGTCAACATGCGAGCACCTCCACCCACCATCGTTCGCAAGAATTTAATATCAGCGATTGGACTGTGCGAAGAATTTTGCACAAAGACCTTGGTATGAAGGCCTATATATTCAATTTGTTCAAGAATTGAAAACAGCAGACCATCTATCGCGTTTTCGATGCACTGAATTGGCAGTAAATCGATTAGAAGAAAATGAGCATTTTTGACAAAACATCATCTTTTCCGACGAAGCTCATTTTCACCTCGGTGGTTATGTGAATAAGCAAAATTGTCGTATTTGGGACACAGAAAATTCATATGTGACAATTCAAATGCCAATGCACCCAAAATTTGTGACTGTATGGTGTGTAATATTGTCGAAACCCATCATAAGACCATTTTTCTCTGAAAATGAGCAAGAAGCCGCACTAGCAGTCAATGGTGACCGTTATCGTGCCACGTTAACTCACTTTTTATTCCCTTCGATTGAAAAGAAAGACTTGGTAGATGTTTGGTTTCAACAGGATGGCGGCCATGGCCTAATAGCCAACGCTACAATCGACGTTTTACGCCCTATCTTCCAGAATCGCATTATTAGCAGAAATGGCGATGTCAACTGGCCGCCTAGTAGCTGCGATTTGACTCCCATGGGCTACTATTTATGGAGAGCCGTCAAGGACAGATGTTATGCCGATCATCCAGAGACGATTGAGGTTTTGAAAAACGCAGTGAAATAAACGCTCAAACGATTGAAAATGTATTGAAAAATTAGGTCGGCAGAATGAGCTACTGCGACGCCAGCCGAGACAATCATTTAAAAGAAATAATATTCTATTCTTACGGAAGTTGTACTCTGTAATATAAAGTATAAATCATTTAAAAATATTTGTTGCATTTTTATTTAATATGTATTTTTAAAACGACCTAGTAGTTTCTACACCCTTTATAATTTGGTAAGATTTGTTTTAACAGATGATGTATGTGAAAAGAAATTAATACTGGTAGCCGTAACTTTGTGGTAATTCATTTTGATAATAATAAAATAAAATAAAACAATCACTTTGTTTTACCACTTTATTCACATATAATTGTGACCGCGGTTTCGACATACAATGTCATTATCAAACTGCAAAAGTTACAGGCCTACATAGAACTTATAAATGACACAAAAAATATATGGGGGTGGTTTATGATGTTATTTACAAATTACTACTATATACTTAACTATTATATACAACATTGGAAAAGAGGTGTATATATAAGATCCAACTGGTAATTTAAAACGATATCTATTGTGCCGTTCCGGCTTTTGAAGACCTCTAGGCTCTAGGGCCTCTAAAATATTTAATTTACGACCTTTCTCGGCCAAATGCAATATTTTACGGTGACCAAATGTATGTCTTTCTGTAATAAGATGGTTTTCGAATGTTGAATCTGTCTTCTTTAGTTTGTATGACCTCAAGTGTTCTTTTTCCCGTATAATAAAACTTCGACCCGTCTGGCCTATATATACACTTTTACAATCATTACAATACAACTTATACACTCTTGATTTGTTATTGATATCTGTTTTAGGTTTTGCGTTAAAAATGAAATTACTTATTTTTACATATGGCTTGTAAGCTATACTAACATTACTATTATTTTTTGAAATTATATTTCCAATTTGCTCGCTTATTTTACCGAAGTAAGTTAACGAGACAAATTGTTTCAAATTAGCACTATCTTTAGGATATACTAAACTAAGGGCCACTTGTAACTGTTTTTTCTTTAGTATACTGTCAATTACGCTACTTTTATAACTATTGTTTACCGCTATTTGTTTTATAGTATTGATTTCACGAACAAAAGATTCATTAGACAAAGGAATATTTAATGCTTTATGTATCATAGAATTAAAAAATGAATGTTTGTGTGTCTTAGAGTGTAGTGAATCTTTGGGAATAATGCAATCAGTGAAAGTAGGTTTACGATATATATCAAATTTTAAGCTCTGATCTAATTTGTTTAATTTTAAATCCAGGAAGTTAATACTGTTATTCTCTTCTATTTCTACTGTAAAATTGATATTAGAATGGATTGAATTTATGTAGTTCAGAAATGTTTGTAGTTGTCTATGAGTACCCTTAAACCAAGCTAGGATGTCGTCTACATACCGATACCAAAATTTAATATGTTTTTTACCTATTTGTGATGAAAGAATTTTTTCTGTAATATGCTTCATGAAAATTTCACAAACATTCATCTTTTAATTCTATGATACATAAAGCATTAAATATTTCTTTGTCTAATGAATCTTTTGTTCGTGAAATCAATACTATAAAACAAATAGCGGTAAACAATAGTTATAAAAGTAGCGTAATTGACAGTATACTAAAGAAAAAACAGTTACAAGTGGCCCTTAGTTTAGTATATCCTAAAGATAGTGCTAATTTGAAACAATTTGTCTCGTTAACTTACTTCGGTAAAATAAGCGAGCAAATTGGAAATATAATTTCAAAAAATAATAGTAATGTTAGTATAGCTTACAAACCATATGTAAAAATAAGTAATTTCATTTTTAACGCAAAACCTAAAACAGATATCAATAACAAATCAGGAGTGTATAAGTTGTATTGTAATGATTGTAAAAGTGTATATATAGGTCAGACGGGTCGAAGTTTTATTATACGGGAAAAAGAACACTTGAGGTCATACAAACTAAAGAAGACAGATTCAACATTCGCAAACCATCTTATTACAGAAAGACATACATTTGGTCACCGTAAAATATTGCATTTGGCCGAGAAAGGTCGTAAATTAAATATTTTAGAGGCCCTAGAGCCTAGAGGTCTTCAAAAGCCGGAACGGCACAATAGATATCGTTTTAAATGACCAGTTGGATCTTATATATACACCTCTTTTCCAATGTTGTATATAATAGTTAAGTATATAGTAGTAATTTGTAAATAACATCATAAACCACCCCCATATATTTTTTGTGTCATTTATAAGTTCTATGTAGGCCTGTAACTTTTGCAGTTTGATAATGACATTGTATGTCGAAACCGCGGTCACAATTATATGTGAATAAAGTGGTAAAACAAAGTGATTGTTTTATTTTATTTTATTATTTTATTATTTTATTATTATTATTATAATTATTTTATTATTTTATTATTATTATTATGATGTATGTATTAAGTATTGCATTAATTGTATTAATCTCTTCATTTTGTGAGAAGATTCAATTTAAAATGGGCACATATATTTAACGTATGTATCATATCATTATATTTCTAAAATTGAAAACTTTTAATAAAAATTAAACCTGAATTACGCTTGGCAACGATAACTTTAAGGTGAATCAGTTATTAATAAAATCAACAACAATGTATTATGGCCATTATTTCGTATTTAATTAACTCGTTTGACCTTTATGAAGCAACAACAAAAGAAATGAAATAATAAGACGGTTGGCATCTTTGTCTTGCGACTGCATTTTCTCTAATACGAAACAATTGACTACCGTTCGTCCGATTTTATACGTGTAAGTGCTACTTTTAAAGATATGTCAAGTACGTTGTATTGAGATGAGAGCATAACAAATATTTCAATGGCATAAATTAATTTTAATTAGCTATTGATTCCATATAGAGTAAAGAACAACATTGCGTATTGCATCTGATTAAATAATCCTATATTTCGTTGTAAATGTCTAAATTATGTAGCGTCATTATGAAACGATTTAAAATTTTCAAAAGAAGAAAATAAATATAAATTTTCGTAATATCGCCAGATATTTTAGGTTTAAATGTAGATATTACCTAGAAATAAGCAGCTATTATTATTTACAATTTACATATAAAATAATTGTTTAATTGTGTATAGCAAACGCCAATTAAGTTGGCGCGAGGAGGGGTAAGTTCGCGCAGGATTAAAAGTAGTGGGGAGATTTGTATTTCGTTTTACATCAAATGTCAGATAATTCTAACCTCTCTATATGATCCCCTAGCAAAGACATTATGTTCCGTCAAACGTCAATGACAAATGTATTCTGACAATTACTTGAGTAGTAGGGGTGGACGTTTTTAAAAACGGCTTCTGCGCACCCCATCCTCGCGCCAACTTAATTGGCGCTTGCTATACATGTGTATACACCCTTAGTTTTGTATAGCGACAAAGAAAAAAAATGGGTGAAAGGTACATATGTGTAAAGCCTTCATACAAAAACTCGCGTTCCAATGTTCACATAGTAACGACAGAATGATTTTTGTTTATTCGAGTCCGGCCCTGTGACAGTTAATATACTGGCGGCAATGCGGAAATTCACTACCACAAACAAGGCTCAGATTTACATTTAGTATGAACATAGTCCTTTCTGTGGCTAGCTGCGTTCGCAATGGCATTCTACACGAATATCTAATATATTGATATGATTTTAATTTAAGGCGAAACAGGGCAAAATAGTCTGGCTGGCGGCAAAAAATTGTTACTCAAAACGTTTACCGAATCGACGTCTTCCTTCGACTAAGACACTTGTAAGAGTCCTGTGTTGACTTCGAGATACAGGATTAGTAAATTTACGTCCTGAAGGTCGTGTCCCTCAAAGATCACACAGAGTGTAGCAAGCAAAAGGGGATATTTTAAATATCGTGGAAGCGGTTCTCGGTATAAGTACGACAACCTTAGCACGGGAAGTAAATGTGTCTCAAACTACAGTTCATCAAATTTACTTCATCCATATATCCAAGTTAACGAAAGTAGATTTTCCCCGCTGAGCTGCCTTCTGTGAGTAGTTTTACACAGCATTTTTGTTGCAACGCATTCGTGAGGGCATGCCAAATGTTACCCTAGCTACGAGGGTTACCCTCGTCCCTAATAACTTTCGTCGTCTAATTGATCCCTGCATTAGAGCACATGCCGGGAATTTTGAAAACTTTTTGTAAATTGGATTATATTTGTCCTCACAAATTTAAAGAAGAAAAAGGAATGTTAATAGTTGCATTCAAATAATTAAACACAAGATATTTGAGATTAAATAGCACACATCCCATTGACACGCTGCATACCCAACGATGAACGATTTTGTCTTATTATAAACAATAATTTTATTTTAAAAGAAATTTAACGTTCAAAGGTAAACACAGAAGCATTTATTGATATCCACAAAAAAAACATCAGAATAAAAAGACCATATGTACTGCTGACTTATGAATAGTGAACTTACTAATATTGTTAGAATATTAAAAAATTTAAATGAATAGTTACTGTATATACTATATATAATACTGTATAAAGTAGATTCAGTAATTTTTTTATCAAAAACCATCTAAAAACTAGAACAGACTAAATTCTCTGACTAGAAAAATACTCTAGCAACACTAAAAATCACAGAAATAACAGTGTTTCAATTGTAATTTAAATTGTATTTAGACCAAATATTCAAAATTACGACGTTGTACCATTTAACAATAACCAAGCTTCATTTCCCATATTTTGAATAGTTTGAGTTGATATTAACCTAATCTCATGCTGAATTTTTCCTGAGATCTTCTTCTCAACTTTTATATACTTCACTTTTTAAGAAGGCCCATGGAAGGAAGTCTAGTGGCGTTAGTCTAATGGTTGGCTAGGCGACCTAGCCGGCCATTCAATCGGACCTGTTCTTCCTATCCATCTTCCTGAAAACTTGACTCAAGTATAGCAAGCGCTTTAAAAACGCCCACGCCCACTTGCTAACTTACTTTATGTAAAACCAAATAAAAGGTTTCTCACTATTTCTAATTCTGCGCGAACGTAACCCCACAGCTCACCATCTTATTTTGCGCTTGCTATACTGTCGCACATTAATTGCGTAATGAGCCGGAGTACCAACGTGTTGTAACCAAATGCTATTATTTGGCAGGTCCGACTTGTTTGCATGGCAAAACTCCCTGAAATTGCAACTTTAAAAAATTGCAGGTAGCATTCTCCATTAAAATTTTATGTCAAAAGAATAGACCTAAAATATTGTCACCAATAATTTCTACCCCTCTTTGAGGATACTGTGTATGAATTACATGCATCCAATGGGTATTTTCTACTGCCCAATATCTACAATTCTGCTTATTGACCGCTCCACTTAAACAAAATGTTGCTTCATCGAAAAATTAAATAGGCTGAGAAAACATTAAATCGCGAAGACAAATTTCCAGTATTTGGTCAATGAATTCTTACCTACGATCAAAGTTATCTTCTGCCAACTCCTGTGACAATTGCAACTTATATGGATGACATTTTTGAACTTTCAACAGTTTCCAAAGTGTGGCTTATATTGTAGTCCAAAGCAATGGTTTTAATACTTTAATAGGGATCGTTTCCAGTTTCTGGCAATAAAAAAATAATATTAAAGCAGATGTTGAAAATCTTGACCATTATTTTGAAGATAAAATTGAACTCTACAGTTCATGCGAAGCCATTTATTATGATTTCTTGGGTTATGTCAGCACAAGAATTCACAATAGCATTAATTGCGTGATATCTGGTCTTGAAATTGATGTTGTTTGAATATGAAAAAATAAAATAGTCTAAAATTGTCAAATATGAAAATCTTGGAGGAAAATTAATAATTCGTGTATCGAAAAATTCTTGTAAAAAAGCTACTGTTTCTCAAAATTTCTGTGCTGGTGCATTATATTGCTGTAAATATCCTTTCTTACGTTCATCATCATGAAGTTCATTAATCAACGCCTCTAATAATTCGTTTCGATATCTTTCAACAGTTATAGTTTCATTAAAAAGTGTAGCCCCAATAATTCGTCTTCTTGAAACTACTTACCAAATTCTCATATTTTGCTTGTTTAAATATCCTGATAGATGGGAGCAAGCCTCATCCGAAACGAAGCTTTTGTCGAAAATGTCATTATTATTTATGTATTGAAAAAGCATAAGACTGTTCTTGTAACAAAATCTACCTGTTTGAGTTCTGAAACTGCTTGAATTTTATATGGAAACAACTTTGTCTTTTTGTAAAATAGTATGACATGTTCCCACTGACAAATGAATTTGTTTTGATAGTTTTGCAATTGATTTTTTGGGTGAATTGTCCATTCGACGTCAAATATCGCCTATGCAATTAGCTGTTTGCTTTCTAGGTGCTCCGTCATCAGGTTTACGAAGTTATTGCCCCTGTTTCACAAAATTTAATAACATAAGTTTGAATATGTTTTGCAGCTGTGCGTAAGTAACTGGCAGATTAGGATACTCTTGCAGGAAATCCTGTAAGCACTGATTAGTGGAATAAACCCAATCTCTATTTCCTAATTTTTGGTCAGTTCTATAGTAATTTTGAATAATAAATATTCCATGTCGTAACTCTAACATTATAATAAATAGTCAAAAGAATTGTAAAACCTACGCTAACATACGCATGTCAATTTTGGACACCAACACAAATACAGAAATGTAGATTAACAAGCATGAAAATGAGATTCTTGAACAAAATATAAGGAGAAATAAGAAATGATAATATTAGAAGTCAGATATTTAGAAAAAATCTAAGCATCACCCCTGTCGAAACAACGATAGAAACGAGGCCAATGAGGGTGGTTACAAACAGAATAAATATAAACGCCAAAACTGTTTGTCAACACGTAGTAAAGTACCGCCATCTAGCGTTATAGAGCCGGACTACCATCCCTTCGCGCGCCATGCTCAAATTCCGTGAATTTCTTGGTCGTATTTCGTAAATAAAACATTTTTAATAAAGTAATAAAATTAATACAGAAACGCCCAATATTTTTTTAAAATGAACTCCAGAAAACGGATCTACCTGTGAAAGTTACAAATTGCATTCTAGACTAAAAAGTATACAAATTTGCAAACACATGTTTTTTACATATGTTTGCGTGCAAGAACAAAATATTTTATACTTTTACCGACATTACGTTACACCTATATTCTAATATAGGACATCTTGTTTTTAATCTGTATAACAGACACTCGTGTGTACGATGTGTAACAATAGCCTAGCTGTGTGCAGTGAATAGAAATAACCTTCATATCAGGTTCACAACCCGGGGTAAAAACACTCAGAAAGTATTATTTACTATTGTTTCTACTTCCTATGAGACTACGAGAATTGCTTCGAAGCGTACTCTAGGTATAAGATTACAGGACGTAAAAATATTCATTTAACCAAGAAGAAATTAACACATATATACAACTGAAATGAAAATTCATAAAAAATATATGTCAAATACCGTAAGGTACTACAAAATTTTGTTTCAAAATTGACACAGGGCATTTGTGTAGTAAGTACATGTTATGTATGTATCATACCATAAAACCACTCATTTTAAAAAAAGAAGTGTTAGACTTTTAGAAGTGTATTTAGAAAAAATCCAACAATATTCGCATTGAAAACGAAATTTCACACTCAAATTTTTTTGTAGACTTCAACTTTTTTGTTAGCAAGAATAGCACATTTGTTAGACACTCAAAATGTAATTGGTTTGTAAAAATATATGTAATAAATATAAATTTCTATAATGAATTGATTTGGAGTTTATTTGATTAAAATCAAAAATCATATTCATCATCTTGTATCATTTCTAAAGATTTTTATAATAGTCCAAAAACATCTAAATTGTACGTGATTTCCTATTGTATATGATGGACTACCAAAATTCTTAAAGGGTGACTGAATCACGGCTTGCCTCTTATATAAATTAAAATAATTTATAATAATATTGATAATTATCGCATAACTTATAATTTTGATTTAAAAGGAGTACCATTTTTGCTTGTTTGTCGGTCATGCGACATCTTACGATAATTAACTGCCCTGCTTTGGAAAACAATCGCTCACATGGAACACTAGTGCAACGATATGTAAACTTTCCCCAATAGTCTCTCAATCTATCACTTGGATTGAAATTTTCTGCTGTAAATTTTATAAGTTTCTGCTAGCAGTAGTGCAAGAGATTTAGACTTCATCTCGACAGGCCGGCGTCGGACAGGTCACTGTGTACATGCCTCAATATGGTTAATAATGCATATTCAGGCATAGTTTCAAAAACGGCTGAAGACAATTGTGACGTATGTTGACCAAACTGCGACACAAGAAGTTATCTGGAGAGAAGACCTTCTCTACATATTCCTCAACGTAGTACCATGCAGTAGAATAGCATCTTTATTAAACAACATGCTTTGCAACAGGCCCTTCCAAATAAACAGCGGAATCCTTAGTGATTGCACATACAGGTTCTGGTCCTATGAAGTATCTATTAGTACCTTCTTTGGCCAGTTCGTCGCATTGCTTTTAATTGCCTCATGTCCTGGCATCAATATCAGCGACAGGGTGGTGTCTTGTGCTAGTTTATTGAAGACCAGTTTGCAATATTTCACCAGTTTAGACCTGTTAGATGGATTCATAATAGCTTTAATAGCGGCTTCTCAAATCTAGCTGCGATTGCAAACACATCAGCCTGCAAAACCATCGGGTGTTTTCCCAGACATATCGATATCTTCCTTGGCACATTCCGTATATGCCTGCACCTGTTCCCTGATTGGATTGTGATCCATCCGCGTACCAGGTGCCGGCACCACAATCGCTCGAGCGACTTTTTGCCTGTTTTCTGGTCGGTATAAATTTGTCCAGCTTAGTGCCATACTGTCCGCCGGCATTTGAGATATCAGCTCTTCCAGTATAGTTCCTGTGATATCTGCATGGCTCCCTACAACCTTATTAGGACACCATACGTTATTAGCCTTCAGCCTCGGTATCGCAGCCATGGGCTCCGCTTTTACAAATAGTTTCAGCGGAGGGAGATCCACGATGGCCTCAATGAAGGCAGTTCCCGTATTGTTCATAGCATTCGTGATTCCCAACAGAACCTGTCGCTGGAGGAACCCCACCGAGGATGTCAGCTCCGTCTTTCTCCACCAGACAACTGCCTCATAGGTAATCGTTGGTCTTACTATTGCTGTGTATAATCAGTGTACCATATTTGGTCTTAGTCCCCAGGTCTTGCCAACAACTCTTCTGCATCTCCAGAAGAACTGCGTCGCCCTGTCTGACACTTTGACCAGGTGTCTGCTCCAATTCAGTTTCGCATCAAGTGTTATGCCTAGATACTTCACTTCATTGGTTAATTCTAATAATCCTCTTGTCCAAACAGCCTTACGCAGCCCAGATACCATTTAGTTTTCTCATGTTGGTAAAGGTTACCAACTTGTTTTTTCCAGGATTGACAGCTAATCCCTCCTCAAGGCACCATCTTTCTACAATTCGCAAGGCATTTCGCATGATGCTCGCCTCTGTCCCTGGCAATTTTCTCTGGGACACAATGACAATGTCATCGACGAACCCCTGCGTCCATATTCCCTGGTCATTTAATGTCCTGATGAGATTATCCACTACTAGACCCCATAGTATCGGTGACAATACGCCTCCTTGAGGACGCTCGTTTGTTGTCCTCATGGAGATCGTTATGTTTTGCATTTGGGCATGAACTACTCTACTACGCAGCATGTTATAAACTCAGTTGTATCTGGTGCCTTTTATTTTTCTCTCTCTTAAAGATAGAATATTGGAAGACGTCGCGGTGTTGTCGAAACCTCCCTCTATGTCTAAGAAGACTGAAAGTGCAATTTCCTTATTGTGTAGGCTCCTTTCGAGCCCTCTCAGCTCGAAGTTGTGAGTTCTGCACAACTCGCCATTCTCATGAGGTTATTTTTGCAATATAGGTAGTGGTATGGAATTATTAATTAAACGATGTAATAAATCATTGAAATTAATCATGTAAATTACATTTTGTGAAAAATAAAGATTATAAAGTTTTCAAAACTTTATACTTCCGATGATTTTTTAATATAGTACTTTTCCGATAAATACACTGCCGCAAAATGAACGGATAATACATTTTTTTCTGATAAAATTCAATATTTCTATAAATAAACAATTTTTTGTTATCGAAATAACTTTTTTAATTATTATTGTTGTATCAGCAAGTATACGTAATAATGTATTAAATATAATTGAAAGTACGAATTAAATACTATAGCACATTTTTCAATTTTTTGTTTCTTTTTAATAAATCAACAAAAAATATTACAAACATCAGCATAAAGTGACAATATGAATCGCCGTCAGCATCATAATCATTTATCAAAAGCTAATGTTATTAAATTGGTGACTCATTGAAGAGGGTAATTCCCAAGGAGAGGGGTTATTGCAAGATTTAATGTATCATAAGTGTAGTGAGCAAGGCATGGACTAGGTACCACGCGACGTTAGATTATTGTAGAAGACATGGACAAGGCAGAAAAAGAAAAACAAACCCAATAGAATATCGTTGTATACGTTTAACCGCTAAAAAGATTTTGCTGTTGAAGGGAATTAAAAGAAGACCTTCAGCTGGCTGCTGGTAATGTTGTTAGCGCTGATAAGGTAAGGAGAAGATTAAAGAGCATAGGTTAGAAGCACTTTGACTGCAGCTCACAAGCGAGATAGACTGGAATTTTCTCGGCAACATGTTAATCGAACTATTGAAGAATGGAGAAATGTATCATTCTCTGACGAGTTAAAGTTTTACCTCTTTACCAATGATCGACAGGAAAGAGTTTGGAGAATGCCAGGGGAGCAATTCATACAATGTTCTGTCAGAGGAATCGACGGACTTGGTGGAGAGTCTATTATGGTATGGGAAGTATAAGTTTGGATAAATGTGTGAATCTTGTAGTGGTAATCCAAGGCACTATAACAGCATTACGGTATAAAGATGAGGTTCTCATCCCTATTGTCAAACATTTTGCAGTTCTTCACGGACCAGAGTTCATTTTAATGCACTATAACGCTAATCCTCTTACTGCGCATATCGTAACGGATGAGTTTATCGCTGTGAATATCAATGTTTTAAACTGGCCAGCTCGAAGTCCGGATCTAAATCCTATAGAGCATTTATAGGATAATAGGGGTAGAAAGGTTCGAGCTCATGTGAATCCTCCTAGGACGATAGCAAAGCTCTCGGAGCGATTACAATAAATATGGCACCAAATTCAAGATGAAGAGGTTGTAACCCTAACCCAAGGCATACCTTCGAGGCTAAGACCTTCTTTCGCTTTGTAGACCTTTTATATAGAGGTGGTTATACACAATATTAATTGATTTCAAAAATTTTAAATTTTTCTGTTTCTTTGCAATTTTCTTTGTTAACGTTTAAATTTTTAGAATACTCTTAGAATTATTATCTAATAACTGTTAAACGCATAATCAGTACATCGATAATTATATATAAGCATCCAAGGATGCAATTAAAAGTAAAAGAAGAACATTATAGTTTTGATCCGTTAATTTCGCGGCGAAGTGTATATAATATTTCATTACCTGTTCAAAGCATTCAGCATTGTGTATTCATTGTCAACAAAATATTTCTGTATCAACTCAAATCATTATTCATTAAAATTATAAATAGATTATAAGAGTTGTCAATGACAAATAATTACTTGTCTCATCACTGCACTAAATACTTCCAAATGACCTCGTTTAATAAAGAATGGATATAGATTACGTATGTATGTAATATAGTTCACAACATTACACCGAGGGTACACAAGGTAGGTATGCGTTTCTGAAGTTTTCTAGAATGCACATATCCGGTCTAACAACAAGAACAGTCACGCCTGACACGGCCTCAGTAATAGAGGTTATATTCTGTTTCACCATTTGCTCGTTGAAATGTATTTATTTTCTACATCTAAATGTGTGTATGTACACATTATAATACATATTATATGTAAGAAATCAGGTCTATGCTGTTACTCTCGTCAATACGCTCTAATAAGCGACTTACGTTAGATACACAATGTTCATTTAAGAAATTCTACTTGACGATTCTAGCTAATGCTGTTTTAATTGTTATTCGCTTAGCGACTAGGCGACTCAATGTCATTACGAAGTATATTAACACTATTGTATTTTATTGACTGTGAAATATGGTCTCCAATTCTGAATAAAGAAAATAAAAAAGTATGTGGTGAATAAAATTTTAAAGACGTAATCTTTACTTGCTATTAGATCGTTAATCAAACCACAAGTAACCAGAAGTGAAGTAACAAAATCGGCAGTGCGTTTGATATTTTGGTGGTAATTTTTGGAGACCTTGAGCGTATCTTATAAAAATCGCCATTTAAAAAGTATCTTAAAGTATTTGAGGAATTTAGAGAACTTAAGCGGATATTTTAAACAAAAATTGAAACGCTTTATTTTATATAATATGAGTATTGTTAATTACTAGGGCTTTGAAAATACGCACTAAAAAAGTTAAAGGAAATGCACGCAAATATGCAAGATAAATTATTAAATTATGCGTTTATGCTTTGAAAAATGCAGTTATTGTACTGAACTTTTAAGGTTATTATATTAATAATAACAACCTCTAATCCAGGGCTACTACAAGAGAAATAGACAACTTCAACGTCCTGTAAAACAAAAACTACTAGTGATAACAACATAATTTTTTCGGTGCTTTATTAAAAAACTCTTAAAGTTTCGATTGTTACTGTTGGTAATGCTTCATGTGTTTGTTTGTTGTTGCAGAAGCTAAAACGGTGGAAAAATCTTGTGATGTGTGTGTTATCACTAGTAGTTTTTGTTTTACAGGACGCTGAAGTTGTCTATTTCTTTTGTAGTAGCCCCGTATAATAAAAAAAAGTATCTAATCATGTTCAAGTTACATAGTGTGTTTAAGGTTATAAAAAGTTATAAAACAACTGTATTTATTTCATGTAGTGTAAGAGCAATAAACATGATATGCAGAAAATATGATACTTTCCTGTTAACAATATGTGTATTTAAATTTTAAATAACATTACAATTTTTCGAATCATAATTAATTAACTATTATTAAATAAAAACAGTAAGTAATCAAATGCTTTTCTAGATTGTCCATTGTAAAACTCTTGTCGTCGATCACTTAAAATTAGAAAATGGAAAATGATAATTGGAAAATGACCGATCAATTTCACAGGAAGTTATTAGAGCATACTTCAATTTGCACATTACGTTTGGACTGAAATTGATACCTTCTTCAAAATTTCCTTGCAAAATATCATGAATTCGCATGAGCTGTTTATATTCTAGGTTTTTGTCTAACACCTAATTAATTTTTTTACGAATATTATTATTTTTGGTAACCGAAGTTTCCAGGCCCCTTTGTACAGAATTAACTAGAGAAATACTTTCGTGGAATGAAAATCCTCTGCCTTCTAGTTTTGTGATTGCGGTAGCAATACACAAAAAATTACTTTTAATAAAACACAATTGACTAGTAAGTAATTAAAGGGTTTTCAAATAAACTAATGCATTTTCTAATTGCTGTCGAGCAATCTGGATCAAAATCGCAAGCAACATTCTTCATTTTTTCATAATTTTCGGCAAGAAAATTTATGGCGTTTAACCACGTCCCCCACCGAGTAACAACTTGTTCTAGGGGTATTGGCAATTCTGGATTTCTTTTTTATATACCTGAACTCGAAGTGGAGTTTTAACAAAAACTTTCTTCACGTGACTTACTAAACTGTTACATGAAGGAAGTTCTGATTTAACAGTTTTGGCTAATCTATTTAATTCATGGCCCAAACACGTGCAATGTATTAAATTGGGGAATTGTTTTTTAAATTTTCTGCTGATTTCACCATATTCAAAGCAGCATCAGTTACCACTAGTAATACGTTTATTTACTCTTAATTTTTGCGGTAAAAGAACGAATTAATAACAACAACTAGGAATTAGTATAAATAATCTACTGTTATACATTAGACTAATATGATTATGTTACAGTTTTGAACAACACTTGTATACATCCAGTGTAAAATTCGAATTAGTTATGTAACTTTCACTCGCCTGAAATCGGGTTTTCAGTGACCCAAAATTTAGTTTCTTCCTTATAACTTCATGAATATTTTTTTAATTTTTTTTCCCCTTTGAGAATTCTCCTAAAATACTGTAGTGAAAGGGAAGCAATAATAATCAAAACGAAACTTATCACGGTTTTATAATAATAATTTTGTTGCACTAGGTCAGCTGTAACCTGGTTTTGGTATGTTAAAGTTTAAATTTGTTTTTCTCTAACAAAGTTATTTTCATGCAAGTTGAGGCGTATTCATCCCTATTCACGGCTGGGATTTCAATGCGTTTCACACACAATCAGTTAGCTTTGATAAATTTTAGTACCTACATATAAGTTTGTGTGTTTCTGTGGTTCATCGTAGTTACAGTGGCATATTATTATAAAAAAACGTTGACTGATGAAGAACTATTTGAAATTCTAATAAATCATTCGCATGATGAAAATGAAAGAGAATTGGCGATTGAAAAAACATTTAGCGATATTTCTGGTACAGAAGAAGAAGATATTATACAGAAAATATCCTCACATCCAGTGAGGGAAAGGACAATAGTAACGAATTTGAGGAAATCATAAACCGTAATATTGAAGTTGCCGACCGCACGTGGATTTACTTAGCTTCCAAAAAAGGTAAATCAAGAGTATCAGATTTTATTCGTAAAGAAATAGGTTTGACAGAGAAAAGCAAGGATATTGAATCAACTCTAGATTGTTTCTCTTTGTTTATATCCGTTGAAATTTTCGAAATTATTGTAAAGTTTAGTACTCAAAGAGCAAAAAAAAATATAACTAAACACATTGATATTTATGAAGATTTACTGCAATCATGGATAGACGTAAATGTTACGGAAATCCGCGCCTTCTGCAATACTAATTTTAGTAGGAAGAATTGGAGAAGCAAAAGAAAACTCAGTTAATTTGTGGTCTTAAACAAATAAATCTTTGACAAGGCCAATACATCAAGCCTGTATGAGCCGAAGTAGATATTACGATATTTTGCACTTTCTTCGTTTTGAGGATTTGTCAACAATAACCGAACGAAAAAATCGAGACAACTTGTTCCAATTCGCGACCTTCTTGACATTTTTACAAAAGTTTGCAGAGATTCCCATTGCCCATCAGCTTATGGAACAATATACGAACAGCTGGTAAGTTATAGAGGCCGCTGCCCATTTAAGGTTTATAATGTTATACGTCGATTTTGACCCTTATATATTTTCAGTATCTTCGATAATTATTACTAACCTATCGCACTACTTAAATGATTAAATTAAATTACCTTACGTTTCATTTTGGTTTGTTTGTTATTTTTGAACCAAAAGGTTCGCTAATTTTATTCCTATTTCCAAGTTCTTAGATTTTTCATAACGGTTTCTTGCTTTGTAATATCTATAAATATGTATTGCTTGTAATAACTTAATTACCGATACATTATATATTTTGATGGTTTACGTACGTTTTTTTTTAACGTTAAATTATCTATACATCTGATTGAAAATAACCCATTCGTTCGCATAGATTTTGGGTCTCCAAACATCAACGTCTACTTAGGTTAGGTTATATCGTCGTTTTCCTATAACTTATCGTATCTGGATATTCTATAATTGTAGCGCGACCCTTTTTAGTACACAAGCGCGCCGCAGTACCCTCTCCGCTGTCGCCACCAGCAACCTCCCTCCTAGACAACCCTACCACAGGGCCACCCTCTCCCCGAAGGAAGACTGCGCGCGTCCCTCGGACGGATATAAATAGGGCCTACCTGGACTCCAGAAGACAGTCTACTTCTACGACTCAACTGGACAGCATCTTGCCTAGGTCTTCCAGCTGGTCAACAGAAGTACCCCTGAACCCACCTTGGACAGCACCCTGCCTGGGTCTTCCAAGAGTTCAAGCCACGAATTAAGTGTAATCTAATATTGTCTGTAAATATTGATAATATATTTAGTAAATTGAGAACGTGTTTCCATTACCCCTCTACCACACCTCCCTACAATTGGCGCCCAACGTGGGGCCGGAACACGGAGGAAAGAATCAAGTGCCAAAAGAAAATCCAAGTGGAATCCCATTGGACCGAAAGAAAATCCAAGTGGAATCCCATTGGACCGAAAGAAATTCCAAGTGAAATCCCATTGGACCGAAAGAAAATCCAAGTGAAATCCCATTGGACCGAAAGAAAATCCAAGTGGAATCCCATTGGACCGAAAGAAATTCCAAGTGAAATCCCATTGGACCGAAAGAAAATCCAAGTGAAATCCCATTGGACCGAAAGAAAATCCAAGTAGAATCCCATTGGACCGAAAGAAATTCCAAGTGAAATCCCATTGGACCGAAAGAAAATCCAAGTGAAATCCCATTGGACCGAAAGAAAATCCAGGTGAAATCCCATTGGACCGAAAGAAAATCCAAGTGAAATCCCATTGGACCGAAAGAAAATCCAAGTGAAATCCCATTGGACCGAAAGAAAATCCAAGTGGAATCCCATTGGACCGAAAGAAAATCCAAGTGAAATCCCATTGGACCGAAAGAAAATCCAAGTGGAATCCCATTGGACCGAAAGAAATTCCAAGTGAAATCCCATTGGACCGAAAGAAAATCCAAGTGAAATCCCATTGGACCGAAAGAAAATCCAAGTGGAATCCCATTGGACCGAAAGAAAATCCAAGTAGAATCCCATTGGACCGAAAGAAAATCCAAGAGGAATCCCATTGGACCGAAAGAAAATCCAAGAGGAATCCCATTGGACCGAAAGAAAATCCAAGTGAAATCCCATTGGACCGAAAGAAAATCCAAGTAGAATCCCATTGGACCGAAAGAAAATCCAAGTGAAATCCCATTGGACCGAAAGAAAATCCAAGTGGAATCTCATTGGGCCGAAAGAAAATCCAAGTGGAATCCCATTGGACCGAAAGAAAATCCAACTGGAATCCCATTGGACCGAAAGAAAGTCCAAGTGGAATCCCATTGGACGCAGAAACAACCTTGTTGGGCAAGTGCTCCAATAGATGGTAATCACTCGCGAGCAGTCACGCAAAATGACGGTACAAATGACGGAAGCCCAATTCCAGGCCTTACTGACACAATTGCAACCTGGCCCCAGTACAGGTAGAAGCCTCACCCAATGCGATGCCCGATACGATGGAAAACGAGATGGGCCCTATGTAATTCTTCAGGCCCGAGGACCATGTTCTTACGAAATTGCTTCCCAGAGCAATCCACGGGTTCCTCTTGGCACGTATCATACTTCGCATCTCACCGCCTACCACGGAGCAGACGAAGTGCCCATCCAACCTCTTCGTCGCCGCGGGAGACCGAAAAAGACGTCCAGCAATCGCGCTCCTACATAGATTCCGTCACCCTAGGAATTCGGAATCTAGGGGGGGATTGTAGCGCGACCCTTTTTAGTACACAAGCGCGCCGCAGTACCCTCTCCGCTGTCGCCACCAGCAACCTCCCTCCTAGACAACCCTACCACAGGGCCACCCTCTCCCCGAAGGAAGACTGCGCGCGTCCCTCGGACGGATATAAATAGGGCCTACCTGGACTACAGAAGACAGTCTACTTCTACGACTCAACTGGACAGCATCTTGCCTAGGTCTTCCAGCTGGTCAACAGAAGTACCCCTGAACCCACCTTGGACAGCACCTTGCCTGGGTCTTCCAAGAGTTCAAGCCACGAATTAAGTGTAATCTAATATTGTCTGTAAATATTGATAATATATTTAGTAAATTGAGAACGTGTTTCCATTACCCCTCTACCACACCTCGCTACATAATTAATATTAAATTAGAAGGTTAATTGGATCTCATTGTATAAATACCTTCGTCTTTTTATGCTCCCCTAGGAAATGCTAATATACATTTTTACTTGGCTGCCATTATTTGAATTAAGTATATAAACATTTCAAATCAGGCGCTTTGGATTCTCACGGACATTGAATGCATATGTGTGTGTGTACATAAATGTAATTCATTTCGATTTCTATAAATTAATAAACGTTGTTTTAATGTAGCATTTCTAATTAAAATGAATCCTAAGTGATTATAAGAATTTTTGAATACGTTAGTTATGGCTGTTAATTTGTATTTCGGTAAGGGATCTGAGAATTAGTGACATCTATACATAGTTGATTGAGTTATGGTATGGACATATTAGATATCAATTTATTGGTCTTAATTGCCGACAGTTAATTTGTATTGCTGGTAACCTAGTTATAGGGTTGTGTTGGATTCCGATTTACTTCTTGAAAATAATTAAATATAGGATAATTGAAATATTCTTCAAATATAATTTTTTTTCCTCGTATGACGGCAAAATGGTCAGTTATAGAAGTAGGCGTCGAGAGATGCTTTGCCTTCTTTTTCTCTCGTTACAGTCAAGTGTTAGGCTTCATCGTCAGAGTTTTAAAATTATCCGACTAAGTAGTATTTAATTTAAAATATGTTAATAAGTGTTCGCTGCAGCGGTTCAAAATTTTACTTAGTAAAGCAAATCATCAAGGAAGTGTTCCTGTATTTGTTGATTTCCCCCGATGATCCCGGATTAAAGAGATAAATTTTAAGACCACTTGCTGAAGACTACATTGTGTAGACTGTTGCTTCATGAACGAGGTGAGTCATTACCTAGAATGTCTTGTTACAGGCATTACTTTCCTCAATTATTGTATTTCGTTTTCTTATATATTTTTTTCTCTTTCTTATCTAACAGAGAAGTTGTAAAGGGCTCTAACACCCCCAAAAATGAGCAAAACGGACGTAATCAACTTCCACCCTATTCTAAAAAGACTAAGCGCTGAGTATTTCCCGTCAGTTGATTTCGATCACAGGAAGTAGTTTTTATAAGGCAGTAATTATCTTAATTATATTCTTGAAGACTACGATATAATTATTCTTCATCGTCACACGAAGAAATTTGTATAAAGTTTGTATGTATAAGTATATAAATTGATTAATCAATTTTTTTCCTGTATTAAGATACTGGTGTGTTAAATACAAGTTTTTTCCTTTTGTTATAAGTTTGTAAAGTATAAGTCATATCTATAGCGTGTAAAAACGTGATGTTTCCCTAGTTCTGATTAATATGGTAAATGTAAAGTTAATATTCCTTATAATTAGAGCGTGCGCGCCTTGAGCGCCGGTATGGGAGTGTAATTCGTAATATATTAGAATATGCGATAGAATAGGGACGCAACATGAGCTTGTTACCGATATAAGTATAGAAGTAGAGACATTTATTCTATGAAATAAATAAATATACATTTGGTTTTCTGCTTTTAAATAAATATGCATAAACACACGAAAAATAAGAATAGTACATATTAAAGCAGCGTTGTATGTACCTATAAATAAAATGGAAAATGTATGAAACATTTAGTTTTTGAGCCATCATATATTAAGTACGGGAAACCCTTAATAAACTTATTCACTACGTCTGACAAGACGACATTTTATTATGTATGCTTACACTTACATGCAGTCTAAGCAAGTACCAAACACATACTGAATGCTTTTTATTAGTTGTGATGCAATACACCCATCCTCACATCGGCGCACATGGCGCGCACGGAAATTGGTCTGCTCTAGTAATCATTAATTTACTCCTAAGAAATCTTAAAACTAAATACTTGTTATCCAAAGTGCATCGAATGATGCTCCTTAGATTTTTTTTAATAACTAATATGCATTACGCTCGCAATCTTCGCACTTGGTGCCAGTTGCTTACAATCATCCTCACATCGGCGCACATGGCGCGCATGGAAATTGGTCTGCTCTACTTATAATACATTTAATTATTGCATTCTCTTTTTATATCATTTAGAAGCGTTTAATGTGCTGAGATAATTTCTAGAATGTCATTCAATTTAGTATAAATTTGCCTTTTGCTTTTTCTTAGTGGAAAATATTTAACCGATTCAATTATTCAATTATTTTTTTGGTTACGTACGAATAATTTCTACATATGCTGTATGGAAACATAAATTTTGGGATTAATTTGTGTAATATAATTTTCTTTCTTATTATAATTGAAATGAGTGAAGAGTTTATTTTGTATTATAATTAGTGTATTTTCTGCATATACAGTGTGAAGAAATCTTAATATATTTATTTTGGTATAAATTTTAGTAAATTGAAATTTACGCAATTCAATAGTTAATTGTGTGTTCTATATACATTAATTGTTACATATACAGTGTGTATCCATCTCGATGTGAGATTTATGAAAGATCTTTGATAAATTATTTATGCAAGTCTCAGCTTAAGATTCTTACTAAATTTTATTGCTTTTCCATATTGGTCAAACCATTTCAGACGTTGACCTTAATTTTTGTTTTACTAAATCTTGCAATCTAAGTTATAGAATTTATCCAAAGCTCCTGATTTTATGTGTATCTATTTTTACTTTCACATATTAGTCACTTTAGAGTCTACACTTTAATTGATTTCATGTATTCACTATACTCATGACCAGGACTTGATTTATTGAAATATATATCACTATTGTAACGTAATTATTTGCTTTGATGAAATTTAGTTATAGTTTTTTCATTGCATTCAATCATTTTTGATATTTTATTGTGACGTGGTTAGCCAAGTTAGTATAACCTTTATTTTGACATTCTGTGGTACAATATCTTACAGTTTGTATTGTTGGTTATAATAAGTCCTCCATTGTTATTGTTTTACATTGTTGTTTTATTGGTCTAAGTATATGAAACACGTAGATACCCTTGATTTACTCAATTTACCATCGGCAGTGTCTATGTTCACTGGAACGGCTAAAGAATATAAATATGGTGGCGCCCTCATAAAAAATAAGACCCCCCTAACGTTCGCCTCTATAACTGAGTCAGTTTCTTTAGCTTAAGATCTCCGGGGCAACCATGTTTTTGGGGTAAGTTGAGAGATCTGAAGTTAGGTATCAAGGTAAGTGAAAAGGCGCAAGACTATTGCTCGTAGGAGCATATAGCAATATACCCATGCCGGGTAAATATGAGAAAAAAAAATTTGGGCACTATATGATGCGACAACATTTTACTGATGTAATTTCGAAATTTATCTAGGAAAAGAGGGAGAAAGCTGAAAAATGTCAAGGACCGCGCGTAATAAGAAGTTTATCAAATTATTGGTATGGAAATGAACGCAATATGTATATATATATATATATATATATATAAATATATATACATATATATATATATATATATATATATATATATATATATATATATAATCGATAAAACCTTCTTATACTCGAAGGTGTTAAGGCGTCTAAAAACTTTTTATTTACGAACAAACATTACCCAATCTCTTCTGTCTCTTACCATTACTTCTGCATCCTTCCAATTCATTCCCCTGGCTTCCAAGCACTACACTGTCCCACTCTTTTCTCGGTCTTCCTCTAGTCCTCTTTTCCTGTGTCCTTGCCAGCCATATCGGTTTCGGTTGTCTCTGGTTTTCCATTCGTATTACATGTCCGAACCACTTCAGATGTTGCCTTTCAATGCTCTTTAATATCGATTCCACTTTTAGTTCTTCCCTCACTGTTTCATTCCGTATTCTATCTCTTCTTGTAATGCCTTTAACTGCTCTCAGGAATCTCATCTCTGCCGCCTGAATTTTACTTTTTTGCTGCCTTGTTAACACCCAGCTCTCACTATCATACATTAATATTGGTTTATGTATAGTCTTGTAGACTAGGGTCTTTGTCTTGATATTTATTTCTTTCTTATAAATTTGTTATTCAAAGCATAGTATGTCCGCGTTGCTTTTTCTATTCTTTCATTTATTTCGGTTTCGTTCTTACCATTCTTCTGTAGATTTATGCCCAGGTATCTCATCGTCTTTACTTGCTCTATTTTTGTATTGTCCAGTGTTATTAATGCTTGCTTGTTTTCTTTCCCAATTACCATTACCTTTGTTTTATCGATGTTAATTTTTAAGTTTCGGTTTTGTGGGGCTTCGTTCCATATTGTTACGTTTTCTTGCAGGTCTGTCGTGTTTTTTGCAAATATTATTACTATCTGTAAAGACGCAGTCAGTTATTGTCGTTGTTTCCATATTTCTATAACCCACTGGTAATTTCTTCAGTTTGTGCTTTATTTCTTTTTGTACGTCATCCATCACTATGTTGAATAGTGCTGGGCTCAGTACACCACCCTGTCTCAATCCTTCTTTAGTTTCAAATATCTGTGACTCTGCATTTCTCGTTCGTACATAATTCTTTTTGACCTTATACATACACTCTATATTTTTTCTCAATTTCTTATTTACACCTCTTCTTTTTAGGCTTTCCTATATCGCTTTCCTTGGTATACTATCAAGTGCTTTCTCTAGGTCGATAAACGCTAAGTACGTATTGCTTTACTGTTTTTTTTCCATTATTTGTTTTATAGTAAATATGTGGTCTTGTACTCCTCTTCCCTTCCTAAAACCGCTTTGTGAATCTTCTAGCTGTGTCTCTATTTGTATTTTTAATCTTTTTTCCAGTATTCTTTCGTACATTTTGGCCATTATACTCATCATTGTTATTCCCCTATAGTTCTTACATTCACGGTAATCTCCTTTCTTGAAGATGGGTAATATCACTCCTATTTCCCAATCTTGTGGTATTCTCTCTTCTGCCCATATTTTGTTGCACAGTTTAGTTATAGCTTCTATGCTTTTTCCACCCAAGTTTTTGATCATTTCTGGTGATATACAATCATGACCTGCTGCTCTTCCTGTTTCTATTTTTATGATTGCTTCTTTTACTTCTTCTATTTTTATTTCTTGGTCACCTTCGTCTGTTAATTGGGTGGTTATTTGTTCTTCTTTTTCATTATATCCTTGTACTATTTTTTCTATATTAAGCATATCCTCAACGTATTCTTTCCATCTGTCCATTATTTCTTTGTCATCTTCAAGTATTTTTCCCTCTTTTGATTTTGTGTATTTGCTATTATAGTTCGAATCACTTCTGAAAGTTTTCAATACTTTATAGAATAATTTCTGGTTTCCGTGGCTATCACTTTCCATTCTTTCCCCGAATTCTTCCCATGACTTTTGTTTTACTGCTATCACTAGTTCTTTTACCCTTGTTCTTTGCTGTTTATACTTAGCGCAGATTTCTTCTGTTTTCGCTTTGAGGTATTTCGCCCACACACGCAATATAACGACAGACAATTCTTTTTCTGATTTAACTCTTACAGAAGATCTTCTAAAAGAAAAACTGACACTAATTGGAACTATTCGCAAAAATAGAAAGGACTTACCAAAGATTCTTTTGGATATAAAATCACATGAAGTATATTCGTCTCATTTTCTCTTTACTAGAGACTTGACTTTGTGATTTTACTTTCCTCTACTCGTGACAAATATGAAATTGCTACTGAAAACGAAAAATTTAAACCCGATATAATTTTGGCATACAATAAAACAATGTTTGGATCGATGTGTTAAACAAACTTGTGCGTGAGTATTCATGTAAACGAAACACAAGAATATGGACACTTAGACTATTTCTTAACTTGGTTGACATAGCATGTCATAATGCTTTTGTTTTGTGGATAACAAACATCCAGAATAGCATGGTGCCTTATCCATAAAATATCAAAAATTTTTTCTTCTAGACATGGAAATGAAACTTGCTAGGAATTGACAGAAGAGCAAAAAAAAATGCAGAAAATGGTGATGGTTTCACACAATTGGTGACTACATCTATAGAAAGTACAGGAGTGAAAATAAAGAAAATTTCTGAAAATGATACCGTTACATCATGAACTAAACAGGACGTTATTTTATGTGACTTGGAAACAATAATAAACACTCTATGCGCTGCGATAAATGCAATAGATATGTATGCGTTCAACACAGCAAGTCTATTACCATAAAGCAGACAACATGCATCTACTGCTCAAAAGATGAGAATGGGGAACCATAATAACATTCATAGATAATGTCAGATATATGTTTGGTTACTATGTTACCAAGAATATGTGCACTTATTTTTATGTTTGGTCTCTTGTGTAAATCTTATATAAATAATAAATATTTAATAAAAATATTAATTAAATTACCAAAGGTGCTGTTTTATTTAAAACTATAAGAAATTATAATAATAGCAAACTATATATATTTCATATTATTTTATATATGATTTAAATAATAAAAACGAATGGTTCAATGTTGAGCCGGTTTTCGTAAGAAATGTTTTGTAATTATTTTGGTCGGGCGAAGGTTAACTGTGAAAATAAAAGATTCATTTTTCTAAATACATTTAAATATTTTATAGTAATAACAAGTATTTATAATACTGTAATAACTAATTTGAATTAAAATTTATCTTTATATTATCTTCTTTTGTACCTAGAATTTACGAGATTATAGTTTCCTACTCATTCAATTTTAAAATACATTTATTATATATTTGAAAATAGGCGAAACTCTAATAAAAAAATAATTTAAGATATTTAAATAGATAAAATGACTTAAAGTATATATATTAATAACTTAAAATCAATAAACCAAGCAAAACTATTTATCAAAAGAAAGAAAATTTGTTATAGAATAGAATTTTTCGACCCACGCCATCAAACACGTATTGTAACCGTGCTCTGAAAACAAAAAATAATTAATACCAGTAAAATCAAAGATATTTGAACAAAAATAGTGTTTAATAGAATAAAATAAAATTATCCCAAAAGCCAATATACCTTTCCCGCTCCTGCATCGTAATGTTATTGAAAATACATCCAAGTCCAACTATAGGGACCGTAAACCATTTATTCCAGTCCTAAACAATCTTGAATACCCGTTGTTGTTTGTTTTCTATCCAAAAAGGAGTCGATGGAATTGTAAAGGTTTACGCTGGAGTTTTTACTTCGTTTGTGTTGGATAATGAAAATGTACTTTTAACTAAAATAATTCTTTATTGAATCCAACGTTTGATATAGGTACTTAATTTTGATTTTTATTAATGTTTGAATTCTTGCTTGTTACTGATGTGTTGTGGTTCGGAATGAATGTTTATTACTTGTTGTTAGGATGAGACTCTGGTACTTACTGTTTTTAAATATAATACAAGCAAGTAAAATTTGCCATTTCCCCCACAAACTATTACATAACAATAATACGAACCGTATCAATTGTACGGCCAGATGATTACATATTCGAGGGAATTTTCAAAGCTCTTGATAGATGGTACTTGCAAGTAATAATACCCGGCAATATACTTTTTAAACTATGCCAATTATGTCCTAATCTCAAACCTAAATACAAAGTTTAGATTAAATTCTATTTTTCTTAATGAAATTTATTGATGTTAATTTAAGGAAAGTGAAATTATGAATAGTTAGGCGAGTATTAAATTCGTCCAATAATTAAATAATAAAGCCAGGTAGAAACAGTCTAACAAAGGGGGTAATAAACTTGTAAATATAAAGGATGTCGCTTCTTAGAATAGAGAAAAAGGTATACAATTTAAATAAGATTATTAAAATTTCGGTATGCAGAGTGTCAATTTGAAGCGAACATTATTTAATTCTAATAATTTTTCTTAAATACATATATTTAAGAAAAAGGAACAAAACAATCCAAAATTATTGTTCTCGCGTTTAACAGAAAAGATGGCGAGGAAGTAAGCCTCGTCTCCTAAAATCAAGAAGTCATTCAATCAACGGGAAAGGTAATGGTCACAATGTTTTGGGACTGCAATAGCATATTGTACTTTTTTGTTACATAAATTGAAATTTTCTTCAATATTCACCAAAAGGTATTGAGTTACTGTGAGACTGCTGCAAGTCAGCATGCTGGAATTCGTGAAGAAATTAAACATCCACCATGTAGTTCAGATATGGTTCCCAGTAACTACTTTTATTTTGCTACTAAAAAAAGATTTCAGAGACGTGATGTTAAATTTCAAATCATAACACAAGATTTTGAGAGACTATTTTTACAAGGGAATAGAATTATTAATTAATCAATGTAACGCGTTGAAATTAGTGAAAATTGTATTGAAAAATACGAATTATAAAATTTTCAAAAATTTATTTTTTCCATAGAGTTTTTCTTTCGAGACTGTGGGTAAAAAGATGTAACTTGTGGAAAGGGGGCAAATAATACTCGACGCTTAAATACGAGGGTTGTTCGTAAATTAAGGTCCCAAAGAGCTCTCGTTGCGACGGAGCGAGCTAGCTTAAAGCTGACAACAGCACCGTGTTCCTTGCTACCCCACGACTATCCTGGTCCCCACCTCGCTGCGATGGTCAGTCTTGGTTTATCAGTCATTAAGAATGGAAGGGAAAATAGACGCTCCCGCCAAGTGTGAATTGCGTTCAGTGATTAGATTTCTGTGGTTTAAGGGGTCACCCCCTATTTAAATCCATCGCCAGTTGACCAATGTGTATGGAGAAAAGTGCATGAACATAAAAAATGTGCGGAAGTGGTGTAGGGCGTTCGCAGAAGGTCAAACAAACGTGCACGACAAGGAAGGTAATGGGTATGAAAAAGCTCCTGGAGTGACTGCAAATTCCATCGATATTGAGAAATAGTTAAAAGTCCAATCTTTCAGAATATGTACTTGTTTGTGCAATAAAATGATGTTTACTATGCGAAAAAAATTGGAGATCTTAATTTACGGACAACCCTCGTACGTATTTCAACAACAAAATTGTCATCCCCAGAAGATAAAATTAATAATCACGATGCTCACGATACGTCAGACGAGCAATGATATCACCCGCGGAATACATTATCAAGTCTCCCTGACGATCTAGAATAAAACGAGGGAAGTCCGGATTGTCTCGAAGATGCGGCGGCCTATATATAATCTGCCGAGGAAGGGATTAAGGCATTGAACTGGTAATCGCCGTCGTGTGATATTATATAAATGTAAATAAATACTTATTGTGAAATAAATATTCTTATTAATAGTTATTAGTTTTTAAATTGTTATTTAGTGGTTTTGTTGCTAATATAGTGTGTGTTTAAATTACCGTTAGTATTATTTAAAAGAACCCAGAAAGACAAATAATTTACAATGTACTTTTTCTTCTTTTTTGTTAATAGAATTTATTACTTAATTAATATTTCATAGTGTAATTAGTTTTTTTCATATATCTATTGTTTATGTACATGATCCCCTGTGGTTAGATTTCGACCTGTTATACGGCAAAGGTTCTATTATAATGTATTACATACTACAACTGCACTTGTATACACAGGTATGAATTTTTTGTACAGATACGTTATTTAATTAAAGTTAAGATACCGAAGAAGACTATTACAAAACGTAGGCATATATATAAAAATATACATGTGTTCATTTATGGAAAATCATTAACATAAAAGTAGTGAGCAGAGAGTCTATATTTTAAGAATAAATTAAGATTTACATCTTTCGAGTTCACTAATTCTCTCATTTTGAGTAGTTATTATGAAATTAACTCTTAATAAAAATACAACCGCATAAAATAAACAGACGTAAAAAGTCATTAAAAATGCCGTCGGTTATAAATCAAAATTTATTGCCGATATAGTAGACTCATATTATTAAATGGTTTGTTAATTTTTTGTTTTTTCTGCACATATTCTTATCGATTACAAGTGTATAATTAGTTAGTGTAGAAAAATTCAAAATCGTAATTAATGAAAAAGTCAACCTTGTTGTTTAAATTTTTATCCATTTCTATACGGTTGGCTTTAATTAATTTTAAATTTATGATCGGTCATTGGAGAGAAACAATAAAAGGAAGGCACACGAGGCTGGTAATAAAACCAAACACGAAATGCGCAATATCGATATTTTGTACATTTCTGTTAATTAAAATTAACACACATAGTGTTGAGATTTTCTACATTTAAAAATATCGAATGTGTTGACAAATTATTTCTTATGAAGAAATTGTTATTGATCATCTCCGTCAGTCGAATATTTTTTAGCAAATATTTAGTTAACAAAGTCAAATTTCAATAATTTCGAAATTTCATATTTGAATGTATTTTACTATAACTAAAGACTTAAAGAATTTTGTAGTTACAAGTAAAATAATTATATATTTTTTTCATTTATGTGTATGTACGTATATATTTATGTAGATGTATATATATATATATATATATATATATATATATATACTTTATACAGTTTACTTCTGTATGTACAATAGTCAATATGTCACAGTATATTTAAATAAAATAGTTTAAAATATATAAAATGTAATACTGATGAAAACAATGTTAAAAAATCTTGTATTATCAACAATTTAATCTGACGAAGACAATAAAAGTCGAAACGTTGATATGAGTATTTTTAATTCACGAATAAATACTAATTCGAACTCCAAGAAACATTAACCTTTTATATATATTTATATTTATATATATTTATATTTATAAATATAATATCTTCGTGACCTTGGTATGATATGGTAAACTTAATAAGTCGGCGATTAAAGTGGTATTCCCTTGACAAAGGCGTATTGCCGAAACATGTGGGGTTGTTTTAAATATATATACTTTGAAGTAAACCAGACCTTTAATCGTCCACTTATTAAGTTTACTTTATATTTATATATATATATATATATATATATATAATTTCACTGTTAATAAAAACAGAATTTGGGTCAATGTGTCAAATAAAACGATTTATTGCTACGTAACGTTTCGAAACTATATTTGTTTCGTCATCAGACCTGATAAATAACTACAAATTAGCCATACACGATACATTATGCAAATGTACTTACACTAGCAATTAACAATTCCTAAGCGATATTATAATAAAAAGAAGATGCCATTTAACTAGATTCATATCTAGTTATATTTTAGATATGACAAAAACTTATTGTGGAGAGTATAAAATATTTTAGCTAAGAAATTTAAAACAATTACAAAAATATAATCGCTTTAAGTCAGAGATATTTGACTAGGACGTTTTATGAGTAAAAGCGAAATTAGGTTTATGTGAAAGAAACCGAATAACATCCCAATAACAGCGAAGAAAGAAACCAGATGCCTCAAAAAAAAATTATATATGTACCAGTGAAAGGAGTTATTTAAATATACGAGGATCGGAAACAAAATCGGGCCAGAAATAACAAACAGTTCTAGTTAATTTGATTTTGATATACTTCATGAGACCATTGTAAGCATTGGTGAACGTGGATGTACAGTTAAGCTAACATAAATCTGGTGTAAGCTAATTTGTCAAAATTGTCAAAATTTTCTAATATTGCTTAGTATTTCATAATCTGTTTTTGAAAGACAAACTAAATGTCAAGTAATTTTTTAATACAATTTAGAAATCACAAATAAACTAATACTTAATTGAACCGCTATTTGCATCAATTACTACCCTTAACTTTCTAGGTACAGAATCAATAAGACTTCTTAAAAAATTAGGTTTTTCAACAGTATTCAACAATGTTTTCCCAGGTATTTTTTAATAGATTCCCTTAGTTGTTCACTATTAGTAAATCTTATACGAAATCTATGAATTTGCTTTTTTATTTTCTTTTATTTTCTCTCAAATGTTCAAACAAATTGTGATCTTCTGCATCAGTTGATATTCTTTTTAAACTTTTTTCTTTTAATTTTTTTTACTGCCTTCATTTTCACGTCTTTTTTTTAACTTGTAGTACTGTAGATTTTTTCAAATGAAATTCTCCTGCGACTTGCTTAATGGTGCGGTGCGACTTTACAAATTTAACAAAATTTGTACTTTGTCTGGCAGAGCCAGTTTTCTTGCCATTTTGGATATCAAAAAGTGAAAAATGTCATTTTGACGTTACAAGAATGAATTGCAACGAAACAAAAATTCCAAAATGGTTTATACTAGATTTATATTAGCTTAACTGTACGTTCTTTGGTATTGAGTTATTGGTAATTTTTCTAAAATTATTTTGTAATAGTTGTTTTCGCTGAATAAGCAATTGATACTGTTAAAATTCACATTATGTTTGAAAGTATTGATATGGGATCCCAAGGCATATTTTTTGGGGTTTACCTTCGAATCACTGGGATATTGGGTGTTGCGTTCACGCCATCTCTGAGCTGTCTGGCCTATATAATATTTAGAGCATTCAATGTATTTGACTATGCATTATGATTTCGTTGAAGAGAAGGTATCGGGTTCTTTAATTAGAATAGCAGACGTAAAAACTGTTTTGGACTGATGATTCCGGAAAAGGATCTTAATTTGTCAGTTAACTTGGGTATGTATAGAAGAGATTTATAGATGCATTGCTCCATGTTTGCATTGGTGTTGGTTTTGTTACTTATGGATGGTGCAATGTTACTTGTATTGTTTATAGGTGGAAAACAGTAATCTATTAATGAGGTCTTTTGGGTAATCATCCTTAATTAGTATGTTGTGTAGATACCGAAGGTCCTCAATAGCAAAATGTTTGTGGCTTGTTTTGAAAATTCTATATTTCATAGTTAGAATAAGGTTAATTTTGTATTCATAGGACAATGAGAGTTGTAGTTAAGTAATCGGTTTGAGTTAGATGGCTTGCGATACATCAAAGTTTCAGAATATTATTGACCCTGTATATGTATACATATACAAGATAAGAATGAACTGCATGGGGATCTCGGGAACGGTAACAGATACAAAGTTATTTAAATGGGAAGAAAGTTGCGCACTTTAGTGATCGTTTACATAGCATTTACGTAATTGAATTATGTTTTTTGTTTTTGAGATATTTAGGAAAATGTGGTTTTTTAAATTTTTGTTTTTATTTTTTCTGATTTGATTATACGAGTTATAAAACTTTTTCATTGGCACTTTTGAAACTCTACAATATGGCCTTGTTATATTTTTAGTGCGACGTTTCGGTTTTGAGAAATCATCATCAACTTAATTTTTTTATATGGACGGAGAAAAAGTACACCTGAATCTGATGGAATTTTTCATTTCAAATTCAACTGTGCGTCACACATTATATTTTAGAGATTACTTTCTGCTGAAAAAGTAAATTTATTATTTGTTGGTATTTTTTCTAGTGATTCCCTAGTGGTAATAACGCGCTATGACAGGTAAGTCAATTAGACCGAATACAATGTTTTAATAAATGATGAAATACAATCTAAAATAGTATTTTGAGAAATGCATATTCATTATTTTATAAAATGCATGTGTATTTTACAATTCTGAACTCACAACAGATGTTCAATTGTATCTGGATAGGCACTACAAAACAACGATTTATTTATTATTTTACAACAATTTTGACGTTAATACTTGTTATGACTTCTTCTAAAGAAACGTTTTACTATGTCGTTGTTGCTGTTTTTATTGCTTGTTATCGCTGTTTATTATTTTTGTTGTTCGTTGTTATTTGTTGTTTGTTGCACATTGTTTTACTGAATTACCTTTACGGTTTAATTTACTTTTGAACATGGAGAGGGAACGATTTAGCAGTGAAGAAAAATGTGATATGCTAACATACCATATTCTTTGCCACCAAAAATTCTGTGAATGCGCAAGCAATGTACTTTAACAGATTTCCAGAAAGAAGGCAACCAGTAAATCCATTTTTAGACGTTTGTGTTACAATCTAAAAGTGTACGGTTCATTTAAAAAACCTGTGAAGTCTCGAAACAAACATAACTCCTTAAATGCGGCACGATATCTTTATTTATTGCAAAATGATTTAGAAGACTGTTTAGACGATTTCTTAATAACTCTTGGTTTCAACAAGATGGTGCTCCAGCACATAATTTTAGACAGGTTCGTGAGTATCTTTCTCAGCGGTTTCCCAGAAGGTGGATTGGAACTCCCAGCGAAGTGTCCTGGCCAGCTCGATCTCCGGACTTAACCCTTGGACTTCTTGTTTTAGGGTTACATTAAAAAACACGTTTATGGGCATTCTTTGGAAAATGAGCAACAATTGTTAGATTCTGTAACGGCAACGTTTAATAATATTACACCAGAAATATTACGTGATGTTTTGTATTCCACAGTTAGAATATCATACTTATGTTTGGAAAACAATGGTAATTTGTTTGAACATTTGTCGTGAGTTCAGAATTGCAAAATACACATTCAATTTATAAAATAATAAATATATATTTCGCAAAACACTATTTTAAATTATGTTCCAACATGTTCATTAAATCCTTTTATTTGATCCAATTAACTTATCTAGGCTACCTGTCATAGCGCGTTATCATCACTAGGGAAGAAGTACTACAAGAAAAAAAACAAAAAAATAATAAATTTACTTTTTCAGCAAAAATTAATTTCGAAAACATAATATGTGACACTGTTGAATTCACAATGAAAAATGCCATCAGATGCAGGGCGTACTTTTTCTCCGTCCATATAAAAAAATAAAGTTGATGTTGGTTTCTCAAAACTGAAACGTCAGACTAAAAATATAAAACACCATCTTGTAGAGTTTTAAAAGTGCCAATGAAGAAGTTTTATTTATTTTTTGATAACTTGTAAAATAAAATCAGAAAAAAATAAAAACGAAAATTTAAAAAATCACAATTTCGTAAATATCTCAGAAAACAAAAAACGTAATTCAGTTACGTAAATACCATGTAAACGGTCACTAAAATGTGCAACTTTTTTCCCATTCAAACAACTTTGTATCTCTTACTGTTCATTGACACCCGTAGGGTAATTACAAGGTTTATCGATTATAATAATAAAAACTGTTCCCGAGATCCCCATGCAGTTCATTCTTATCTTGGACACAGTGTATATATATATATATATATATATATATATATATATATATATATATATATATATATTAATATGTGTGATGCCTCACGTTGGAACGTCAAGTTAGTATGAAAATGGAAGATTCCACATACGTCAGTCAAGAAAATATTATATTAGTGGCTCACGTTTGGAAGCCACGTTAATACGGTGCTAACGCTAGTGACACAAATAATGTTAATATATAACTATGCCTCACTTTGAAAGCAAAGTAAATGTAGAGCTGATTACTCGCGTTAGCTCGCCAAGTTAATGTAATAATGATTTAATGTATTTATGCCCTGATACTAACTCAATCGGATAGACAATTTTACTGTTTTTATCTCACGGGTGTGTTTCAATAAGAAAGGATAGATATATAAATCAGTAAGTAGATATTTCTTACAATAAGTTTGAAAATATTTTTTATATTAAATTAGATTAAATTTAAATTGAAAGGTGATATTTAATTACAACCTTTGTTAATGGTACATCAAGATTTAATAATGAAATGATATATAGATATAGACAATTATAATTATTATTTAAACAATGATAAATATATTTTAATTGTTACAGATATTATTATTAAGCAAAGATGAAGCTTATGATGAAACTGTTTTTTGACAGAATGTTTTTGAAAATAATCAAAATGGATAATAGATTCAATATATGACACTTGACTTTTTACATATGAAGTTTGATAATCGAATTCTTGATTTTTATTTACAACGTTTTTTATATTCTATAATAAGTTTTCAAATGAGACCGAATATTTATATATTGATTAGATAAATTAAAAACTTAATATTTATATATACAGGCTGATTCAAATTAAGTGCGCACCATTGCTATCTCTGTTAGTATTGATTCTAGAAAGTAGGTTAAATTAGCAAAGTATTAGTGTTTTTAATATTGATTAGCATGCAGTTCATGAAAAAAAAATTGAATGACGCATTTTCGAGAAATTTTGAAATTTATAATTTTTTTAAATGGAATGCCCTGTATATTTTTTAAAATTCTAAATGCTAATTTTCTTTGTAATATAAAAGTTTCAATACACTATTGTCCTAAAACGAATAATAAAGTAGTTATAGCAGTTTCTATTTCCTTCTAAATGTTGTCATTGCTCCGCTAACTTTTGGCAAAACAGATACATATTTTGTGTTTAATGTTTATTTTAACATATTACAGCTTACAAAATTAAATTAAAAAGAAGAAAGTACATGTACAATTTATAAATACTGCTCAAAGGTGTCACCTTCCTGCTCAATACATTCTCTTGTCCGCTTCAGTACACGCTGGGTGGCTCTTAAAATGTTCCTTCTATCTAATTGGCGAAAAACCTCTCTGACCTTGTCTTGCAATTCGCGCACGTTGTCGTATCGCGTTTTGTACACCTCATTTTTTAAGTATCCCCAAAGAAAAAAGTCTAAAGGTGGGAGGTCACGGGAGCGTGCTAGCCATTGAACTGGACCTTTTGTACCAATCCACTTTTCGGCAAAGATGGTGTCGAGGTAGGTTTGCACTACGTGATAGTTGTGTGCAGGAGCACCGTCCTGCTGAAAGTATAAATTTTGGCGCATCAGGTAATTGTCGTTATCAAGGAAATCATCTAGAACGTTACGAATAAATTCCAGATATCTGTTTCCTGTCAACGTACCATTGTAGAACAGTGGACCAACGACTACCGAACCAATTAATCTGCACCAATCGCTAAAACTAAATCGAACTTGTGCAGCATGTGGACGAACTATTAATAAATTTTCTTGAGACCAGTAGTGACTATTTTTCTTATTAAACATGCCTCTATTAAAAATTTGTTTCGTCACTCCATAAAATACACTGTGCTCAATTCAAATTTTCATCACAAAAACTAACAAACCAATGACAGAAAGTTAATCTCCTGGCTGTAATGTTTGAGAGATTCTGAACTTAAAGGGGATATACTTATGCTTTTTCAAAATTCTTTGAACTGATGAATAACTTAATGCCAATTCCTTAGTAGCATCCCTAATGGAAAATGCGCGATGATCTTTAAAATATGCTAACACTGTAATTTCTACTTCTTCGTTGACGACGATATTTTTCTTTGTTGTTTTCTTTCTAAATAAGCAATCATGCAGCAATCATACAAAATTAAAAAAAAAATTTTAATAACTAAACGTGCGAAAGATTTATATTCAGTACGTTATTGACATGTACAAAGAACATACTATTTGTTCTGTTTAAAGTGAAAGACGCCTACTACTGATTTTACAGAATGAAAGAGTATCTTTGATATCAAATTAATTCCATCGTAAATACTTTATTATTCGTTTTAGGACAATAGTGCATTGAAACTTTTATATTACAAAGAACATTAGCATTCAGAATTTTAAAAAATATACAGGCTGTTCCATTTAAAAAAATTATAAATTTCAAAATTTCTCGAAAATGCGTTATCAATTTTTTTTTTCATGAACTGCATGCTAATCAATGTTAAAAACACTGATACTTTGCTAATTTAACCTACTTTCTAGAATCAATAATAACAGAGATAGCAATAGTGCGCACTTAATTTGCATCAGCCTGTATATATATATATATATATATATATATATATATATATATATATATATATATATATAATAACTTCGTGACCTTGGTATGATATGGTAAACCTAATCAGTAGGCGATTAAAGGTTTGTATATTACTTGAAAATATATGTATTTAAAAAACTCTACATGTTTCGGCAGTTCGCCTTTATCAAGAGAATACAAAATATAAAAAATTTGAATTGAACCATTTTTATATTTTGTATTCTCTTGATAAAGCCGAACTGCCGAAACATGTAGAGTTTTTTAAATACATATATTTTGAAGTAATATACAGACCTTTAATCGCCTACTGATTAGGTTTACCACATATATATATATATATATATATATATATATATATATATACATATATGATAATTTTGATGTTCTCGCGGTTGTATGATGAAATGATGGTTTCTCGGGTTCTTGGCCGCGTGTGAGATGTGTCCTGAGAAGGATTGTTGTCTCGACGTTTCGACGGGATCGCACTCGTCATTTTCTAGAGTTGTTCTTTCACTTGACGCTGAAGAGTAACTGCCGATCGTGTCCTCGGGTGTCTGCTATTATGTTGCACTATGGGAGGTGGGGGTTGCGCTGCTGCCGTCGTGCGTACACGGCTTCGCGTGATTGGTCCGGGTGTCTGTGATTCCTGTGTGGGGGCGTGTACCTGTCTCGATGTGTTGTGTTTCGCATGAGTCTTGATTTGCATGCCGGCTAGGAATGGCTTCCAGGTGTACGGTAAACGTTGGCCGTCGTCGCGTTTGTTTAAACTTTTGGGTCTCTTTTCTATTTCAATCGCTTCTCTAGTAATTCTAGTAGATAGACTTTCGCTCTTCGCTAGGATCTTCGTATTCTCGAAGTCAATAGTGTGCCCCGTTAGGAGGCGGTGTTGTGCTAGAGATGATGTTGTTTGTTTCTTGAAGACTGCGTTTATGTGTTCCTCTATTCTCACGCTTATTCGCCTGTTCGTCTGGCCTACATAGGATTGTTCACATTCTGAGCACGACACTTCGTAAACGCCTTGGTCTTCAAGTGGAATTTTATCTTTCGCGTTGACTATTTTATCGGCTATTTTTCCCTGTGCTGTAAAGATGGTGTCTATGTTGTGTTTTCTTAGTATTCTACCGATTTTGTCTGTGGTACCCTTTATATATGGTAGAAAGGCCTTTGATGTAAATTCCTCTTTTTCCCGTTTTTCTGCTCTATTGTGTCTGGCTTTGTCTATTGTTCTTTGTGAATACCCGTTATCAAGAAGAGCGTTTCTAATATTTTTTCTTTCTTCGTTTTTATGTTCATCGTCTGTTAGTCGTTCGGATCGTAGAACTAGGGTTTTCACTACTGAGTTCAATTGTGCCGGATGATGATGTGATTGTGCTTTTAAGTACCTATTTGTGTGTGTAGGTTTCCGGTAAACGGTGTGTCCCAATGTTCCATTTTCTTTTTTGATCACTAACACATCTAGAAAAGGTAGCTTCCCTTGTTCTTCTACCTCCATTGTAAACTTAATTTTCGGATGTTCGCAGTTTAGTTGGTGTAAAAAGTCTTGTAGTTTTTCTTTGCCATGTGTCCATATTACAAATGTATCGTCGACGTAGCGCAGCCACATTTTCGGTTTGTTCTTACAGATGTTTAGAAAGTTTGTTTCAAAGTTCTCCATGAATAAGTTCGCTATAATCGGTGATAGCGGGGAACCCATCGGTGCGCCTTCGACTTGTCGATATTTCTGATTGTTGTATGTGAAATATGTGTTTATAAGGCAGTGTTCTATCAGGTTAATTGTAGCCTTTTGTACTTGATACTGGTTTTCTAATATGGATATGGTCTCTGCGATTGGCACCTGCGTAAATAGAGATGTCACATCGAAGCTGACTAGCAGGTCCGTTGGTTGAACATGAACGTTTTTTATCAGTTCAATGAAATGATCTGCATTCTTTACGTAGGACGCCATTTGTTCTGCGTGTACCTGAAGTTCTTGTGCCAGGTATCGTGCTAGAGCTTGTGTTGGTGATCCAATAGAACTAACAATCGGACGAAGTGGTACATCGGGTTTATGTATTTTTGGGAGTCCGTAGAGTTTTGGACATCGGGACGATTTTTCCCGGGGGATGGTCTGCTTCTTTATTTCTTCGCTCAGCGGTGTTGCGTTTATTTTTGCTTTGGTTACTTTTTCTAAGTACGTTGTAGGGTCCGTGTTGATTATTTTATATGACGGGTCGTCTAGCAGTGATCTTATTTTGTTGTCGTAGTCGGTTTTGTCTAATACTACGGTGGCGTTTCCCTTGTCGGCAGGTAGAACTATGATGTTAGTGTCCTTTTGAATATCTTTCAAGGCTAGATGTTCATCTCTTGTGATATTTCTCTTTGGTGGTTTTGCTTTTCTGATGATGGTGGAAGCCGTGTACGCACGACGGCAGCAGCGCAACCCCCACCTCCCATAGTGCAACATAATAGCAGACACCCGAGGACACGATCGGCAGTTACTCTTCAGCGTCAAGTGAAAGAACAACTCTAGAAAATGACGAGTGCGATCCCGTCGAAACGTCGAGACAACAATCCTTCTCAGGACACATCTCACACGCGGCCAAGAACCCGAGAAACCATCATTTCATCATACAACCGCGAGAACATCAAAATTATCATCTTACACCTCTACGGGGAGGAAGTCCATCATCTTTCGAAGAAATTCGAGAAACTACGCTGCAAGAAAGCACGCCTGTTATGCGACCTAGCCTTTCTACGCCGATGCCGGGACCAAGATCTCATCCCCAACTGCTGCAGATTATCGTTTCACAGCAAAACGACAAAATCGACGAACATATTAACACGAGCGAGCAAGGCATTACTACGGGAATTAATACACCAAAACCGGCGAAAACTCGAGGAAACCGACAAGTGCGCATTAGACGCACACCTACTGCTAAGTAAACAACTACACCCGCTGCTATGGGAGAAAATAGACACCTTATGTACATTCAGGGCAGAAACAGATTCCGACATCCGAACAAACACACAGAAACGGAAATTCGAACATTTACGAGTGAAACAGCAACCGACTACAAGTGCAATTACCAACAAAACTACAAGAACAGTACACAACTTATCACAAAAAACACTAAGCGAAGCGGCCATCAGCGTTCTAGAGAAGGGTTTTAACTTTGCGATAACACCAACTCGCATTCCGGTAGAAGATATCATATGCGGGGTAGAATCAGCTCTACACAAAGTCGAACAGAACAACGCAGAAATAATACGACAGGAAGTGTCCACCATCATCAGAAAAGCAAAACCACCAAAGAGAAATATCACAAGAGATGAACATCTAGCCTTGAAAGATATTCAAAAGGACACTAACATCATAGTTCTACCTGCCGACAAGGGAAACGCCACCGTAGTATTAGACAAAACCGACTACGACAACAAAATAAGATCACTGCTAGACGACCCGTCATATAAAATAATCAACACGGACCCTACAACGTACTTAGAAAAAGTAACCAAAGCAAAAATAAACGCAACACCGCTGAGCGAAGAAATAAAGAAGCAGACCATCCCCCGGGAAAAATCGTCCCGATGTTCAAAACTCTACGGACTCCCAAAAATACATAAACCCGATGTACCACTTCGTCCGATTGTTAGTTCTATTGGATCACCAACACAAGCTCTAGCACGATACCTGGCACAAGAACTTCAGGTACACGCAGAACAAATGGCGTCCTACGTAAAGAATGCAGATCATTTCATTGAACTGATAAAAAACGTTCATGTTCAACCAACGGACCTGCTAGTCAGCTTCGATGTGACATCTCTATTTACGCAGGTGCCAATCGCAGAGACCATATCCATATTAGAAAACCAGTATCAAGTACAAAAGGCTACAATTAACCTGATAGAACACTGCCTTATAAACACATATTTCACATACAACAATCAGAAATATCGACAAGTCGAAGGCGCACCGATGGGTTCCCCGCTATCACCGATTATAGCGAACTTATTCATGGAGAACTTTGAAACAAACTTTCTAAACATCTGTAAGAACAAACCGAAAATGTGGCTGCGCTACGTCGACGATACATTTGTAATATGGACACATGGCAAAGAAAAACTACAAGACTTTTTACACCAACTAAACTGCGAACATCCGAAAATTAAGTTTACAATGGAGGTAGAAGAACAAGGGAAGCTACCTTTTCTAGATGTGTTAGTGATCAAAAAAGAAAATGGAACATTGGGACACACCGTTTACCGGAAACCTACACACACAAATAGGTACTTAAAAGCACAATCACATCATCATCCGGCACAATTGAACTCAGTAGTGAAAACCCTAGTTCTACGATCCGAACGACTAACAGACGATGAACATAAAAACGAAGAAAGAAAAAATATTAGAAACGCTCTTCTTGATAACGGGTATTCACAAAGAACAATAGACAAAGCCAGACACAATAGAGCAGAAAAACGGGAAAAAGAGGAATTTACATCAAAGGCCTTTCTACCATATATAAAGGGTACCACAGACAAAATCGGTAGAATACTAAGAAAACACAACATAGACACCATCTTTACAGCACAGGGAAAAATAGCCGATAAAATAGTCAACGCGAAAGATAAAATTCCACTTGAAGACCAAGGCGTTTACGAAGTGTCGTGCTCAGAATGTGAACAATCCTATGTAGGCCAGACGAACAGGCGAATAAGCGTGAGAAAAGAGGAACACATAAACGCAGTCTTCAAGAAACAAACAACATCATCTCTAGCACAACACCGCCTCCTAACGGGGCACACTATTGACTTCGAGAATACGAAGATCCTAGCGAAGAGCGAAAGTCTATCTACTAGAATTACTAGAGAAGCGATTGAAATAGAAAAGAGACCCAAAAGTTTAAACAAACGCGACGACGGCCAACGTTTACCGTACACCTGGAAGCCACTCCTAGCCGGCATGCAAATCAAGACTCATGCGAAACACAACACATCGAGACAGGTACACGCCCCCACACAGGAATCACAGACACCCGGACCAATCACTCGAAGCCGTGTACGCACGACGGCAGCAGCGCAACCCCCACCTCCCATAGTGCAACATAATAGCAGACACCCGAGGACACGATCGGCAGTTACTCTTCAGCGTCAAGTGAAAGAACAACTCTAGAAAATGACGAGTGCGATCCCGTCGAAACGTCGAGACAACAATCCTTCTCAGGACACATCTCACACGCGGCCAAGAACCCGAGAAACCATCATTTCATATATATATATATATATATATATATATACATATATATAGTAAACCTAATCAGTAGGCGATTATATATATATATTATATATATATATATATATATATATATATATATATATATATATATATGTATATATATATTAGATACTAACTTCCTTTTTGTATTAAATAGAATCCTTTTTAGATTTTCCTTGACGTAATCTGTCAAATATTTCAACTGAGTCTAAAGTACTCCTAGATCATCCCTCGATTATATAAATATGTTGTCACAGGTTCAAGCAAAATATATATATTTAGACTAACCAAAGTAGAAATAATTCCTTTACAGCATTAAATGGATAATCTTGATTAAATGAATATGATCCGATCAAAATACCTTCACGTTACCAAATTAGATGTCTATCTTCCGAAACCATATAATATTCCTCGTAACAGCTTTCTTGTGGTTAAAATGAGACAATTAAGATGTATCTATCCTTTTGGAACTTCTATTACTGTGGTGTCTTGGTAATGTAGTATTTTTAATATATTTATGGTTAATATCTTGACAAATTCAATATCCCAATTCACTAGGAATTTAATCCTTTAATATATTACTTATATATCAATATACTATTGATACTTGCTTGTAGAATCGCTTTTTAAGAACACATTAATTATATGTGTCCATTCTTTTTTGATGAAAAAGATTGAATCTTCCAATTATTTCAATATATCCTCTAGAGATTTGTTATTTATCCCATATCAAGGAAGTTAGATTTTTTGAATAATTCAAATACATATAAAGTGACTTTTGAAATTCCTGTCTAAATTAAAATTTTGAAAACCAACTATTAAAGATGAAAGTAATTACAGTCCTCCCTTTTCAATGCATTAGCTTCATTTACAAATTATTATGAACAGTATGCTTTTAAATGTATAACAAACTAAATTTATCTACCAAGAATCTAATTTCTAGTATTCTGTCACCATCATCAAATAATCCTTTAAAATCTTATATCTGTTATAAGTGAAATTAAAATATCATGAAATAATTTCAAGACATGAACTAAATTAAAGTATATTTGAAGATAATGTAATGGAATAAGATTCCATTATATAATATATACTGTCGTGAGCAAAAAAAACGGGACACTGTTTCTGCGTGGGTTTAAATTGTGACTACTTAAGTGGCTATCTTTACTCATAATAGTAAGTCAGGAATTGTCAAAAATGTGTGTCTTATTGACATTTATTAAACATTTTTAAATTAAATGTAAATAAAAATTACTAAAAACGATAGAGAAAGATTATTTATTAAATTAAAATAATTATTGCATTAAAATAATTAGTATTTCGTCATTCAACCGTTATTATTAACTGCATCTAATCTTGTAGACATTGAAGCAACAATATTTTGTACAAAATTTGTAGAAATTTGATGCCAAGCATTATGAAAAATCTCCCAAAATTCTTCCTGGGTAGAAGCTCTATCTCATTAATCCCCATACATTTTCAATGGGATTTAGATAAGGACTGTAGGGCTGGATATCTCAAGTTTAAATTTCATTCTCTTGTAACCATTGTGTTACAAGTTAAGACTGGAAATTGTGTTGTTCTTATAGCTTCCTTTAATGTTTTGAAAGGGTTGTGCCTAATCTCAGTAACTAATGTTTGGTTTTCTTGCGTATTCGAAATTTTGTTACGTGCGGAAATCATTTTTCGATTTAAATTATCCGCTTCCCTCCATTTTTTTTTATATATTCTTGCGGCTGAACTTTTACTAATATTAAATTGAACCGATACACTTCTTAATGATTTCCCATTTTTCAAACTAGTAACAAGTCTAGCTTTATCAGTTTTCGAAAGATGCGGCATTTTCAATTTTGAATTATCAACTATGATATATAATTTGACGTAGAGTTTGAAAGTTAATCAAATGTTAAAATTACAACGCTAAAAAATAAAGGAAATTGACATAACGATTTTGACACTGTCCCGTTTTTTTTGCTCACGACAGTATATAAACATATATATATATATATATATATATGTATATAGTTCAGAAAGTGTCCAGAAAGTATGTAATATGGCGAATACGACTGAAACAAGTGATTTTATGAAGAAATCCCGAAACACGTCGATTTTGCTCTTTAAAAATGCACATTTTTATTCCATAATCATCCCTCTACAACCATTTGTTTCCAAGTAATGACGTCATCTTTTGTTTCCCAAATGACAACCCCTAATTTTGTTCGGCGATTTTGAGAGAACCCTCGACCGCCCAAATGACAGCGTAAAATGTTTGAGAAAGGCAGTAATTTCCGAAAGGTGTAAGATTTGAATTATTTTAAATATATACATATTAAAGCTAAACAGATCTTAAATCGTCGACTAACTAAATCTACTATATATATCGTCGTCACTGACTAGTCTGGGTCTGACTCGTTGGTTCTGTATGTGTGTACAACATCTCGCATACTAAGGTAAGACCCAAAAACGCTACTAAATTTTGTAAAATTTAAGAACTAGTTTCCTTTGGTTAAATGGAGTTACGATTTTGGTGTAGCAATAGCTAACAAAGCTACACTGAATTTCCTCAACTTGAAGTCTTCGATTCTGATAGAATGGATATAATATCGGATTTCCATATTAGTGGGATCGCCATCCCACTGGTGACACTCAGTGTTGTCTTATTAGCGATTTGGTAAAGAGCATATCTTCAAAGGTTTTACTTTAGCCAAAGACGCTACGTTTACGTTGAAGATAGTAATTTAGTAAGATAGTTGCCGAAATACGTATTTAGAATTTATTAATTTATATTGTGGCTAGGGATTTTTCTTGTTTCTGTCTGTTTCTGATGGAATTTGTAAAATCCCAGAAGTACAATTGGAAAACGATCATTATTTAATTGAAAGAAAAGTATAACAAAAAACGCAAGAATTGCATAACAAAAACGAAACTACGCGGAATAAGAAACGTGAAAATATTATAATCCAATCTGTCGCTTATGAGAACTTGTTATAAGAACAGCTATTTAATAAGAATTAATTATATTAATTGTTGGCATCTAAAAAAATATAACAAATAATCGTAGACAGATTAGAATAGGTTTGAGTGTATGACATGTAAACGCTACATATTTAATTAATATATTTCCTTGCCTTTTGTTTTAAAACTTATAGGCGGCTCGGCTCGCCTTTTAAACTTTTATTGTTTAAATTGTTATTGATTTATATACTCCAATTAACAATATAGGTAGCTGCGTATCAATCGTGAATCAAATTAATGCTTTCTAATTATAATGTTCTAATAATAAATCAAACAAAAACACTTTTACATCGTAAATACTAAACTTTTCATATAGAATTATTAATATAATTATCAATTCAATAACAACTTTAGAATGCTATCAGTCAATGAAAGATTTGAACGTAATTCTTAATTCCTGGCTCATTGCCATTAGCACTATGTGGGCTTTGACTTTGCAAATATTCTCATAAATATAAATTTCTTCAACTATCTACAAATAGAAAACCATAAATTTGTCCAAGTTTGACTATATTTGGCAACTTGAAGAAGACCATTTAAGCAGGCCTGTCAACGTCCCCAAAAATGTACATGTTACTGTTTTTATCAGTAACTGATTACCAACTCCAAGATTATAATTAAAATTATAATTTCAAACTATTTATTTGTGTTAAATTCTCTAAATCTTCGCAATTAAATCAACATTAAATTCTTATACAACTTGCTTTCTTGTAAATTCGTTTTTCGGAAGACTAGTCGCTGATTCCTTCCTAACTAATCTTAAAACGGAATACTTCTTATTTAAATTCAATGATGCTCCGTAGATTTTCTAATAACCAAGTGCATTTCAAAGCAGTGCACTTTGCTCTGCTTTTAAATACTATACACTGCTTAAGGTTCATTACTTTGATCGTATTCGGACTTCGGTGGTGATAGTACAGGAGCTGAAGAGTTTCGGTTTTGGTATAAAAGTAGAGCCTGTCTTCATACTTGCCTGCGCAACTTTTAACTTGGGATTAGAAAGAAATTAAGAGCTCTCATAGAAAGCAAGTGCCTAATTCCAGATTATCAATTCGGGTTTAGGCAAAAACGTTCAATCATCGACCAAGTCTATTAAATAACATATATTATAGTGCGTGTTCTTGAGGATAAACAAGTTTGCTTTACATTCTTCTTAGGTATTGCTCAGGTTTTTGATAGGGTGTAGCACCAGGACTTAATACGCGAACTGAATAATTTGTTATCTTTAAATAGAACTACTCTAACCTAAAAACTAATGATAGATGTACCTCAATGTAGTGGTCTTGGTCCCATTCCTTACTTACTATATACGTTTGCTAATGACACTACTCCACCAGTAGTAGACCGGACTCTAAACGGCGGTATTAGAAAATTGCAAAAAGCAAGTAATAAAATAGTTGATTTCGTTAAGACAATGGAGTATTAAACCCAATGAATCTAAACCTATTCACGTAAACTTTACTAGGAGAAACTAACAGAGTCATTACCTCTGGGCATTACAATAATACCTTGTGAGATAAATGCAGAGTCTCTGGGGATACGGGACACAAAACCTTGGCGGTGTGCGTACATAAAAAAGAAAAGTTCGAAGCTCAAATATGACAAATGACAAATACTATTGGCTTCTTGGAAGAAATCTCAAGTTATCGATACATAATAAATGATAGACATATTATCAAATTTCGTTACCCATGTGGTTTTACGGAATCTAGCCCTGAGTTTGTATTAGTGACGGCAATATCAAATCCATTCAGATCTTTAAAAATAATTAACTCATTTCGTTAGTTTTTCCTGTGTTTTTACTTGATACCGATTTCTCCTTTCGGTTTTGTGTCCTGTTAGTGTGTTTGTATTCTTCATTCCGTTTTCACGGTGTAGGCTGGTACACGCGGTTGATCCTAGTGCCCAGCGTGCACGCACGGGCAGCTTATACTCGCTCTTTCGAAGAGGTTTAACGACGCTACTTCCGATCTTCGTTTCGAACAGTAAGGATATTTTATAACCCTTGGCGTGCTATCATAATTTTCTGGAATATGTGGTCTTACTGGTTGCTGTTTAGTTGACCATTCTACGATTTATAATTTTAATATTATTGGATTGGTTTTTAAAACAGACAATTCGGGATTAAAACCTTCTAATCGCAGTGGAAGCCTTTTCTTTGGGCTTACCAATCATTTTATGATCAGCTTCTTAGCATTTTATTTCTGTTACCATAACTCATGTCTTGTGTTTCCCTGTTTTTGTTGTCTATCTATTTTAGAATACTAAGGCATGATTTATTATTATTATATTGGAATGTATCTTTGAATAATTTTATCCATAGCAACTACAAATGTATACGTATGACATTAATATACTGTCATTTATATTCTATATTAATTGAAAAAGGCATCATTTTCCGAAACATGTAGGATTGTTTTAAATATACACATTTTGAAGTAAAACCAGACCTTAAATCGCCAACAAATTGAATTTACTATATATATATATATATATATATATATATATATATATATATATATATATATATATATATATATATATATAATATCTTCGTGACCTTGGTATGATAAGGTAAACTTAATAAGTCGGCGATTAAAGGCCTGGTTTACTTCAGAGTATATATATTTAAAACAACTCTACATGTTTCGGCAATACGCCTTTGTCAAGAGAATACAAAATATAAATCTAAAATATAAAATTTATATTTTGTATTCTCTTGACAAAGGCGTATTGCCGAAACATGTAGAGTTTTTTTTTTAATATATATACTCTGAAGTAAACCAGACCTTTAATCGCCGACTTATTAAGTTTACCTTATATATATATATATATATATATATATATATATATTTAGATATGCATATTAATAATAACAAACGTATATCTAAAGATATTAAATAGATATATGCAAAGCTAAATAATTTATATAAAATATTTTGGTTTTATTTTTGCAATGTGCTTAGTAATGACTTGAGGAGAAGTTAAGGTCAATGAAATTATCAGCGATTGCACTATAATATAAATGACTTTTATGATAGAATCATGAAGATTAATAAGTTTTTAACATTTGATAACTCCAATACAATTAGATACAAAATTTCAAGTAGATATATCAAATTGTTATTATTTTAGGCACTTAGAGAGCAAATAAATAGTTTAATGTAAATATGGAAAAAGAAAAGAAATTCATGTGTTAATAAAACACATCCCGTCTCGTCTCATGGAACGGCTCAAAAGTCGTTCGCTGAACGCCCAGGTCCTTTGGTTTGTAATAACTACCGAGAAAATGATTAAAAAATTCGTGACATGCTATTGAATGAAGGTGCGTGAAGTGGATTAGGTTGTAAAAATTTATACTCAACGTGTACTCAACGTATACTGAAAAATTTGGGTGCCGCGTTTATTGTCATACGATCAAAAACTAAATCTCGTGATTATTTAAACGCAATGTTTTTGAGGCGTTATGTAACTATGGAAGAAATATGAATCCATCAATTCACGCCGAAAACGAAAGAATAGTCGAAAGAATAGACTTGAACAGTAAACAATGAACAATGACGAACGAACTTCAAAGAAGGCAAAGTGGTTCCATATTCCGAATCAAACGCCCGAATGTTTTATGATAATTTATTGGACGCTTTCAATTCTGAAAGGGTTCAATAAAGTTTATATATCGTGCAAATAAATTTAAAATCTACTTTCGATCAAGATCATTACATATATTTACAATCGAGTATATATTTCTAACTCAAACCTCAGTACCTAATTGAACAACTTTGTAGCCTTCATGACTAATCCAAAAAGAATTATTAATTGAAGTAATTAGAAAATTCCAAACTTAACTATGATTTTAGAGACATCAAAATCTTTTATAATACAGAAGAATTAATAAGCTTGAACGACAATTCGACTATACAAGGTGTGTATAAATTGGCGTACTAACTACACGTGACGATGTTTTTTGTTAAATTCGGGGCCTGAAATCTTAAAATTATGCAGCTGATGCTTTCGTAATATGCTCATATTTGTATTTCTACTATTATCGTGATGTTATTATAATACAGATACCAAAATCTCACGTAATATTTCCATCAGCCTTTTATTAACAATAAACAAGTAAAGTACAACTTCGTAGGTCGACAAACGCTCCAGTCTTCATTATCACTGTATTATACATGAACTGTAGGCTTAGTTTTTCGTAGAAATTGAAGTACGTGTCTGTTCCTTTGTAAAATTATAATAAGGGCAGGGGTTAATTTTATTCTGGCATTTTTAAAAATGCAGAGATCAGTTTTGCGACAGCATTCAGCTAATTACAATCTAAAATAAGCAACATTGTAACGTATTTTGGAATTGTGAATATCCGTAGGTAATAAAAAAAAAGGAAATATAGTTTAATTACAACTGTAGCTTCCTCCTGGTTTGAAGGAAGTCGATATGTATCGACCGAAGTATAAGTTGAAATAATACAAATATGAGCATATTACGAAAGCATCAGCTGCATAATCAATATGCAGGAAGAAATGGAATTTGTTTGCTTTAAGTATTAGTATTTTCGGATAAATATAAATATCTATTCATTCTAACAAATTTAACAACGATTGACAAATTCAATTTCATGACAATACAATTGAATGAATATTCGTTTCAATGTATACTGTCTTTGTTTACACTTTTATGGTATACTATTTTTCATATAAAGTAATTTTAAGTAATAAAAAAACAATAACGTTTTCTAAAAGATAAAAGTAAAAAAATCAATAATTCTGCAAAATAAATTTAAATTTTAAGAAAGTCACTCAATATAGGCATCGTACACACGTTGCCAAATCGCATTACGTTCCATACGTATATTGTTCCCTATGGCCCGTTGCGAGTTGGACCTATCGGTATATACATGCCTTAGTATTCTAAAATAAAAATTTGCTCTTCAAATTGCGTGGTACGCCTTTGCCACATTTTTACTTGGATGCCTCCGGTTTGGAAAACGGATTCGATATTTCCGTTCTGCCATGCTAGCGTTTCCACCACAGAAACCGTATATCATGTACATATCGGCATATTCATTGAACATAAAAATCACAATCAGCAAACAAAACAACGAGTTAACATGGAAGCACGAAAACTAATCAAAACTATACAAATAAACACGAAAAAAATAGAGATTACAGAAAAATAAGCAAGTCGAATGAAGTAGATACATAAGTGTCAAAATTTGACAGTAGTATTGCATTTGACTGGAACAACATTAAGTTACCTGCTTGTTGCTACTTATTGTTTGACAACGTAGTCAGATGCGTTTTCCGTCAAAATAAGTTAATAGACAAATACTAAAAACAAACTTTAAAATCAAAAAGCATTTTTATCAAAAAATATCGATTAAGAACGTTTCTTTAAAGACCGAATGTCCGAAATTTAGGAACCTCGTACAGAGGTATGAAGCATGGTACATAATTCTGATTTTAAGATTTCAGGCCCCGAATTTAACAAAAAACATCGTCACGTGTAGTTAGTACGCCAATTTATACACACCTTGTATAGTCGAATTGTCGTTCAAGCTTATTAATTCTTCTGTATTATAAAAGATTTTGATGTCTCTAAAATCATAGTTAAGTTTGGAATTTTCTAATTACTTCAATTAATAATTCTTTTTGGATTAGTCATGAAGGCTACAAAGTTGTTCAATTAGGTACTGAGGTTTGAGTTAGAAATATATACTCGATTGTAAATATATGTAATGATCTTGATCGAAAGTAGATTTTAAATTTATTTGCACGATATATAAACTTTATTGAACCCTTTCAGAATTGAAAGCGTCCAATAAATTATCATAAAACATTCGGGCGTTTGATTCGGAATATGGAACCACTTTGCCTTCTTTGAAGTTCGTTCGTCATTGTTCATTGTTTACTGTTCAAGTCTATTCTTTCGACTATTCTTTCGTTTTCGGCGTGAATTGATGGATTCATATTTCTTCCATAGTTACATAACGCCTCAAAAACATTGCGTTTAAATAATCACGAGATTTAGTTTTTGATCGTATGACAATAAACGCGGCACCCAAATTTTTCAGTATACGTTGAGTACACGTTGAGTATAAATTTTTACAACCTAATCCACTTCACGCACCTTCATTCAATAGCATGTCACGAATTTTTTAATCATTTTCTCGGTAGTTATTACAAACCAAAGGACCTGGGCGTTCAGCGAACGACTTTTGAGCCGTTCCATGAGACGAGACGGGATGTGTTTTATTAACACATGAATTTCTTTTCTTTTTCCATATTTACATTAAACTATTTATTTGCTCTCTAAGTGCCTAAAATAATAACAATTTGATATATCTACTTGAAATTTTGTATCTAATTGTATTGGAGTTATCAAATGTTAAAAACTTATTAATCTTCATGATTCTATCATAAAAGTCATTTATATTATAGTGCAATCGCTGATAATTTCATTGACCTTAACTTCTCCTCAAGTCATTACTAAGCACATTGCAAAAATAAAACCAAAATATTTTATATAAATTATTTAGCTTTGCATATATCTATTTAATATCTTTAGATATACGTTTGTTATTATTAATATGCATATCTAAATATATATATATATATATATATATATATATATATATATATATATAATATCTTCGTGACCTTGGTATGATAAGGTAAACTTAATAAGTCGGCGATTAAAGGCCTGGTTTACTTCAGAGTATATATATTTAAAACAACTCTACATGTTTCGGCAATACGCCTTTGTCAAGAGAATACAAAATATAAATCTAAAATATAAAATTTATATTTTGTATTCTCTTGACAAAGGCGTATTGCCGAAACATGTAGAGTTTTTTTTTTAATATATATACTCTGAAGTAAACCAGACCTTTAATCGCCGACTTATTAAGTTTACCTTATATATATATATATATATATATATATATATATTTAGATATGCATATTAATAATAACAAACGTATATCTAAAGATATTAAATAGATATATGCAAAGCTAAATAATTTATATAAAATATTTTGGTTTTATTTTTGCAATGTGCTTAGTAATGACTTGAGGAGAAGTTAAGGTCAATGAAATTATCAGCGATTGCACTATAATATAAATGACTTTTATGATAGAATCATGAAGATTAATAAGTTTTTAACATTTGATAACTCCAATACAATTAGATACAAAATTTCAAGTAGATATATCAAATTGTTATTATTTTAGGCACTTAGAGAGCAAATAAATAGTTTAATGTAAATATGGAAAAAGAAAAGAAATTCATGTGTTAATAAAACACATCCCGTCTCGTCTCATGGAACGGCTCAAAAGTCGTTCGCTGAACGCCCAGGTCCTTTGGTTTGTAATAACTACCGAGAAAATGATTAAAAAATTCGTGACATGCTATTGAATGAAGGTGCGTGAAGTGGATTAGGTTGTAAAAATTTATACTCAACGTGTACTCAACGTATACTGAAAAATTTGGGTGCCGCGTTTATTGTCATACGATCAAAAACTAAATCTCGTGATTATTTAAACGCAATGTTTTTGAGGCGTTATGTAACTATGGAAGAAATATGAATCCATCAATTCACGCCGAAAACGAAAGAATAGTCGAAAGAATAGACTTGAACAGTAAACAATGAACAATGACGAACGAACTTCAAAGAAGGCAAAGTGGTTCCATATTCCGAATCAAACGCCCGAATGTTTTATGATAATTTATTGGACGCTTTCAATTCTGAAAGGGTTCAATAAAGTTTATATATCGTGCAAATAAATTTAAAATCTACTTTCGATCAAGATCATTACATATATTTACAATCGAGTATATATTTCTAACTCAAACCTCAGTACCTAATTGAACAACTTTGTAGCCTTCATGACTAATCCAAAAAGAATTATTAATTGAAGTAATTAGAAAATTCCAAACTTAACTATGATTTTAGAGACATCAAAATCTTTTATAATACAGAAGAATTAATAAGCTTGAACGACAATTCGACTATACAAGGTGTGTATAAATTGGCGTACTAACTACACGTGACGATGTTTTTTGTTAAATTCGGGGCCTGAAATCTTAAAATCAGAATTATGTACCATGCTTCATACCTCTGTACGAGGTTCCTAAATTTCGGACATTCGGTCTTTAAAGAAACGTTCTTAATCGATATTTTTTGATAAAAATGCTTTTTGATTTTAAAGTTTGTTTTTAGTATTTGTCTATTAACTTATTTTGACGGAAAACGCATCTGACTACGTTGTCAAACAATAAGTAGCAACAAGCAGGTAACTTAATGTTGTTCCAGTCAAATGCAATACTACTGTCAAATTTTGACACTTATGTATCTACTTCATTCGACTTGCTTATTTTTCTGTAATCTCTATTTTTTTCGTGTTTATTTGTATAGTTTTGATTAGTTTTCGTGCTTCCATGTTAACTCGTTGTTTTGTTTGCTGATTGTGATTTTTATGTTCAATGAATATGCCGATATGTACATGATATACGGTTTCTGTGGTGGAAACGCTAGCATGGCAGAACGGAAATATCGAATCCGTTTTCCAAACCGGAGGCATCCAAGTAAAAATGTGGCAAAGGCGTACCACGCAATTTGAAGAGCAAATTTTTATTTTAGAATACTAAGGCATGTATATACCGATAGGTCCAACTCGCAACGGGCCATAGGGAACAATATACGTATGGAACGTAATGCGATTTGGCAACGTGTGTACGATGCCTATATTGAGTGACTTTCTTAAAATTTAAATTTATTTTGCAGAATTATTGATTTTTTTACTTTTATCTTTTAGAAAACGTTATTGTTTTTTTATTACTTAAAATTACTTTATATGAAAAATAGTATACCATAAAAGTGTAAACAAAGACAGTATACATTGAAACGAATATTCATTCAATTGTATTGTCATGAAATTGAATTTGTCAATCGTTGTTAAATTTGTTAGAATGAATAGATATTTATATTTATCCGAAAATACTAATACTTAAAGCAAACAAATTCCATTTCTTCCTGCATATTGATTATGCAGCTGATGCTTTCGTAATATGCTCATATTTGTATTATTTCAACTTATACTTCGGTCGATACATATCGACTTCCTTCAAACCAGGAGGAAGCTACAGTTGTAATTAAACTATATTTCCTTTTTTTTTATTACCTACGGATATTCACAATTCCAAAATACGTTACAATGTTGCTTATTTTAGATTGTAATTAGCTGAATGCTGTCGCAAAACTGATCTCTGCATTTTTAAAAATGCCAGAATAAAATTAACCCCTGCCCTTATTATAATTTTACAAAGGAACAGACACGTACTTCAATTTCTACGAAAAACTAAGCCTACAGTTCATGTATAATACAGTGATAATGAAGACTGGAGCGTTTGTCGACCTACGAAGTTGTACTTTACTTGTTTATTGTTAATAAAAGGCTGATGGAAATATTACGTGAGATTTTGGTATCTGTATTATAATAACATCACGATAATAGTAGAAATACAAATATGAGCATATTACGAAAGCATCAGCTGCATAATCAATATGCAGGAAGAAATGGAATTTGTTTGCTTTAAGTATTAGTATTTTCCGATAAATATAAATATCTATTCATTCTAACAAATTTAACAACGATTGACAAATTCAATTTCATGACAATACAATTGAATTGAATATTCGTTTCAATGTATACTGTCTTTGTTTACACTTTTATGGTATACTATTTTTTATATAAAGTAATTTTAAGTAATAAAAAAACAATAACGTTTTCTAAAAGATAAAAGTAAAAAAATCAATAATTCTGCAAAATAAATTTAAATTTTAAGAAAGTCACTCCAATATAGGCATCGTACAGACGTTGCCACATCCCATTACGTTCCATACGTATATTGTTGCCTATGGCCCGTTGCGAGTTGGACCTATCGGTATATATATATATATATATATATATATATATATATATATATATATATAATATTAAGACACGGCCAATAAAATAAATAAGAAAAATACAATTCTTATAAACACTAAATATATATATATATATATATATATATATATATATATATATATATATATATAAGGTGTGTATAAATCGTCGCAAAAGCTACACGTAGCGACATTCTTCGTTCGGTTCTGAATAAAAAATCTTAATGTTAAAATGTCGTATCATGCTTCGTAAATTCGTAAATGTCAAAATTTGACAGTAATGATTTTGATTGAACTCACTTTGTAATACAAACTTATTGTTCTACAACGTTGCCAAATGTGTTTTTCGTGGAAGTACGTTAATGAATAAATGTTTAAAACATGCTTTTAAATCAAAAAAAAAACGTTTACGAAATAATACTAGTAAAATTTTTTTCTTTAAACTAAATTGTATCTATCTCTATTAACAGATATCGAAGAGCAAAGGTTAGTTACGCACTAAAAGTCTGAACTTCAAGAACCCCGTGAAAACAAACGAAGCATGATACGACATTTTAACATTAACATTTAACATTTAACATTAACAATTTATACACACGTTATATATTAAAATAATAGACATTTTCTTGGTTTAGCGACCTTAAATGAATTTCAGTTTTTTCTACGACGTTTCGACTTTTTTTTATATAATTAAGTCTTTTTCAAGTGATTAGAACTAAAAATTAATACAACGAAAGATAAGAAATATATTTACAATTTGTATGAATGAAAAAGACTTAATTATATAAAAAAAAGTCGAAACGTAGAAAAAACTGAAATTCACTAAAGGTCGCTAAACCAAGAAAATGTCTTTTTTTTAATATTATGACAGGGCCAATAAAATAAATAAGAAATAAATTTTAATTCTTATTAACACTAAATATATATATATATATATATATATATATATATATATATATATATACATGTGTATTATTTAACTCGAAACTTTCAAATATCTCGAAAAATAAGCAGTACACAAAACACGTCCAGATTTAAAATTTAATAATTCAATGGAGGAAATACATTAGTATTAGAATTAGACCCGAGAGAAATAGGAACCCGAATATTTAATTGCAGATTCGAATTCTACTGGGAAAGGTACGTAGGATTTGCCTGAAACATGGATAGATGGGGCTGTAATCAATGAAATTACATTTTCTTTAAATTTCTCGCACTGAGCACGTAAGCATACGATTCTGTAATTCGTTTTCAATAAAAAGAATACCCCAAAAGATGACTTATCAAGAAAGTAATACTATCATAACCCAGGAACGGGCTTCCTTCTTCATATACTTAGACAACGCGATTTCCTTCGCTCATGTCTTTTCGGAACGCTTTCAAATAAAGAAAAAATGTATTTTTCTTTTAAAACCATTTCTTATGTTTAAAATAACTTTTATAAAAATGTTTTAGTATTTATAATGTATGTATTTATCCTTTGTGTTATTTCTTCCATTCGTATTTTTTCTAATTCCATAAACCCAAAATAAACCTATAAAATAAAAAAAATAACTTTAAGAAACAACTTACTTTACTTAGGTGTTTCTGTTAAACTGAAAATTGAAATAGTTCTGGTGTGTGGAGAACCTGGCAGAAGTCTCGATAATGCTGTCAATTTATACGCTCAGCGTTTTCCGGATAGGATTCGGTCACTTGCTTCATTTTACCATACTATCTAACAATTCGTTGCTGATGGAAGTGTTCAACAGAAAAGAAACCGGTCGAGCAACAGTCACCGGAGAAAATAATGAAGTCACTCTATTAGAAGTAGTGTCTGTTAATCTTTATGTTAACACAAGTCAAATATTTCGATTCTGGATTGCCTCACACCAGGGCTTGGAAATTTTAAAACGTCATAGATATCATAAATTTCATGTGCCTTTACATCAAGATCTTCATGGCGTTGATTTCCAAAATAAGGAAATTTTTTGTCAGTAGTCATGTGAACAATTACAACAAAACGCCAATTTTTTTCGTTACCTGTTGTTCTCCGACGAGGCATCTTTCTCAAACCACGAAACGATTAATCCACACAATACATGTTACAATCCGCACTGGCTTCGCCAAGTTGAAGACCAGCGCCCTTGGACTGTCAACGTGTGATGTGGAAGAATTGTGAACAAAGCCATCGGCTCCCACATTATTGAAGGCCACTTGAATGGGGAAATGTACCAAAATACTTTGGAAAATGAACTGCCAGCACTATTTGAAGACGTTAGCTTAGAAGTGCGACAGAACATGTGGTTTCAACATGATGGTAGTTCAGCACACTGTTTGGTGGTAGCACGTGAAGTACTTGATCGTATTTCCAATTGTCGCTTTAACGGTAGAGTTAGTTCAGTAAATTGGCCTGCTAGATCATCAGATCTTACTTCCCCAGATTTATTTTTATGGGGTTATCTCAAATGTAAAATATACAATCAAATACCGACAACACGTGAAAATATGATTGAGCGACTCAGAAATGCTTGTGCTGAAATTCAAGAATATTCACTTCTCAGTTGTCTACACTCATTTTAAATGCGGATAAATATAATAAATAAACTACACTGAAGTCGAAGGTTATCATTTTGAGCATTTACTTTAATTGAAAGATGAGGGGAAATCTAGCACTCTGATAAGTGAGAGGCGAAGAGACTTACATAAATGAAGCACCCTGATACGTGAAAGGCGAGTAGACCCAGGTTAATCAAGCACCGCAAGATGGTACTACGTACACGTCGTTGTTGTTGGGTTACGCTAAAAGTAATTTATTCACCAGCAATTTACATTTCTACAGGTGACATTTTCCCAGTTATTCGAAATTTGTAAAATGAATAAAATAATAAAATAAAATAAAACAATAACTTTGTTATATATACCACTTTATTCACATATAATCGTGCCCGCGGTTTCGATATATAATGTCATTATCAAACTGCCTGAATGAATTACCACAAAGTTACGGCTACCAGTATTAATTTTCTTAAAATGAATAAAGTTTTTCTAAGATCAATTTTTATTATTTACTAAGTAAATGTATTTTTTATTACACGCGTATTGCAGAATCGTATGCATAGGTTCTCAGGGCGAGAAATTGAAAAGAATTGAATTTCATCGATTACAGCGCCATCTATCAAGAATTAAAGAAAGTGAAAAATAAATTCTACGTACCTTTTCCAGTAGAATTCGAATCTATAATAAAATATACGGGTTCCTATTTAAGATTTGAAAGTTAGCCCAACCCCACGTACATGGAGAGAGGGTCTGACTCTAGCACTAATGTATTTCGTCCACTGAATTATTAAATTTTAAATCTGGACAGTTTTTAGTGAACTGCTTATTTTTTGAAATATTTGAAAGTTTCAAGTTAAAAATGTATCCGGTATATATATATATATATATATATATATATATATAATAACTTCGTGACCTTGGTATGATATGGTAAACCTAATCAGTAGGCGATTAAAGGTCTGTATATTACTTCAAAATATATGTATTTAAAAAACTCTACATGTTTCGGCTGTATACGCCTTTATCAAGAGAATACAAAATAGATATCAATTTAATATATATATATATATATATATATATATATATATATATATATATATATATTAAAAATAATAGACTTTTTATTGGTTTAGCGACCTTTTATTGAATTTAGCTGTTTTATTCTACGACGTTTCGACTTTTATTATTATTCAGTCTTTTTCAAGTAACTAGAAACAAGAATTAATACAATGAAAACATGAGAACTGTGTTTGCTTATGTGAGATTGAATTTACAATTAAATTAACAAATAAAATTAAACTTAGATTAAAGACTGAATTACCAATTAGATTAACAATTAAAGTTAAAATTTACAATTAGATTAATAATGAGTAAGGACAATTAAAGTGATTACATCTGTATAAATGAATTGAAGATTTGAATTAAACTACAATACAGTAAGGTAACTAGAAACCAAGAATTACTACAATGAAAACGTGAGAGCTGTGTTTGCTTTTGCTCTCACGTTTTCATTGTAGTAATTCTTGGTTTCTAGTTACCTTACTGTATTGTAGTTTAATTCAAATCTTCAATTCATTTATACAGATGTAATCATTTTAATTGTCCTTACTCATTATTAATCTAATTGTAAATTTTAACTTTAATTGTTAATCTAATTGGTAATTCAGTCTTTAATCTAAGTTTAATTTTATTTGTTAATTTAATTGTCAATTCAATCTCACATAAGCAAACACAGTTCTCATGTTTTCATTGTATTAATTCTTGTTTCTAGTTACTTGAAAAAGACTGAATAATAATAAAAGTCAAAACGTCGTAGAATAAAACAGCAAAATTCAATAAAAGGTCGCTAAACCAATAAAAAGTCTATTATTTTTAATATTAAGACACGGCCAATAAAATAAATAAGAAAAATAAAATTCTTATAAACACTAAATATATATATATATATATATATATATATATATATATATATATATATATATATAGATATATGTATATGGTATATGGTATATGGTGGTATCATCTTTATATACTATCGCGGCATTTAAACAGCGGACACTTAATTTGTTTGGTTGGCATATGGCTTTTTTAAGAGTAGATAGGTGTCTATTTGCTTCTGTTTACAAAGCCGTCAGTATCATATTTAGGTTTGTCAAAATATGAGGTTAATATGCCACATTTCAATATTCAAACTAAAACTCAAATAATTCCTTTACTAGAAGAAGGATTGTCACTTAGAAGATGAGCGAATATATTTTGCGTGGGGAAGAGTATCATTTCAGATATCAAAATTAAAAGGTAGCGTGGGGAGTTATTAATAGAAAACAAGGCTCCGGTGGTATCCGTGTGTCAACTCTCGAACAGGATGGAAATCATATTAATTTTATAATAAACGATGTGCTCTAAACAATAGTAAATGCAGTGACCGCAACACATTTCCCCGGGTGTGTCCATACAGCAAGAAAACGGCTCAGACAAATTTGAGACTTGCGAAATCGGGCGTCTGTGATAAAAAAACATGCCTTAGTGCGCAGAATAGAGAAGTAAGGATTGGTTTTGCGTTAGAATTTATGCCGCATAATTTTAGTTTTTGGGAAAATAGATGAAAAAGTTGTTTAGTTGTCCCATAATAGCCGAATCCGTATTTATAGACCACCACCTAATTCACGATTTGACGAAAAGTATACTCAAAAATCACAAACGAGCGGAAGATTTTCAGTAAACGTCTGGGTCTGGATTTGCGCACATGGGCCAGGTGTTTGTTGGATTATAGGCGAAAGATTTAATGAGAATATTAGAAAATATTTTTGTACCTTCTGCAGAAATTATATAAGTATCATGAAAGAAATTTCATCTTTCAACACGAAAATTGTCCAGTCCACACGACAAGAGTCGTTTCTCATTGGTTTAGAGAAAATAATATGTGTGAGGTTACATTGTCAAGACGATGAGCAGGAATAATTTTAGGCCAGCAAATATCCAAGAATTATCTAACAACATCGAGGATATTTGGAATGACCTGTCACAAGAATTTATACATAATGTCATAACATCTATTCCTAGACGATTACAAGAGGTGTTAGACAGAAATGGTTCTGAAATAAAGTATTAAAAATTAAAACCAAATAATTGTAGTTTTCTGATTAATAAATTCTTGTCTTTCATTTATTCACCCAGTAACATAATTTTATAACAAAATGTATAACATAATTTTGCGTGAGAGGTTACAGATAAATGTCAGTATGCTGTTATCTACACAACAACTTAATTATACAAAAACCGAATTACAATGCTTAATTGTAGTGAAAATAAATATCTAATCGTCCGGATTTTAAATGCCGCGATAGTACATATGTAATGATCTATCCTACAAGGCCAGGTTTTAGCATCACCGCTGCCGACTCATTTTACATGCCATGACCTACTTAAATAAATATTAAAAGCCTGCAACTAAAAACAGTAAACTGTTTGATAACGCGTAATTGCAAAATTAGAATTTCAAGTTCATTATTACATTTGCGATTCTGAATGTAGCAATGAAAACTTTGTTTAATGTTTAAAATAAACCAAAACATTGCACTAACAAGCACATATTAAATAATGTCATAATTTTAGCCGATCTTGGAATGTGTACTTTTAGTAAATTTATTGCAAATCGTTTATGCAATTATTGCAAAAGCCTTCATTATCATGGCAGTATTTAAGATTTTATTAGTTCCCGTTCAATAGAAACTCATTTGTATATTAGGAGAAAATACGATTTATAATATAATATAAACAGTAACATTATTATTAAAACAACTTTTTTTAAATAATTTTGTGTGCAAAAACGTAGTTGAAACAATCAATATGCTAGTTCTACATGTGAATAAAATAAAATTAAAAAACCCTTACCACAATAGAATTTAATGGTTCTAAATACGTATTTCTACAACCACGTTGTCATCTTCAGTAGAAAAAACAGTGTAACACTTGAACGCACAAAAACACTCACAGAAGGATTGTTCTGAACGTCTTCTAGTTTAACACTAAAATCTTCAATCTTAAATGCTACAAAAATTACCTACATTTTGGTAAAACCCACCTATTCATGCAAGAGCATTAACCCATTATTTGTAAATTCTATAGAAAAACCGTTTAGAAATATTATAAAAGCCGTAATTTAACATACATTAAGCATCCAATTATGAAACTAATCCTTAAATTATGTTGAAATATAAATTTGGAAATTAATGTTGAGTCAGAATATTTTAGTGGCAAATATTGTAATGAAACGAATTTAAAAATAAATTCCATGAATTCGAATATTTTTTAATGGTTTTCCTATTTTTCTTGCTTTAATAACATCTAACTGTCAATTAACTCAAATAAAGAAGAACCTGGTATAGGACCCAAATCTGCGTTAATTACGTTATTCCTATTTTTAAAGATAAAAATGCTCTCAAAACTATCTAATTCGAGGGAGCGTGTGACGTTTTTTTATTAATCTCAGACAGTCAGATGTTACGTTGTGATCTAATTCAAGAATATGTCGGGCAACACTTGATTTTTCCGGTCTATTGAATCTAATATGCGAAACATGTTCCTTATAACGAGTTAGAATCGAACGTTTTGTTTAGCCGACATATTTTTTATCACAATCCTTACAATTTATTTCATAGATACCAGATTTGTTGTTTACCTCAACTTTGCCTTCCGCGTTTCCTAAGAGAGATTTTAGGGAGTTATTCGACCGAAATGCTACTTGAACATTATACTGTTTAAAGGTTTTACTTAAATTTTTCGTAGTTTCGTGAAACGGTAAACTAATAAATTTTTTGCTCGAATCAATTTGAGGTAGCAAACATGTGGAATCCTGAATTGTTTTTCTTACTTTATGTTTTCTAACTAGCTTGTTTATTATTTCTGAATCGAAACCGTTGTAACTCGCGATTTTCTTAATTAAAGTTAATTCCTTTTCATATCTATCCTTTGCCAATGGCATGCTTAACAAACGATTGATAAGAAAATTGAAAGAGGCACTCTTGTGCTGAAAAGTATGGTTTGAATCTGCGGTTATAGATCTGTTGACCGCAGATTCAAACCACAGATTCAAACCGCAGATTCCAACCATACTTTTCAGCACAAGAGTGCCTCTTTCAATTTTCTTATCAATCGTTTGTTAAGAATGCCTTTGACAAAGGATAGATATGAAAAGGAATTAACTTTAATTAAGAAAATCGCGAGTTACAACGGTTTCGATTCAGAAATAATAAACAAGCTAGTTAGAAAACATAAAGTAAGAAAAACAATTCAGGATTCCACATGTTTGCTACCTCAAATTGATTCGAGCAAAAAATTTATTAGTTTACCGTTTCACGAAACTACGAAAAATTTAAGTAAAACCTTTAAACAGTATAATATTCAAGTAGCATTTCGGTCGAATAACTCCCTAAAATCTTTCTTAGGCAACGCGAAAGACAAAGTTGAGGTAAACAACAAATCTGTTTCATTACAATATTTGCCACTAAAATATTCTGACTCAACATTAATTTCCAAATTTATATTTCAACATAATTTAAGGATTAGTTTCATAATTGGATGCTTAATGTATGTTAAATTACGGCTTTTATAATATTTCTAAACGGTTTTTCTATAGAATTTACAAATAATGGGTTAATGCTCTTGCATGAATAGGTGGGTTTTACCAAAATGTAGGTAATTTTTGTAGTATTTAAGATTGAAGATTTTAGTGTTAAACTAGAAGATGTTCAGAACAATCCTTCTGTGAGTGTTTTTGTGCGTTCAAGTGTTACACTGTTTTTTCTACTGAAGATGACAACGTGGTTGTAGAAATACGTATTTAGAATCATTAAATTCTATTGTGGTAAGGGTTTTTTAATTTTATTTTATTCAGTTATAAGCCACAGTCTCCGATTTGTTGGTTCTATATGTATTAAATAAAATTTCCAATTAACCTCATAGCCCAAATTTAATGGATGATAAGATTAGTAACAACATAAATACTCATTTAGATTAAATATTGAGAATAAGACACTTGCCTATATTCCACAAATTTTAATAGAATAACTCTAAGCAGGGTTGAGATGATCTAAAACATATGAATAAAACCATAATTTAAATAAGTAGAAAAAATAAAAAATTTCATTTTGCATTTATTTAGTAATACAATACATAAAATATTTTCAAATACAAAGAAAAAATAAGTAAACATAAGAAAAATATGCTTCAGAAGATTAACTAATTTAATTGAACTAAAAAAAAATACTATCTTTAATCTAATATGTATTAAAATACTAATTTAGGTGCTTTTTCATTGCCCAATCTATTTCTTAATTCTATATGGACAAGCCCATTTGATGAAATGGTTCTTTAAACATCTGCAGAAGAAGCTTTTGCACACAAAATCGGAACAATGATATCCAATGCTTGATTAATTTCCGGAACATTCTTCTGAACATTTACATTTCGTAATATTTTTTGCGAAAGTATTGTTTCTTGAAACGGATCTGATTTAGCTTCCAACTTAATAACTAATCGTAATAATCCAGTACCAAAATAATATTTGGTTTTTTTTTCTTGATATGACAACGGGTATTCATTTTTATTTCTAGTAGTTGTCGTGACTTGTTCATATATTTTGATAAACTTTTATTTTATGATTTTTCCAGTTACTTCCGAACTTGTAAAGACTGCGCCTAACTTTTTCCATTCTTCAACCATATAAGATAAACAGACACGTTTCTGCAGAATTCTGTCAAATGTCATAGATATTGGTTTCAATAATTTTAAAAAGTCTTCGGCCTTTCTTTTGATTTGAATATTCGAAACCTTTTTAAAAATTACTTTCTTCCGATTTGAATATTCGAAACCATTTTAAAAATTACTGTCAATGGCATCTTCATGTTCTTCACAAGTTAGTAATAATTTCGACCATTCAAGACATATATTTCAAAACAGTCTGGAAGTGTATGCCACCGAAGGTCGTGAGGTAGTATTAATTTTTTAACTCCTTCTTGTTTGTACCAAGCATTAGGCAAATGCGTATTGTGAAAATATTTTACAACTCGAAGTACCTACATGTTCTTTTATTTGTTAAATCATTGGAAAGCAAATTCAGTATATGAGCAGAACATTCATAAGTTATAATGGGATATTTCAGATTCAGGAGCTCTGATACTTTTTTCTCATGCTACTCATATTAGCCGCGTTGTCTGTGACAACGCTTATTACTTTACAATATACTGACTGTCACAGTTATTTATTTATTCATTATTATTATTATTATTATTATTACATCTATAGCGATCTCTGTAACATAATCAGATGTATAGGAATGTCCTGATGTATCTATACTTTCGAACACGAAACTATTTCCATCCTTTGTTTGTCAAAACGACACAAATTATTGGTTCGTTACGAATATTTGACATCAAGAGACATACAAATTGACTTTCTTGATAGATATTTACAATGTTATGATTTCTCCTCTTTTAATATTTTATCTAAGAGAACCGATGATAACTGAAACCTAGAAGGTGGAACATATCCTGGCCTTAGAGTTTCAATTGCTTTTCGAACTTCTTTATGTTCAATTGACCTGAAGCTACAATTTGTTGCAAAAATAGCCCTAGTTAACTATCTTCTTTTTTATTTTCCTGACTTGGTCTAACAACAAATGAGCTTAAAACGTCGCTATTGTAACTGCAACCAGCACCTAAATCGAAACTACTAATCCCACTAAAACTACCAATTTTGTTAAATTTTTGTTTTTTGTATGCTGTGTAGTTAGAGTTTCTTCTTGTTCATTTTCTTTTCCTTGTTTTGACGGTTGAGATTCATTTATATTTTACTTTCATCGCCACCATTATTTGAGTAATTTTTATTTTTAAAAGTTTCCCAATGGGTTTTAATTCTCTCTACCAACCCTCGCATATTTTTACCGCACTTTTCCAGATAGAGCGACACCCAAGTTTACCAACAATAGGGTGTTTAACAAAATACTATCTTCTTTTCTACATCTACTTATCATTTTCGCGCGTACACGTACACCTTCACACGTTCAGATCAAAAGAGTAGCTGTGATAAATGCAGCACGGTATCCGACTTTTATACGAGCCAGCCATCTAGCGCGAGTTACAAGTTCCAAGCTTCAACATGTTTCAACACGTTCGCGGTAGGATTGCTAACTTGCAGCAACAAAACCACAAAACGTGTCAGCTTTTTTTACCAATTTCAGATTCTTGGCAATTTTGTAACAGCACCTTTTTATAAAAATAGAATAAGACGCTTTTATAAAGTATCAGTATTTAAAATAATGAAAAAAATTTGATTTTTTATAAAAAAATTCCACGATTTTTTATTTTTTTAAAATCTTTTCTTTAAATCTAACTTAATGGATGTAAATGTAAGACTTATATACCTAATGCTATAACGGGTGGGAGTAGTGAATTAATATTTACAATAGTGTTTATGAAGGACATATTAGAGAAATCTACCTGTGTATTGGTAACTAACAAATTATGTTTCTGTGTTTTTTCGTATGTAATTTTTCTAACATATCTAATCTTTTGCTTTTCACCAACTTACTTAATAAATTACAGCTATTAATATCTTGCAAGTGGTTATATCCTATACAACGTTCAGAAAAACCTGTGCTTGCTTTTGACGCTATAATGAATCTGCAATACGTTTTGCTGGTATGCGGGAAAGCGGGAAGCATGGGACCCAGTATGTCCACAGTATTACACTGTTGGTCCAGATGGTGTGAGGGAGGAATCCATAATCGTCATCATGGATCCTGACGACCTAGAATAACTACAGCACAGGAAGTTCGTCATTTGAAGATTTGGGCTTTACAAGACAGTTTCCACAACCCGTTCTGTTGGAAATGCTTGGTTGGGAGTTTTACAACAAAGAACCTCTATGGCCACGATATATCGCGGTATACGCGCTTTTGGGCTGCGTTCGTATAGACCATTTTTATGTCTCACACTGACACCTCGACATCGTGCTGCTCGGATTGAGTGGTGTAACCTCGGAACAAATCGTGTTGTGTCCTATGACGAGTCCCGATTCTGCGTGTGGGTCGACGATGATCGATGATGATCGCAGAGATTTTGTGGAGAACGCGGAAATTTATAATTTGCTGTGGAACGGTATACTGGCCTTACATCGGGAGTGATGGTATGGAGTACAATAACATACGGTTGCAAGTCACCTCTAGTTTTTATTGACAGAAATTTGAATGAAAATGGTTAAGTACGAAACGTACTGCAGCATGTTGCACTGCCTTATCTACGAAGGTTAATTCAACCCCTTGTCCAACAAGACAACGTACGTCCTCATAAAAGTAGGGTTACTACAAGGTTCTTACAAGAAAATAAAGTGACCCTGCTACCATGGTCTTCTCGCTCCCCAGACTTGTCACCAATCAAACATGTCTCGGATTTGATTGGTACTCGATTTGTTAATTTACCCCAATCACCAAATAACATACTTAGTCTTCGTCACCGAATTCAAGAAGCCTGGGATGAAATTCCCTAGGATACCGTAAATTATTTAATTTCAAGCATGCTTCGAAGAGTTATCGAGTGCATAAGGAACCGCGGCGAACCAACTCATTATTAAATAACATTGATATTTTTAATAGGAGTATTTTAATTTGAAAATGTAATAATTTCTTAAATTTGATTAAACAAAGATTATGTATAAACTTTATTTTAATTGATCAACTTCTACTGGATGTTCGGATTCTTTTGAAAGTCAATATATTTTTGTGATAAATTAGTTATGCCGTAAATCCACATATATAAACAAAGAGATTTTAAAAGATACAAAATGTTTACGCCGATCACAAATTTTATATTTTATAAAATTACTGTACTTAGATTATTAGGTCTTCTGTCTGCCCGACAAGGCTACGATATTAAAATTAGATTTATACGTATAGTATACATACTCGTACATACGTACACATAACGTTATGTTAGAAAGGTCCTTGTAATTTACAGTCTACGTTCGACATGTGAATTAATAAAGACTTGTACGACCCTCGTTGCTTCAATAACTTATAATATTGAGCTCCGTTTTATTTTTCCTTTTATTCTATTGTGTTGATGCAAACCACATACTTATGGTTACATGTGCTGAGTACTTAATAATAATGATTAATCACTAGAGTTCGGATTTTATGTAAAAAACATATTTTCTATTATTAGGAATATCACACCAATATTGTGGACATATTCATTCTACACTGAAATAATGGGATTAACGGTATAAAAAAAAATCACATATTTTTCATACAATTAAACTTTATATGTAAATGGGATTTAAGTAAAACACTTATACTATATATATAAATCTTATACTATATATATAAATCCCATTTACATATAATGGATTTCCAGCAAGTATCGGCCGATTCAATTAAATTAAACTTTAGTTCATATTTTTAATTTGTGTGCATAAAGTGAGTATATTTTACATTTTCAACATAAAATCGCATATTTTTGATGAAGCGACCAATTTTCGTGGTCGCTATATTGCAAATTTTAGTTGGTGTTCTGAACCAAATTATATTGCCAAAATCTTTTTCAATCAGCACGAGAAAGTTAGAGAAAGCCAGCCGATTGCCGACTGACAAAATTCTTTTTGTCACAGATGCGGCAGCGTATATGACTAAAGCAGGGCAAACTTAAAAATATTTTGCAAAAATTTAATCCATGTGACTTGTCTAGCGCAGTCAGTTTCCTTTAGCTAATTCTTTAATTTCGAAACATATAACACAGAAAAAACATATTTAAGAAAGCACCTCTACGAGTCCAAGCATATAAAGCAAAATTGCCGAATGTTCGTCTACCTCCTGAACCGATAATTACCTGATGGGGAACGTGGTTAGACGTAGCCATATTCCACGGGAATAACTATAATCATATTAAAAATATTGTATTAGATTTTTCTAATTCAGCTGAATCAATTATAAAACCCAAAAGTTTGTTCTAAAAAACACGAGATTCTAGATCAGTTGACGTATATTAAAGTCCATTACAGTTTTTTAAGTGGATTATTGAAAAATTTACCAAATATCTTTGTTAGAGTCAATTTCTATTGTAAAACATTGTGAAATTTATTGAAAAATGTTCCAGGTCGAACTGATAATGTTATACAGATAAATTTTAGAGTGTTACAAGAAAGAATGATAGTTTTGCAAATTTTACAGAAATATCAAAGATTTTATGATTATCATTAAGTTCGACTGTTAAAGATAATTTACATTTAGATCCCGAACATCTGGCGTCATTAAAATATGCACTTACCACTTCAGTTGAAGTCCAAAGAACGTTTTCAACATATAAAAATATTTTAAGTGATAAAAGACAAAATTTTAGTGCCAAAAATCTAGAAAAGCACGTAATTATTAATTGCTACAATAATAAGTTAAGTAGATCTCACAGCGTAAGTGAGTATTTATTAATAATAACTATACATATAATTCTATCGATGTTAATATAAATAACATAATAACTTATTATGTTATTAAGCTATTAATGATCTAGCTATATATTACTTCTTGATTTCCAGTAAGCAAAATACATAAAAAATTAAGTGCATAAGAATGCATAAACGGTAAAAATGAAGCATATGTTTAACATATTTTTGGGAAGAACGTGACATATTTATGCGCATATTTAAAGCGTTTCTGCATAAAAATCCGAACTTTGTTTATTACTAAGAAGTATATTTAAATATTGAATTGCAATTGATCAAAAATGGTAAAATCAGTGTTTTAAATAAGTCGAGTATATTTATCCAACATACAGACTTCATTCATATAATTTGCTCCCAAGAAAAAATATATTACTTATATATTTAATCCCTCTTTCTCATACTCAAAAGAACAATATCTAAGCGCGATAATAATAATGACGCATAGGGTGATCTAGAGACAGGTTACTGGGGACTGGCGACCCCACTTGTTCCTGAGCTAATCGTTGGGATGGACTATCAGCTCCGCCCCCTCCACACATACTCCAAACACTAGAAGAAAGAAATACTCTGGTGGATCGGAGCAGCAAGACCCAAGCCAGAACCGTCGTGATGATGAACCTGCAAAAGACCGAAACAACGAGCCTGAACATGCAATACAAACACCACATGCATTGGCAGAAACAAAGAATGAAGGCGAGGATGTTGTTGAGATACTTTCATCTCAACTTACTTCGTCAACACAGCAACGACGGCACCGGGCCCTATGAACCGATGGCTTAACATACTGGCAACCAAGAACACATTGAAAGTTTTTGTGAGGAACTATGAAGCAGTGGGTTGAATATCGTGAGTTCCGAGTGGAAGAAGGACGGGGACTAGTTCTTGGTATGGAAAACAACTACTATTGTAAATACCATGGTTATATGCAGGCTAGAGGAATAGAACACAATATTGCAAAGGAATCAGCGAAAGATCAATATTTCTCTAGGCCCCGATCGTTATTGAAAACAAGATTGTCAGCAAGAAATATGTCCAAGGCAATCAACGGTTTTGCAACATCCGTGCTCACTTATGTGTTTGGAATAATTAGCTGGACAGATACCGAACTTGAAACAATAGACATCAAGACAAGGGTAGAAGCCAAAAAATATAGAATTCATAACCCACATAGTGTAGTCGAAAGGTTTCACCTGCCAAGAAGAGAAGGAGCTAGGGAAATACCGAGTGTTTATTCCAGGCATTATGCGCAGCTAAGTAGCTTACGATAATACTTTCCGGAAAAGTCGAGAGAAAATAGATTGCATAATGCGATTGCTCAAATGGACAATTTTACGCCACTAAAAATTGGCTAACGAAGAATTTAATCTATTCACAAGAATTTTAAAGGTATCCGAACGGAGAGAAGGATGAAAGCGTGTAGCGTCACACACACACACGGCTCTAAATAGGTAATCTGTTTGCAGAAATAAAGCGTTCTTGTAAGAAAAAAACTCCTGAGGAGAATTTAAATTTTGTATGTCGTGTGTGCCCAGATAAGGCCGAAGCAATTGATTACTTAATGGCAGGATACCATGTACTTGCCTCTAAACAATATTTTGAGGGACACAGTAAGGTTGCGAAAATGATATACCAGCTACTCAGACAGAAACACTTGTCATATCTGAAAATATGGCTTATTATGTATTTGTAATAATTTGTTGGACAGATACCGAACTTGAACCAATAGATACCAAGACAAGAGTGGAAGCCAGAAAATATAGAATACATAATTCACATAGTGCAGCCGAAAGGTTTCACCTGCCAAGAAGAGAAGGAGCTAGGGAAATACCGAGTGTTTATTCCAGACATTATACGCAGATAAGTAACTTACAATAATACTTTCTGGAAAAGTCGAGATAAAGTAAATTGCGAAATTCGATTGCTCAAAGGGACAATTTTACGCCTCTAAAACTGGCTAACGAACAATTTAATCAATCCACAAGAATTTTAAAGGAATCCGAACGGAGAGAACAATGGAAGCGTGTAGCTTCGCACACACGGCTCTAAATAGATAATCTGTTTGCAGAAACAGAGCGTTCCTATAGGAAAAAAATTCTTGAGGAGAATTTATCTGACATTAAATGTCACATCCTGCCCAGATAAGGCAGAAACAAGTGATCACTTGATGGCAGGATACTCTGTACTTGCCTCTAAACAATATTTTGAAAGACAAAGTAGGGTTGCGAAAATAATATACCAGCTACTCAGACGGAAACTCTTGTCATATTCTGAAAATGTGGCTTATTATGAATATGAACCACTTTTAGTTTGCTAAGGCGAAAACTCCCAATTATATTAGAACCGTTAAATAATAACAGACAGCAATTCCTAACAATATTCCTGATATAATACTCACATTGGTAACAAACGTATATCATTGACATTACTGTTGCGCTAGCAAATAATACTGCAAAAATCTATAGTGAGAAGGTAAATACTTACTTAAAAACTTACCTGTCAGTGACGAAATTAAAAGTATGTGGAAGATGGAAAAGGTCGTAACAGTCCTAATTGTGATTTGCGCAATGGAAGAAATCCCACATATATTACATAAGTCAATAAAGAGTTTGGATCTCCATAAGAAACTTTATCTTAAAATGCAGAAAAGTTTTTTGTTAGACACGGTTGCAATAATATATCGCGTGCTAAACTGAAGTTTGTGTATACATATAGTATATATATACATATATATATATATATATATATATATATATATACAACAATTGATAAATTATTGGAGTTTTTGGGCTTTTAAATGAAATATTTACAAATATCAAATTAGAATGTCTGTAATTACATACATTCTAATTTGATATTTGTAAATATTTCATATAAAAGCCGAAAAACTCCAATAATTTATCAATTGTTATATTCAATAATTTGTATGTTATGGTAGATTCAATTTGTTGGCGATTTAAGGTCTGGTTTTACTTCAAAATATATATATTTAAAACAACCCTACATGTTTGGGCAAATGATGCCTTTATCAAGGAATATAAAATATAAATGACAGTATATTAATGTCATACATTTGAGTTGCTATGGATAAAATTATTCAAAGATACATTCCAATTGAATAATAATAAATCATGCCTTAGTATTCTAAAATAGGTAGACAACAAAAACAGGGAAACGCAAGACATGAGTTATTATTATGTATGCGCTCGTGCAGCGTCTTAAGATGTAAAGCTGCCGGCATTCGCCTTAAATGAGAAGGAAAACCACGAAAACCTACTCGGACAACCAGACAGGAATCAAAACACGGAAATCTCAGCATGATAAGCAAATGTATAGATATTTAAATAACTTAAGATATATAATTATATTACAGCAACATATATTATGATGGTAAATTGCTGATCGTTACATAATTAAGTTATAGTATATACTGCTTCAATTTTTTATATCACTTCTGTTGTTAATTGAATTTTTTTCCTGTTTAATACTAATCATTTCTTTAATTTCCCTTTTCATTGTGTGTTGTTCTTTATCAATTATCTGTGTTTTCAAAATCGAAATGGTGATCACGTTCTAGTTTGTGTGTAGATAAAACAGTTTTGTCTGTTTTAGAGTATTTGTAGGCTTGTATTCTTTTGAATAAATATTGTTTAGTTTGGCCTATGTAGTAACTATCGCAATCGCGACATGTTATTTTATAGATGACATGTGTTTCTCGATTTTTTCTATTTTAGATTTAAATTTTGAATATAAATGTTTATTAGTATTACTAAGTTTATATGTTGTAGCTATATCATATTTTTTTTAAAGTGTATTTAATTTTTTCTGATAATTGTGGAACATATGGAATCGTGATATATGTTGTGTCATTGTTTAAATTGTTATTTGTGTCTTGACACCATCGTGATATATGTTGTGTCGTTGTTTAAATTGTTATGGGCGATAGTTACTACATAGGCCAAACTAAACAATATTTATACAAAAGAATGATGATAAAGAAATGATTAGTATTAAACAGGAAAAAAATTCAATTAACAACAGAAGTGATATAAAAAATTTAAGCAGTATATACTATAACTTAATTATGTAACGATCTGCAATTTACCATCATAATATATGTTGCTGTTATATAATTATATATCTTAAGTTATTTAAATATCTATACATTTGCTGATCATGCTGACATTTCCTTGTTTTGATTCCTGCCTGGTTGTCCGAGTAGGTTTTCGTGGTTTTCCTTCTCGTTTAAGGCGAATGCCAACAGCTTTACATCTTAAGACGCTCCACGGGCGCATACATAATAATAACTCATGTCTTGCGTTTCCCTGTTTTTGTTGTCTATCTATTTTAGAATACTAAGGCATGATTTATTATTATTCAACTGGAATGTATCTTTGAATAATTTTATCGATAGCAACTCAAATGTATGACATTAATATACTGTCATTTATATTTTATATTCCTTGATAAAGGCATCATTTTCCGAAACATGTAGGGTTGTTTTAAATATATATATTTTGAAGTAAAACCAGACATTAAATCGCCAACAAATTTAATTTACCACATATATATATATATATATATATATATATATATATATATATATATACATATGTATATATATATATATATATATATATATATATATATATATATGAAGGTGTAGTTTCTCGGGTTCTTGGTCGCGTGTGAGTTTTGTCCTGAAAAGGACTGTTTACTCTACGTTTCAACGATATCGCACTCGTCATCTTCAGGAGCTAGTCGGTCTGTCGCTGGTTAGAGCTGAAGTTCGTCTAATGTGCGCCTAGCACTACCTCTTGTTATATGCTGCTGTGTCGGGAGGTGGCGTCCCACTATTGACGTCATCCGTGCGCGGCTTCGTGTAATTGGTCCGAGTGCCTGTAAGTTCCCTGGTCGGTCCGTGTGTCTGTGTAGGGGTTGCAATCTGTCGGGATTTGGTTGTGTTTTTATCTGTCGGTGAACTAGGAGCGGTTTCCATGTATGCGGCAAGCGCTGGCCGTCGTCACGTTTATTTAAGCACTTAGGACGCTTTTCTATTTCTATCGCTTCTCTTGTAATTCTCGTCGTTAGGTTTTCACTTTTGGCTAGGATCTTCGTGTTTGCAAAGTCGATAGAGTGCCCTGTCAGAAGTTTATGTTGTGCTAACGATAACGTTACTTCTTTCTTGACGACCGCGTTTCGGTGTTCTTCTCTTCTCACGCTAACTCGCCTGTTTGTCTGCCCCACATATGATTCATTACACACTGAACATGGTATTTCGTAAACGCCAGAGGAATTCTGTCTTTCGCATTACCTATTTCATCGGCTATTTTTCTCTGTGTTTTGTGAAAACGGTGTCGATGTTCTGTCTTCTTAATAATCTACTGATGTTGTCTGTAGTTCCCTTTTTAAAGGGAACTATCTACTGATTTTGTCTGTAGTTCCCTTTATAAAGGGAACTACAGACAAAATCAGTAGATTATTAAGAAGACACAACATCGACACCGTTTTCACAAAACACAGAGAAAAATAGCCGATGAAATAGGTAACGCGAAAGACAGAATTCCTCTAGAAGATCAGGGCATTTACGAAATACCATGTTCAGTGTGTGATCAATCATAGGTGGGGCAGACAAACAGGCGAGTTAGCGTGAGAAGAAAAGAACACCGAAACGCGGTCGTCAAGAAAGAAGTAACGTCATCGTTAGCACAACATAAACTTCTGACAGGGCACTCTATCGACTTTGAAAACACGAAGATCCTAGCCAAAAGTTAAAACCTAACGATGAGAATTACAAGAGAAGCGATAGAAATAGAAAAGCGTACTAAGTGCTTAAATAAACGTGACGACGGCCAGCGCTTGCCGCATACATGGAAACCGCTCCTAGTTCACCGACAGATAAAAACACAACCAAATCCCGACAGATCGCAACCCCTACACAGACACACGGACCGACCAGGGAACTTACAGGCACTCGGACCAATTACACGAAGCCGCGCACGCATGACGTCAATAGTGGGACGCCCCCTCCCGACACAGCAGCATATAACAAGAGGTAGTGCTAGGCGCACATTAGACGATCTCCAGCTCTAACCAGCGACAGACCGGCTAGCTCCTGAAGATGACGAGTGCGATCTCGTTGAAACGTAGAGTAAATAGTCCTTTTCAGGACAAAACTCACACGCGGCCAAGAACCCGAGAAACTACACCTTCATCATACGTCCGCGAGAACATCAAGAGTAACATATATATATATATATATATATATATATATATATATATATATTTCGTTCCATCAGGCAAAGAGCACAGAACATTTTAAATATAACAAATATGTCAAGTACTTAGGCAAATATAAAATAGTATATAACAAATATACGGTAGGCCATGAGAAACATTGAAACATATATAAGTAACTTAAATTTAAATTATTCTTATATCTTCCTGAAAGAAATCGGCTACTGAATGCAGTGCTTTCTCGAGCAAATGTGTCTTTAGTAGCTGTTTAAATATTTAATAAGGTTTGTTTTTTATGTTGTTATGTACACTGAAAACCTACACTTTTTTGCACTTTTGTCAGTTTTGTTTGTAACGGAATTAAATACGTGCGCAAGTTACCTCCGGCATTATGACAGTAGTCAACTTCGAATTTCTAGAAAAATTGATTAAAATTTCTTCTTACAAACAACGCGCACTCTAATACATAAATTGATGGCCATGTGAATATTTTCTTAACTACAAATATTGGTTTGCAAGAGTCTCGGTAGCTTAATTTAAAAATAGTTCTGATTGAAAATGTTTGTATAATAAAAGTGTTTCACATCCACCGCACTACCTAAGAAGCCATATTGCAGTTGCGATTGCACATATGCATAGTATGCGCTAATAGCACACCCAATACTTACGCTACTCGTTATTATTTTCAAGGCATAACAAAATTGAGACAGTTTTGTAACAAGTTCGTCGATGTGCGGAAGCCACGTCAATCCACCACCCAGTTTCAACCCAAAAAACATGATCTAGTCGACACTTGTAAGTGTTTATTTCACATTGTAAAACTCTAGCCTCTCAGTTAGATTATTAAAATTTAACAAAAACGTTTCGTCTGCATTTAGTTTTAAATGGTGCCGTGTAAACCACTCATCCAGAATTTCCATACTCGACACCAATAGGCAATAGCAGCTGCGTATAATACTAGTAAGCTATTTATAACAACGTAGTAGATCATTGACATAAAGGAGATAGAGTAGTGGTTCCAAAATAGACCCTTGTGATACATCACGCTTCGCATAACGCCATGTCGATTATATCGGTTCCCCCGAGTTGTCATAACACACCCCCTTCCTGTCTTCTATGTGACAAACACGATTTCATCCATTTTTGTGCTATATCATGGAAACCATTCACCTGCAGCTTCTCCAAAAGGATACCGTGATGAACACCGTCGAATGCCTTTGGCGAGTCCATGAACAAATATGTAGTCACTTCTTTATTATTTAACCCGATAATTACTTCTTCGAGCAGTTGGTATGTATACATGTGTGTGTACGTGAATATGTGCAAACTAGCACTAGTGTATATATATAACGTGTTTATTAGTAAGTATGTTCACATAAATGTAAATATAATTTAAAATGAGAATTATGCCAACCATCTTGTTCAAATGAACCGGTGGCTTAACATACTGATAACCAAGAACAAATAAAAGTTCTTGTGAGCGAAGGAAGTAATAATAATAATAATAATAATGACACAAACATGCAGAAAGATAGCTACAGGAGATGCAATTTGCACCATGAAACCAAGGTTAGTAAATAGGTAAGGTTGCCTCGTAACTATTGGCGATCGCCATATTACGCATCATCGGGCATGCCATGCTTTTCCTGTCTAGTTGACTAGTTGTCAAATTACCAGTTTAGATTGATATTTCTAGTGTTCGTAGCGTTGTTTTCTAATTTCATAGTGTTTTATGTCCTTATATTTAAACTTTATTTTACTATTTACAAGTATTTTACATTATAGTGAGAGCAAAACATTGAAAAAATTTTAAAAAATTGTGAATTAAAGTAGTGTATTAACTCAATAAAGCTTTTTGTTTATAAAGATTGTAATTTTATTTTGGTTATTTAACTTGCATCAAATAATATCTCGATATCCAGTTAGTATTCGCATTTGTGAACCCATTTTTTTAGACATACAAAACCTTTCATTAACTCCATAATAATAGTTTATTGAAAGAACTGGGTTGTGACAGTAGAATACTAAATCAATAAATATGTAACGGTGTTTCACTGAGTCAACCACCTTCATTTCTTTACAATTTATAAGCTCATTTTTTAGCACTAATATTTACATTAAATATTTTGACACACATGCGTACACCAATAACTAGCAGTCATTAACCAGTGCTTAAAGCAATATTTTGAAATAAAGGACGACATGCTTTGTGTAAGTATATGTAATTAGATCGATTGTCTATAGAAAACAGTGATTTACTTTACCCGATTTATACCCTTTTATTAACTAATGATAAAATTAAAGTCAAAATCATTTTAATTTGAATGGCCACGCTGAGTGACGCTTTCCCGCGTAAGAATATGATTGGTGAAGTGTTACGAGGCAACTTTAAATATTTATAACCTTGCCCTGAAACTATAGATCATATTACTGCAGGACGTAAAATACTAGCAGGAACAGAATATATTAGTAGACATAATAATGGAGCTAAAATACTACACTAAACAATTGGTACAAAAATATAACCTCCTTAATGACACATCTATAAATATGCATCTACAACAATTCTTGAAAACCAAAGATACACACTATTGGGATATCACAATACATACAGACGAACAAATTTTAGCAAATAGACCAGACACATCGTACGTCAAGATAAGGTGGAACACATCACATATTTAATACACATAGCAGTACCAGCAGAAAATAACATTAACGGCAAACACTCAAACAAAATTGAAAAATACGTACCACTGAAGAACTTTGGCATACCTAGAAACAGAATAACGCATATACGTTCATATCCTTCATTCATCAGTTACCAGAATTACACCCCATCATTTCTTTAAAAGACTCAAATCATTAGAATTGCCATCAAAAGTCCACGAACTAATGCAACGATGAATAACTCTTAGCACATGTACTATAGTCCGTAATTTTTTACAAATAGAATAAATTCGAATCGATGATTAACCACTCCAATAAAGACTTCTATAACTATAATGACAAGAAAAAAAAGCAACAACAACAAATTAAATCATAAAACTTGCTGTAAATACCGTTCTGTGATGTGTACCAACATCGCAACACAAGAATATAATTTTTTCTTACAAATATTTTTTTACTTGAGTAACAATATTACTAAATAATGTACACATTGCATGAAAATATTTTTTCTGAAATCGGTCAAGATTGCCTACTTTCTCGGCGCAATTTCAGATCCAAAAATAAGCTATTATAGTATTTTAGTCCGTTGCTATGCAAACATCAGAAAACAGTCCGTGAAGGTTTTTTCGTCCTAGACCGGGAAAGTCGGTAGCTTTCCCGTACGGGTCTTTATATTCATTTTAGATAGTAAATAAATACACGCAAACAACATTTTCAGCAGCTTTTACTAAATCCGGTGGTGTCCCGCACACAGTCCATTTAAATTTTTTTTAGCGATTAGTAGGTATTAAAGCGAAATCATAAGTAATAAATGTCTGGACCTTTTTCACAACAACAAACAAACAGTGATTGTCAAGGAAACGATTTCATAGGCAATTAGGTGGCAATGAAAAAATGTTATGCATTTATAAAAATTGTTTCATTTTTAATAATATTGATTCCGATTTCAGAAAACAAAGTATGTGTACTTAGTAGTAAAAGCACATTCCCGGACTTCAATGCTTGTTAGACTCGGCTTAATGCCTCGGCCAACAATTTACATTGTCGTCCGGGAATGTTTCGCTTTTACTACTAGATACACAATGTACTATTTACTGTTGAAGCATATTTCCGGAGTGCACAATTTCTTAATAATATTCCTACGCGGAATGTAAGCGACAGTTTCACTTGCAGTTTCCTAATAGAGTTGCGGATAAAAATACATCATTACATTACTCTAGTGGTGGAGAAGTTTCGGGCTACAGGATTTGTGTTAAATCACTTGATGAATGCAATTACAATTAAATGTAATGAAATAACACCTAATATATGGCAGAATATTTTTGTCAACATGAACGTCGTATTGCATTATACATTCAACAGAATGATGATAATTTTGACACTTTTTATATACAAAAAAGGTTTTAATTATATCTATACGTTAATATGCACGCATAACGCTTTTGTTTCATTATGAAACAGACATGTAAAAAATGTACATATCTGTAACTGTATACTTGGACAAAACCTCGTATTTCCAGCATTTACTTCTGCTTAAGACATATGTTTCTGCCATCTATAGGCGTCGTCAGTTAAGCTAGTGAAGCAATGTATAGAAATGATACAAATTTTTATAAATAGATCTGTATCTGTATATGCCATTAAGCCGAAATCCCTTACTAGATAAAGCAATTTTCATCCTATAAGGTGGCACTTATTTAATAAGTGACAATTGACGGACGAAAGAGACTTTACCGAAAAAAGGGATCCTTCGTTTGACCAGCTATGCTGATACAGAAAACGAAACAATACGGGTTGCCCATAAATAAGCCAGATGGCGGTAAATATACAAAAAAAGGTTTTAAATATATCTATACGTTAATATGCACGTATAACGCTTTTGTTTCATTATGAAACAGACATGTTTCGGCAAAGTCTCTTTCGTTCGTCAGATGTCACTTATTAAATAAGTGCCACCTTATAGGATGAAAATTGCTTTATCTAGTAAGGGATTTCGGCTTAATGGCATATACAGATACAGATCTATTTATAAAGATTTGTATCATTTGTATACATTGCTTCACTTGCTTAACTGACGACGCCTATAGATGGCAGAAACATATGTCTTAAGCAGAAGTAAATGCTGGAAATACGAGGTTTTGTCCAAGTATACAGTTACAGATATGTAAATTTTTTACATGTCTGTTTCATAATGAAACAAAAGCGTTATGCGTGCATATTAACGTATAGATATAATTAAAACCTTTTTTTGTATATTTGCCGCCATCTGGCTTATTTATGGACAACCCGTATTGTTTCGTTTCCTGTATCAGTATATATCACTTATTAAATAAGTGCCACCTTATAGGATAAAAATTGCTTTATCTAGTAAGGGATTTCGGCTTAATGGCATATACAGATGCAGATCTATTTATAAAGATTTGTATCATTTCTATACATTGCTTCACTAGCTTAACTGACGGCGCCTATAGATGGCAGAAACATATGTGGTAAGCAGAAGTAAATGCTGGAAATACGAGGTTTTGTCCAAGTATACAGTTACAGATATGTACATTTTTTACATGTCTGTTTCATAATGAAACACTTTTTATAAATTATAATTATTAAAATTTCAACAAATTAGTTATTTACCTTGGTTGTTTGATTAATATCCCTTCTTCAAAGTTTTCTTCTTAAATAAGTTAATAACGTAATTGTACTTGTTATTAATTGCATCACCATATCTCTCGATTATAAATTTTGACAGTGACAGGTAAATAACCTTCATACCATTTAATCTATATCCGCATTTCAAGAATGCAGAACGTCATAATTTATAGGACAAATTCATGGACAACTAGATGAAATTCTTTTTGAAACACGTTGTATTTAATCACTTGATAAAATATATTCAAAAAAATTCAAATTCTATGTAATCTGTTGTTTCATGTTTATATTTATTCCCCATTTGATGCTAGGCCTTATAAATAAGAACCGAAAAATTGCCTAAAATAAAGCTTTATAATCGAAAAAATATGTAAGCTTGTCTCAAGAATTAGGTTCATCAAATTTTTCATATACATGAATGTAAAAGCGTATTTTATACTGCGTAAATAATCAATTCTAAGAACATTAATAAGATAATAATTACTTGGCGGATTTTTAAGTTAAAAACTTCTTTCGTTTTAATGGAAGAAGGAAGCATATATGCATCTCTCGTGAATTTTATTCAAGTTAAATTAAAAATCTAAATTTAATAGCACCGATAAGAAGAATGTGAAACCACAACATAGTAAATTTCTGTTGTAAATCTTAACTTTATTACAGATTTTTTAAATATCTTCTGAGTCAAAAAAAAAGCATCAATATCTTATTTGTGCTCTTATGCACGAATATTCTAATTCAAATATGATTGAAATAAATGCCTTCGTATCCCTATTATCTTTTATGCAACTATTCATTTCTAAAAACGTGCGCATATATTTTCATAAATTATGACGTTTGAAATGTAGAATAAACAGAAGAACGAAAATTGTGATTTCATAAATAGAAATAAATACGACAAGCGTAACGCTTAAACAGTAAACAGTAGGATATTTTTAGAACTTCGAAATGCCATAAAACAAGCAGACTAATATTTCTGAAACGAATCTCCTTGATTTTAGTACGCCCGTATACAAATGTATTACACGCTCGTTCAATATATAAATACATAGCTGCTCATTTGGGAATACGGTCGTATTAATTAATTAACTTATCGATAATTTTTTCATTTAATACTTTGAATATTTCAATTGAAGAAATAAGCGAAATAACGTGCCTTCTAAAACTTTCCTCGTTATAGATGGCCATGCTTTTTTTTATTGGTTGGTGACAGTGCACGCATTCTGTTACAAACGTAAAATTTTGATAGTTTAGTTATGTCATGTAAATGTGTGTAAGTAATTTAGTTTTTTAAAAAATATTTATTAAATTAAAAGAAAATAATACTAAAGCAGATGTTGGAAATGTTCTCTACGCTTCATGCTTTCGAACACATTTATTAGGATTTCTTGGTTTGTCAGTACAAGCATTCACAATAGCATTACGAAGCTCTTCGATTATGCGATGTCGGGTCTTGAAAATTGTATTCATTGAATATGGAAAATTAAAATAGTCTAAATGTGTCAAACCTGCAGATCTTGGAGGAAAATTAATAACTCTTGTATCGAAAAATTATTGAAAAAAAACTATTGCTTATCGAGACGTGCGCTGGTGCATTAACATGCTGGAGATAAACTTCCATAAGTTAATCATCATGAAGTTCATTAATAAACATCTCTAATAATTAATTTCGATATCGTTCAGCAGCTATGGTTTGATTAAGAAATATAGGCACAATAATTCGTCTTCTTGAAACTGCTAGCTAGACGCCTATTTTTTGTGGATATAGCGTAGTTTCCACAAATTTATGAGGCAAACCAAATTACCATATTTTGCTTGTTTAAATATTCTGAAAGATGGAACCAAGCCTCATCCAAAAAGAAGCGTTTGTCGAGAATGTTATTATTATTTATGTTATTCAAAACCCATAGACAAAACGGTGTTCTCGTAATAAAATCTACCCTTTTTTACTTGAGTTCCGAAACTGCTTGAATTTTATTTGAAAACAGCTTAAGTCTTTTTTTAAAACAGTATGACATGTTCCAACTTGTTTTGATAGTTTTGCGATTGATTTTTTGAGTGAGTTGTCAGTTGGACGTCGAATATCCTCAATGAAATTTGCAGTTGGCTTTCTTGGTGCTTCACAGCCAGGTTTACGAGATATTACCCCTGAATCACCAAATTTAATAATGCAAGCTTGAATATGTTTTGAAGTGGTGCGTAAGTAACTGGCAGATTAGGATACTGTTGCTGGAAATCCTGTAAGCACTTCTTAGTGGAATAAACCCAATCTCAATTTTCTAATTTTTGGCCAGTTCTATAGTAACTTTGAATAATAAATATTTTATCTTGTAACTCTAACATTATAATAAAATAATTTAAAAATATAAGGGCTTATATTTTTAATTTATGTATGACAACTGTAAGAATTTGAAGTTTTCTAAAGCTTCACATGTGTACCAATCTTTGGCTACTTAATTACTTAAAAAACAACCTACTATAATGAGAAAAGTTTTTGAAGGCACATTACAAGTGGCCAATATATAATACTGGTTTGCCCCTTAAATATTTCTAAAATGAAATAAAGTACGTCCATTTTTTATATCTTAATCTTTTATTGAAAATTAGTAATTATGTATGAAAAATAATATGAGACAAATGTCCGCCTCTGGAAGCCGCAAAATCCCGTGTCCTCTTAATTATATTGTCCATTACATTTTGGTAGATTTCAGGAGTAATATTTTGAATTGCTTCCCAAATATTGTTCTTCAGCTCCTCTACATTGTTTGGTTTATTTGCATAAATATAATTTTGTTATAATCCCCATAGAAAGAAGTCTGGCGCCGTTAAATCGGGTGGCCTTGTGGGCTGGGTGACATTGTCAAATCGAGAGAGTAAACGGCCCGGAAACATTGTTTCCAAAAGTTCAATTGTTTCCCTAGCTGTAAAACAAGTTGCTTCGTCCTGCTGGAATCACATGTTTTGCAGGTTAATTTGTTGAATTTGAGGAGTCAGAAAGTTTTTCTGCATGTCGTGGCCACACGGGCCTGTGATAGTAAGAGAATTTACCCGCAGCTTCTTCAAAAAAGTAAGATCCAATGATATATCCAAACCCAAAGACCGCACTAAACATTGACTCGACGGGGATTAAACGGTCGTTGATGAATGGCACGAGTGTTTTCTAATGCCCAGGTAGAAAAAATCCGTTCATATCGAAGTGGGCTTCATCACTCATTATGATTTTTCGGCAGAAATTGTTCGTTTGGTTGTTAAGCTAGAATATTGTGTAACGGTATTGTCGGCGACTTTGGTGGTCCCTAGGCTGTAGCTAGAATGCAACTGAATTTAGTATGGCCGCAAATGCAAGTCTTTCTTAAAATAGTGCCTAATGACGTGCGACGAATGCCCAGTTCTTGAGAACGGTGGAGGTCTCAGGGCGCTCCACTAGACTCACGAACTCTCTCAACATTTTCCGTTCGAAAACGACCCGACTTTGGCAAGTCCTTAATTTCACCGCTTTATTAAAATTTTCGCACTAATTGACGTATAACGTTGATACTGACCACATTATTTTGCAATTATTGACTCATTATTTAAATAAAACATTTTAATAATACCCACGCGTTGTTGGATCGTGTAGCGTTCCATACTGAATTTGCCATAAACAACTACTAGGGAAATGCGTGCATCAAAAGTGGGGCGCTATTTATATTAGTATATATTGGCCACCTTGTATATCGAAATTATATTTAAGTAAAAAAAATAAAATTAATGCACGAAGTGGCCCCAAAAGTTCCCAAAATATGGTGTTAAATAAAAATGCAGAATACCCAGGATTTAATTCACTTAGTGGTGGTCCCATCTTGGTCAACGCGATCTCCGGATCTCAGCCCACTAGATTTTGTTATGTCGGGACATGAAGATACTCATACCAACTCATCCAGAGGATTCATGCACCGTTTAATGAGGTGAAAGACAATATGGAGAACTACAACTGGGAGTGAGAGCTACGACGGAGGATTGAGTTGTACATTGCACAAGGCGGTAGTCATATTGAGCAACTCTAATAATTGTACTGTCATTACGATTTTCTTAAAGTAGACCACATTTTTTCCTAAGCCCCCTTGTAATTCACTTCAGCTTCAAACCATAATATTTCAAGAACTGGTAGGAATTCGGGAGAAGTGAATACGAGGGTCACCTTTTATATTTTTAGAATATCTGGGAAGAAAACAAAATTTTTGGGAACGAACTATTTTATTGTTTTTCAAAATATTCGCCTTTCTGGTCTATGTGACATTGTTTTGAACAGTTTTTCCACTCTGAAGGTTGTATTTCAGAAACATGGTTCGCAAGGGCTGCTTCGACTGCTTTTTGAGATGTTGAAAATCGCTGTCCACGCATTTTTTGTATCACAGTTGGGAAAAAAGAAATCATTTGACGACAAGTCAGGTGAATATGCACAATGAGACATTATTTTAACACTTTTCTCCTTCAAATAGTCAACTTTTAGACGTGTTGCTTGGGAACTCGTATTGTCGTGATGAAGAATAATGCTACGTTTTCGGTTGTTCTTCCTGATTTCGTCTATAACTTTTGGCAAACAAATTACGGTATACTATTCAGCATTAACAGTTTTTCGATCCTCTAAAGGAATTGTTGCGATGTGCCCTGTACAGCCGAAGAAACAAGCGATCATTTTATTGGAAGTGCTCCTTACACGAATAACTTTTGTGGGGTTCGATTCGTCTTGGAACACCCATACAGTAGATTGTTGCTTAGTTTCCGGCTCATACGCATATATCCATGTTTCGTCACCTGTGACGATGTTTTATACGGATATTGCGGTTCCTGTGTCGAATTTTTTGCGTATCTCTTTATGTGGAAACCATCTGGAACATATTTTTTTTACAAATAAATGCTGATGTAAAATCAAATGAATTGGAGTCTGCAATATGCCAAGAGATGCCTCTACCTCACTGTAAGTCACATGTCGATCGTGTTCATAATTTTCCGCACAGCATCGATGTTTTTTTGGAATCACAACAGTTTTTGGTCAACCTTCACGTGATTCATCACTCACTGAGGCACGACCATGACGAAATTCTGCAAACCAATTGTAAACTGTCTTCTCTAATGGTGCTTCATTACCAAAAGTTGACTGAAGCTATATAATGCATTTTTGTAGGTTAGGCCTTTTTTATAATCGTAAAAAATTATCCAACGAAAACCTTCACGAGCAATCTCCATTATTTTACAAACTCAATGTCTTAAAACTGTCACTGTCAACAAACTACTAACTCAATTTCGAAGCTATCGCGGATTTCTCATTGACAAATGTCAAACTTTAAGAATATAGTGATTACATATGTCAAAAGCACCATCGTAAAAATATGAAAGATGTCCCTCGTAGAATCATTTACTCTTCAAATTAGTCATTAAATTCATATATGAAGTATCTCGAATATTTCGGCGGCCACCCAGTGTACGAATATCGGAGTAGAAAGCTTGTAAACCGTTTCTTAAACTATAGTTATGTTCAAATTTGCGCATATTTTGGTAATACTTTGCTACTATATTGTAAAAATCTTTACGTGATAGAAACAAACTGACTTCGGTTTGGTAATTAGTAAACATGTATAAAATACTGACACAAGTTTCTATTTAAACATCAGATACTGTAAACCAGCGTTATCAATTCCCTGATACAATAGATACACTTATATTTCTACATATTCTTTTGTATTTCTGCATTTTATTATGTTAGAAAATTATATATGATAAAGTAAACATATGTAGTAATATTAGTAATATTAGAATAAAAACTAAAATAAAAGCTTATTAATTTTAAATATTATTCCATCCAGCCCTAAAAATGTATATCACAATGTAGTGTTTACTTTACTTAACAAAAGCTAGACTAAGTGAAGAGATTTGACATCGTTGACTTTCAGTTTTTGTTCACTGAACTTTCTTTGATTGGATGGACCATTAATTCTATTTTTACCAGTTCAAAATAATTTGTTTTCTTGTCCTTTATATTTGAATGAGGTCATAAATTTGATCCATAATCCATTTAAACATGTATTTATAAGGAAATACGATAGCATTTGCATTACCTTCAAGTAAATGAAATATATTTTGTTTATTCTTAAAGTTATTTAAAAACATAAAGAATGGTTCGCTATTTTGTTGTTGCGAAAATAATTTTATACAGGTATCTTTATATGATATCTATTCTGATAATATTCGTATATAAACTTAAGACAGATGCTTTACTATTTTTAGAAAGCTTAGTGAGACTGAAGTACAAAACAATTGGAAAAAACATAATTTTTGAACTGACAAGTTTTCCATTTTCCGCTTTACTGATTCGAAAATATACTAAAACATCTATTAGAGAAGGAACAGAAAAACGATAAAATCTCAGCATCAATATTATAAAGCTTGTGTCATAGAGTGAGGACGCGTGGGTTGGAACAAATTCATTTAAAATTCATGGAAATTCTTTCTTTGGAGACTGTGGTTAAGTTAAAACTTAAAAAAGGTATATAACCCCTTACCACAATTATTAATCGTATCCTAAATACGTATTTCGACGACTAAGTTGTCATCATCAGTAGGTAAAAACCACTAATTAAAAAGTCGCACATGGGGCACAGTAAAGCTAGAAAACCGCTCACGCAACAACTACTTTACACCGCGTCCACGTATAGACTAATTTAACATGCGAATCTAAACTACGAAAATATCGAAAAACACTTACTTCTTAGGGAAAGGCATTCCTTTGACCAGCCTCAACCCTGTAATCGACACATTGTGTAGTGTACTTAAAGCGTGATTGGCAACGTTGGATTTATCCGGTCTATTGTATTTAATATGTGATATGTGTTCTTTAAAACGGGTTGTTATTGGTCATTTTGTTTGGCCTATATATTTCTAATTACAATCCTCGCAACTGATTTCGTATATACCTGATTTCGAATTAGAATTAACTCTATCTTTCGTATTCCCTAGGAGACTTTTGATAGTATTTTCGGACCGAAAGGCAACCTGGAGACCTCTTTCTTTCACAACTTTATTAATGTTTTTCGTGACGGGGTGGTATGGTAAACACATGTACTTTTTCTCCTGGTTACTTTGAGATATCAAACTTGTGGATTCGCGGATTGTATTTTTTATTTTTGTTTTTCTAATTAATTTATTGATTATTTCTATGTCAAAGCCATTGTATGTCGCAATATTTTTAATGAAATCCAGTTCTATTTCATATCTCTCTTTTGTTAACGGAAAATTTAGTAACCGATTGACTAAGAAATTAAAGGAAGCTGTCTTATGTTGATAACTATGATTTGAATCCGCGGTGATGAATCTATTAACATTGGTTTCTTTCCGGAAAATATCGATTTCTATTTTATGTTTATTCCTAATCAGTAAAGTATCTAAAAATGGTACCTTACCATTGTGTACCTTTTCTACTGTAAATTTAATCGTCGGAAATTTCAAATTTAATTGATTAACGAACATGTCTAATTCGCATTTCCGTGTATCAAAAATCGCGAGAATGTCATCTACATACCTAATCCAGACTCTCGGGAAATATTTAGCGTTATTTTTAAATTCTACTTCAAATTGACTCATGAATAAATTGGCTATGAAAGGAGATAGGCAGTTACCCATTGTTGTGCCTTGTTTCTGTTCATAAAAATTTTTTCCTACTTGGAAACAATTTTGCGTCATGCACAGAGTTGTCAATCTCATGTATCCCAGACACATTCACAGAAAAGAGCGCTCGGTCTGGATAATTACGGTGATAGGGCGATGTGGTTCTTTTCTGTGAATGTATCTGGGAATATCCTTTCTCCAGCAGGGGCGTACCGATGAGCCTGTAGAAAGGTGAAATACGTATCTACGTCTATGGGGATAGGATATATTCGGACACGTTCACAGAAAATATTAATAGTGAACCTGCATTTGTGTTCTTCACACCAGATTTTTAATTATATTTTATATTTTTAAAAATACCTTTGTATTATACAAAACTGGTGGGGTTTACCTACTCATGTATGTTTCAATTATTCTGATACTAAATTTTCCGTTAACAAAAGAGAGATATGAAATAGAACTGGATTTCATTAAAAATATTGCGACATACAATGGCTTTGGCATAGAAATAATCAATAAATTAATTAGAAAAACAAAAATAAAAAATACAATATGCGAATCCACAAGTTTGATATCTCAAAGTAACCAGGAGAAAAAGTACATGTGTTTACCATACCACGCCGTCACGAAAAACATTAATAAAGTTGTGAAAGAAAGAGGTCTCCAGGTTGCCTTTCGGTCCGAAAATACTATCAAAAGTCTCCTAGGGAATACGAAAGATAGAGTTAATTCTAATTCGAAATCAGGTATATACGAAATCAGTTGCGAGGATTGTAATTTGAAATATATAGGCCAAACAAAACGACCAATTAAAACCAATTAAAAACCCGTTTTAAAGAACACATATCACATATTAAATACAATAGACCGGATAAATCCAACGTTGCCAACCACGCTTTAAGTACACTACACAATTTGTCGATTACAGGGTTGAAGCTGGTCAAAGGAATTAATAAACCCCGCGAACTTGATGCTTATGAAAGTATACATATCGCGAAGAATAAACAATATTCCATGAATAGCGATAAATCACCGATTGCTTTCAGTTGTCTCTTTTCATTTGTATTACCATAATTGTGTCATCGTCGTTTTAAATTTGAAGTTATTAGGGCATGTTTAGTGCCGTTCCCTTTAGAAATGGAAAGTTTGTCGGTCCTTCGGTCGAGATATTTCAACTCGGACATTAAACAGATGTGAATGCCTTTCCCTAAGAAGTAAGTGTTTTTCGATATTTTCGTAGTTTAGATTCGCATGTTAAATTAGTCTATACGTGGATGCGGTGTAAAGTAGTTGTTGCGTGAGCGGTTTTCTAGCTTTACTGTGCCCCATGTGCGACTTTTTAATTAGTGGTTTTTACCTACTGATGATGACAACTTAGTTGTCGAAATACGTATTTAGGATACGATAATAATTGTGGTAAGGGGTTATATACCTTTTTTAAGTTTAAAATTCATGGGTTTGTTTTCTGGAAAAACGCTCAATTTTTATTATTGGCCGTGGTTTTTCTGATTATAAATTTATGTCGACAGAGTGGCCCAAAAATAAGTTACGACAATCAACTTCTTTTTTTTTAATTGAAATACCTATTTTTTATTTCATTTTTTAAATTCTGCGTCGAATTCTCAGTATGTTCCACATACCATATCCTATACCCAAATTCAACAGTATTCGAAAAATTTACGATTCAAGATATCAATAACTGAGACTGTATCCTACAAAATTTCTTTCAGTCTGTGGTCTGAAAAGGAGCGATTTATTAAAAAAAAAAATGGAACTACATATCAAATTGAACGTTCAAACTTTTAACCACTAACTATTATTGATTTGTTTTAAGTTTTTCTTTTGTAAATCTAGCAAAAGATTGAATTGTTGCTTACTTTGTTTTTTTGATCGTTGACTTGTCACCGTCTAGTTACATGGAAACTATATGACAACTTCACTTAAAATAAGTACTTGTCAAGTACAGTTGCGAAGTGTGAAATAATGCCGCGTTTAACTGAGGAACAACTAATAGAAATTTTGATGATGGTAGGATATTGGCGACAGGACTCGAACACAAGCTGATGTTTGCGAATTGTTTAATGATAAGTATCTGGAGAGGCCTATTACACGATCAGTAGACAAGTCTCTAGAGCCCAACTCTTCCCAAACTTTCACGCACATATGCGCATGCGTCCCCGACGTTTTATTAACGACGTATTATAAAACAAAATGTGGAGAAGTTTTATTGTTATTATAGTTTTAAGTAATCAAAATATTTTTACTAATGATTCAACATTTACTTGTCGTATGATAAGATACAAATGGCAAACAGCTCCGTTTCTCAAAAATTGTTTGAAGAAGCCATTACCTACCTGTTTTTATTACATTTTAAAAAATCATGGGTTGCTTAATGATAATATATAATAAAAAAGCTGAAGTTATTTTATTGTTTTATTTAAGTACCATAAGTTACAATATTCATTGGATAAACTACCATCTCTAGTGGCATCGTTTCTTCCAACGTCGTCATAGTTGCTTTATGATTGGATCTTTAAAAAAACTATCGATTAAAAGTTAAAGTTTCCCAACCCTCGATGTTCATTGTTCGACAACGAAATGGTAACCTATTATTACATGCGGAAATGAAATACAATATCAGATACTATATCCAATATACTTTCTTTGCCTGGAATCGAAACTGGAAGCAAACACAACGTATTTTTTTCGCTAATATAAATTTAGCAACCGTTTGCCTTTAAAAATTACATAGCCATTTATGAAATTCCTCGCGCGAAGAAAAGTCCATATTCTTGAATTCATTGTTCAATTTATGTAGCCCATTAAAATGCTTAATCATATCTCCTTTAGTAGAACATAGTTTATCACACGATTGATACTTTTTGGCCACTTCCTTGGTTTTCTTGTTGCAGTTTGTGTTGCTTTTTATTATAATGATTAAAGTTGTAAATATTGTTAAAAAAGATGTTACATTAATCGAATTTATATTTGAAATGGTCAGTCACCGTGGACGGCAATGAAAGAAACAGATTAATCGTCTCAAATTATACAAACTATAAAGTTGGTTTCCACAACTAATACACAAACAAATATTGTTACTCTTCATATTGTTATTATTCATTACTTTTAATCGTATCATTATTATTCATTAAGATTCATACATAATAAAACGTCGAGGACGCATGCGCATATGTGCCTTAAAATTTGGGAGGAGTTGGGCCCTAGAGGCCTGTGATCAGTAGTTAGTATGATAGAAAAAAACTTTAGGGACTTTCGTCACGTAAGAGACAATTACAAAATCAACCATGTTTCAGTTCAAGAAAACACACAATTGAATGTTTTGCTTAATTTACAAGAAAATCCTCACAAAGCAAGTCGACAAGTAGCTGCAGAACAATCAGTAAGTACATCTTCTATTCTAAAATATTTATATAAGAACAAACGACACCTATACAAAGCACATTTAGTTCAGGAACTTACTGAAAACGATCTCGAGCACAGTTTAGAATTTTGCGAAATAATGATGGATAGATGCAATGCCAACCCGCAATTTTTAAGTAAGAAGGTTTTTTCCGACGAGGCAACATTTTGTTTGAATGGTTCGGTTAACGCAAGATTTTCGATATTGGGCATCAGAAAAGACACATTGGAGAATGGAAAGTCATACACAGTTCCTCAGAAGGTAAACGTTTGGGCCGGAATTGTGGGTACCTCAATTGTGGGTCCCTTTTTATTGAGGGAATACTTAATTTCGAAAATTACTTAAACCTACTACAAAATTACATAATATCCAATGTAAGTGCGCTTTACCAGAATGATAAGAACCCAAAATATACCGGCAGATTCGATATGGTTCCAACAGGATGGAACATCCCACACTATTCGAAAATAGTACAAGAATACCTTCATAATATTTTCCCAAATAGATGGATCGGAAGGAGAGATTTCATCGAATGGCCAGATCCAACTCCATTAGATTTTTATCTATGGAGTTATCTGAAATCCAAAGTTTACTTCGATAAACCGCAAAATATTGATGAATTGAAGAATATAATTATAGCTGAAATGCAACAAATCCAGCCACAAAAGTTAACTGAAGTGTTATGACGAATTTAAATCGACTTGCCTATTGTCAGGAAGTTAAAGGTCAACAGATTGAACATTTAATATGATTTCTAATTCTCTTTTTTTTTAATAAATCGGTCCTTTTCTGCCCACAGAATCAAAGAAATTTTGTAAGATACGGTTTCAGTTATTGATATCTTCAATCGTAAATTTCTCGATAACTGTTGAATAGGATATAGTACATAAAACTTACTTATAATGATAGTCGGCAAAGAGGGGCAAATTTCAGTGCAGTGTGGAGAACAACATGGAGGGGCCTAGCGGCCGTATCAAGGCGAGCGTTCAGTAATGTTTACGTACTTGCATCATTTATGTTCACGACTTTCAAGAGTGAGCATAGGCGATGCGGACGCATGGATGTTTACCCATAAAATAATGATAAAAAATATATTATATAACGTGCTGAAACACTTACTATTTTAAAAAGCTCGCATGAAATCACAAACTGGGTGGCATCTATTAAGTATTTGAATCAGTAAATATGTTTCCACACTTGTTTCAGTCAAATGAGTGCGGCGTGCGGAATAAATATTTTTCAATGATGAAAACGACCGTTCTACATGTTACATTTGCAAATTTAAAGTAATTCTTGTGACAACATAATGGATCTTTCGTCAGACCTTCACAAATATATCTTAGTATGAGTAAATCTGAATCCCCGTCAATAACATTTTCAAATTTTCGCATTATTACACACTAATTTTTTTTCGTCTTCCGACGCACATAGGTATAAGTGAACATCATCCACAATTTGAACGGAATCCACAAACGACATCGAATCATTATGTAATTTTTCAATTCCCTCCGCTAGTCCATAGTAGTTCTTGCAAATAGTTTGTAAATCACTTTTTACCTGACTATCTTGAAACATTTTCTAGCTTTTCTTGATAGCTTCGGCGTGTCTCGGATCGAATTGTAAAACTACCTTCTTTACATAATCAAAATGTTCGCGGTAGTAAAACGCAGCCTTTAACCATGTTCCCTAACGCGTAGTAATCGGCTGTGGTGGTTCAGGCACTTAGGGACATAGTTCGTGAAATTTTTTTGTACGTTTTGGGGACTTTGGAAACACCGCCTTCGTATGAGCTATTAAAGCATTTACTCGTGGAGAAGGTATCAATTGCGCCACAAGGATTATAACATGTTAGGTTTACATGTTACATGTAACAGATTGCCACTCTCTTCTTTAACCCAATACCAACCATTGCCCCATTTATGGGACGTGACTTTGAATCAACATAACAATACTAAAACAATAGAAATCTGTATTGTAATTTGGGCTGTGGTTTGGGTCTTATACGCGTAATCGACTTTTATCGCCAGATGGCGATAAAATACAACAAGTAAGGTTAGAAAGTGGTTAGAAGTTTTACGCTTTCAAGCTCACGTGCATCGGAAGAAATACAAGTACATAACAACTGTAAATGCAATCAAAGCAATATAATTTCTCTTGATCAATAGTCTTCTCGAGTTACAGTATGTGATTCAACTGAAATTTGATGTTATATTCTCTGGTATTTATAGTGTATATGTTGTTTATGTTAGCGTCCCAATATTAGGACATTGGTTGATATCAGTATCAACAGGTTTGTGCAGGTCTCCAGAGACATAGTAAAATACGCGTGAAGAATATTCATAAAATTATCAAAATAAAACAAGTATGAACTCTGCAAAGTACAACGGTGCGAAATGTCTAACTACAACAGAAGTTATGGAAATTTTACAGGATCCAGCGTTTTGGGAAGACATGAATAATAACGACGTTGATGGCGAAGATATTCAAATCGCAATCATTCCACCACAGCCAGATGAAGTGACTGATACGGAGAATTTCGACGAAAATAATCTACAAGGAGAAGAAGTACAAGATGTTGCAGGTACTCTAGAGCTATTGATACCTAATATCCGCGACGAATCTGAATTCAGCAGCGATGATGAACCACTTGCCGTGAAAAAGCGTAGACTATCTAAAACGAAAGAAAAAAGAGCATCTGAATTTGATAAGAAAAATAACTCAAACTTTGGAAAAACAGCAAAAACGCCGCACTGGGTAGATGAAATAAAATACACTGACGCAAACGGTGCATCGGAAAATGATTTCGAAAATGTCACATCACTGTTACATGGAAAAACTGTTGTGGATATTTTTGAGCAATTTTTTACCGAATATGTAATAGATTACATAGTACAACAAAGCATATTGTATGCCCGGCAAAAAAAAAACGATCAAGACTTTTCACTCACGGCTGAAGAGTTGCGAGTTTTCATTGGCGTTCTATTGTTCAGTGGCTATAACAAGTTGCCTCAGGAGGACATGTATTGGCAACAATCTCCTGATGCTGGTGTACCTTTAGTATATAACGCACTGCCGAGAAGACGATTCAAAGAAATAAAGAAATATATTCATTTAGCTAATAACACGCTTTTAGATAAAGAGGATAAAATGTACAAACTACGACCGTATTTTGAGATGCTCAAGCAAAACTTTTTGAAATTCGGTGTGTCTCAATCCCAATTATCTATAGATGAAATGATGGTGCGGTATTACGGGCGACATTCCGCAAAAATGTATATGCGCGGAAAGTCAATAAAATTTGGCTATAAACTCTGGTGCTTGTGTAGTTCGAATGGTTATTTATTCAATTTTGAGACATATTGTGGCAAAAGCGAAAACGTGGAAGGACCGTTGGGTGTTCGGGTAATTACAAATCTTATCTCTTCAATACCAGCCGAAGAGTATGAAAAACACGAATTATGTTTTGATAATTTTTTCACAAGTCATGAAATAATGTGCAATCTAAGAGCACTGAAAATGAAAGCAACGGGAACAATTCGAGAAAACCGTACTCAAAAATGCCCATTGATTTCAAACAAAACAATGGAAAACGAGAAGGAACGAGGTTATTTCGATTATAAATTCGACCGATCAAATGAAGTGCTTATTCTAAAATGGAATGACAATAGAGCCGTTTCACTTGCCACTAATTATAGTTGCGTTCAACCTTTAGGGCAAACCAAACGTTATTCCCGTAAGGACAGAAAGCAAATTCAAATTCCAATACCGAAAGTCATACAGGAATATAACTCGCACATGGGTGGAGTGGATATGTTAGATAAACAAGTTTCACTTTATAGGATTAGAATTCGTTCCAAAAAATGGTGGTGGCCTTTATTCACCCTACTTTTAGATATAAGCATTGTAATTAATCACTTGGAGACTCTATCAAGTAACAAATCCTGAAGACAAGATATCGCTTCTAGACGTACGTAGAACAATAGTGTTGGCTTATATTTTCAAAACAACTTCTTCTACCCCAAAAAGGACGGGGCCACAAACATCTAAATTGCTAGGTGGAAGAGTGAGCTGTAACGTAAGATTTGACGGTAAAAGTCATTTGATAACGCCAATTACGAAACACAGCGCAGGTGCGCCTTCTGTAGTAAAAAAACAATGAGACTTTGTGGCAAATGCGATGTACCTCTACAAGATAGATGTTTTTCTCCATTCCATACAAAATAAATGTATTATTTTCAATATTACCGCAATATTACACTATTATTGTTTTCAATCAATTAAACTTTCTGTATTATTTATTATGAGCTCTACTGTTTCCTAAATGCCTCATTTCCAGCCAATGTCCCAAAAATGGGACGTACTATATTTTTGTAAGTGTGAATATTTTATCGAAAAAAAAACATCACAATATCTTAATTAGTAAGCATTTAGTTGGTATTGGATGAAAAAAATTGAAAATTTGCACCAATCGAATTATGGCTAGTAATGGGTTAAGAGATCGGCCTATGGTAAGCATGTTAGCGGCACCGTCACTCACAAACATTAAAAGTTGGTTTGCTGAAACATGAAAATTTGTTCAATGCGCTCAACACCACTTTAAAAATTCATCGCTAGTACATTTTGCAACTCTTTTGGAAGCAAGTAAGCTAGAGGATGACGGTTCAAATTCTTCCATTGTACGTACCATCACATTCACCACAGAATTTTTTTGCCGATCGGTTGTTTCGTCCACACCTAATCATAATTCTTTATCTTTCAATTCTGCTTTAATTCTTGTTTCAACAGAGTCACGAGCAGATGGCATAACATTTCTTATCGATGTGCTACTTTGGTAATGTATAATTCGAATACTTGCTCCAGAAGGAGACAAATGCTTTTTGGTCTAGCAAAGTGAACGGTAGATTACATATAATAAAACAAACACCTATATCACATGTTAATTGTTCGCTGTATTGTTTGCCATGGATTGCAGAACAGTGTTTTATACTTTTTAGGTGGCGTTCACACTTTCATTATTGGTACACGTCAAATAGTTGTCGCACCTTACACATTTAATTCTATCGCCTTCGTATTCTAAATCCGGCATGTGCGCTATTACGTTTTCTAGTTTCTTCGAAATACGCCGTTTCCGAAACGTACCTAAATGCAACATTTTCTAAGTATGTGTGACATGCACTCATAACGACCAGTGGAATAATACTGAACAAGTACGCTTTGATACGGACGCTTGAGCTTCCGTGCCGCGCGCTTCTCCCCTCTACGTGGCTCTCGGCGCTGCACTGGAAATTGCCCTCTTTCGTGAGTCTACTTATAATTAGATTCAAAATTCAAAAATTAAATAAAAAATAGATGTCTCTATTTAAGAAAACGAAGTTGATAGTCGTAACTTATTTTTGGCCAGTCTGTCTGTATACATGAATTTACCATCAGTAAGGCCTGTCAAAAATAAAAATCTAGGCGTCCGAGCGCTTTTCAAAAAACGAACCCATTAATTTGGTCCAGCCCACGCGTCCTCACTTTAATAACACAATTTAACACAATTTAATAACACAATTTAATAATATTTGCCGAATTTTCCCAAACAAAATATAATTCCTATCTAATGCAAAAATAATTATTTCATAAATAAATAAAATAACTATTGTCTTATTTACTCAATTTCTATGTTTTACATAATCGTTTAACATGGTTTTAATTGACGTACTTATTTTATATTATCAGTTATCAGTATTGTTTACATTTACGAGGTACTGCAAGTTGTTTTTACAACTTATTCACTGCCATTCTCTTCAAAGTACTCTCCTTCCGCATGAATACACCGACTCCAATGACTTATCCATAACTGGAAGTTGTGCTGGAAGTCTTCACGTGTAAGCATGTTCAACACTACCTGCGATCTCCACAATCGTCTCAAAACGGCGCCTCTTGAGCTTCAGTTACAATTTCGGAAACAGAAAGAAATTACAAGGGCAAGATCTTGGGAGTAGGGAGGGTAGGGTAGTACTGCCGTCTTCACCAAAGCTAGAAACTTAGCACCGCCAGTTACGTGTACGTTGATGTATTGTCGTGGTGAATGATCCGCGAACTGTTGCGCCACTTGTCAGGCCGCTTGCGTAGAACGTCTTTTCTTAGTCGCCGAAGAACATCGCAATAAAATAGTATATTAACTGTCTCACATGGTGGAAGAAATTCTTTGTGCACGTTGCCATCAGTGTCAAATAAGCAAATCAACATCGACTTGCCGTGGTTTTTTCAGTTATGGTGACAATGGTGTTGTCCACTGCGATGGTTGGTGCTTTGTTTCGGGATCGTATCCGTACACCCATTATTTGTCGCTAGGCATGACTCTGCTACTGAAGTTCGCATCCCTTTCGTCAGTTTCTTTCAGCTCTGTGCACACACAAACGGTGTCGTTTTTGTTAAATGCTGAGTAACCTTGGCACAAAATTTGCAGCAATTTAATGTATGTTCAGCTCTAGTAGCGGTCCTAAATGGGTAAAATCAATAAAGTGCCATAGATGTGGGTAGAAGTGAAATAAAATTCCGAAACATAACTAGCTTGCAAATATATCGTAAACATCCCAGTAGCTGAGGTCTTTAGCTCAACTCTCAGATACTTCATGTTATCATTTTAATATTCAGCAGTTAGTTACGGCGATATTTTTTATATTAAAGCTAGACATATTGTAAATTATGGTAAGGTTGTTCCTAGACCGCTATAAGTTATCGTAATTTTCTTACTAAATTTGAAATTAAAAAAGTCCTAATGTACCTATTGCTAACTTGCTCCAGTGTGGACATTTGTTGTCCCAGTAGCTGATGAAGAGTTTGAAATAATTTAGTTTAGTAGGTAAGCAGAAAAATCAAAATTCAGTTTACATATATAAAATACAAAAATATAGATAAGTACATGTTTTGTATAAATTGTTTAAATTATGTTATTTGTAACACGCCATATATAAACCTCGAGTACCCAGAGTCTTTGGATTATTTATGATTGCCATAACATTGTCCTCAATTTTAAACCAAAATTTGTAGGGAGGATTGGGTCATTTCCATAGCTTTTTACTTGAACACATTACACTTACAAATATTTAATTTTCATCGATTTGTTCAACAATACCAGGATAACAGTTGTTTTCATATTTTACTATGACGTAGTCATTAATCTTTAAGCCTTCTAAGTTACTTTTTCCCTGTAAATTATCCTTTTTAACAGAGTGCATTTCTTTCTTGCTATGATATTCTTTCCATTGTTGGGTAGTCGCAACAGACAGATTTTTTTCTTTTCCTCGTTTCTTTACGTTTTTCGTTTCACTGGAAGCCTAAAATAAGATTCTTTTAAATGTCGATAATACAGAGGGATGAACAGAATATTTCAAGATCTTTTTGTTTTCCATCCTAGCAAAAAAAAAAATTAAATGTTAACAACGGCTATCAATAAAGTTTTCTTGCAGACAATATGCCATTTAAATTCATTCTATACTATTTGCACCTAAAGCTGATGCCTCACTAGCTGATGGAACATTAAAACTGCATAAACACAACTCTGTAAGCTTGAAGCGCATGTCAAGCATTGATCCCTTGAATTCTATGCGAAAAATAATCTTAATTTTGTAAAAATCAGCAAACATCATCAGAGAGTTCTGCATGAAATGTTAGTGTATTTTTAATAGCATGTCCCAGTACCTGACATGTAGCTGTCAGCTTCAGCACACATGACATGCGATTTTATTAGTAAAAAGAAAAAACTTGGAAGTTAAATAGTGCTTATAGTCAAAATTTAAGTTAGTTTAAATATATTTAAAACGGCAATATGTTAAAAGGGTTCAAAATTTTTCATATAGTGGCTAATAAAAACGTATACCTACTTTCTTAGCTTACCTGGTAAGATTCAGACCAAAGCATAAATCGCAGAAAATCAGTCACTTTTAACGGCATTCCGCCATTACAGTTGTCAACTGCGAGTGAAAACAGTGGTGTCAGTACTACTACCAAAGTTTGGAAATATCCCTAAAATTAAAAAATCTGATCTCGCACAAAAGCAGATATTATTTTATTCATTTAATTAAAAATACTGTCAGCTACCGGGTCACCATCAGCAACTGGGACGTTTACGGTAGTGATTTATCCATTAGTAACAAACAGGTAGATGCTAGAGATTTTCAATAATTTTTATTTTTTTCTAATTAGTATACATTATATGAATATCGTTTTATCTTCGAGCCCTGAAAGTTTACTTCAAGCGTCTGAAGAAGCCACTGTGTAGTGAAACAATTGACATGTAATGTACAACAATTAAAAAATAAAAAAATTGCGAAAATGTCTAGCACGTGCATGCTTATTACTAGAGAACGGATGCAATTTCCATAAAACGCAATCGGCAATTGGAATTGTGTATAACGTCGCTCAGTACACCGCGGCGTAATTCAATGAAGTATTTGTTTGACTTACTTGGCCACCTGGTCTCGCAGCGCTAACAATGGACAACCCAGCTATTGTATTCGGAGAATATAGTGTTTGTCAGTGGTGTCGTGTACGTAGATAAAATAAATAAGTTTATCGTATTTCGTAAGAGAAATAGCACGTACATTCCTTTTCTTTTCATTTAAGCAACATCTTCCAATTATTTCCAGTATTTCCAGTTATTTCCAGTATGCACCTATAACCAGTTGCGATGTAGAAAGGACGTTTTCTATTTATAAGGATGTACTTAATTCAAAGAGAACAAAATTGATAGAAGAAAACCTTGAGAAACTATTGCTAGTCAATATTAATACTCCTTTACTCAACTTGAACGACAAAATGAACAAATAAAAATGTTCCAATTATAGAAATAAAATTAAAAACTTTAAAAATACAACTTTTCAACAAATACATATGTATTTCGTAATTTTATAGATCACCACCCGTTTGTTTTCCAATTATATAAATAAAATTAATTAATAAATATGTATTTCGTAATTTCAGATAGATAGATCACCACCCGTATGTTTTCCAATTATATAAATAAAATTAAAAACTTTATAAATACAACTTTTCAACAAATAAATATGTATTTCGTAATTTTATAGATCACCACCCGTTCGTTTTGCAATTATATAAATAAAATTAAATATTTTAGAAATACAGCCTTTCGCCAGTACTGCACTGGGCTTTGCGTCATGTGGTAAGCGTGTCCGTTCTCTACTTATTACTAATTAATTTAAATTTTCATCAAGTAAAAACCGCATCAATTCAATACAGTATTTTAGTTTTCAAAGAGCCCAAATTCTGTTTCTCTAATAGTAAAATTCATGAGCAATACATGAGGATACAAAATAGAATCTAGAATATATAAATGTCGTTGTTTTTCTATAATTTTGTTCGATATGTTAAGGAATGTATACACTATGCAATAGAAGTAGTCAGTTATTTTGAGTAATCTGACTAATTAGCAAATGCCATTCAAGCAAAATGGTGTTTAAAGATGCAGAGTCAAGTCATTAACTTTCAAAAGGCTGGACTGTAGACAGAGATAGTGTACTGCGCGGATTACCAGATGACTTGAAATAATACGAAAGCGCGTTATCGCCTGTCAAATATATCAACGAGACGCACCGCTCGAATATGTGTGGCTAGATGCTCGTCGTTACATACCATCTAAAACGCTTGACAAATCGTCAGTTTTGTATGTATCGTACCTATTGCCAGTACCGGTTTTAGGTATAAATAATGCAATTGCGTACTATTTCTATATTTTGTTGCTACAAAGTGAATAATGATAGAACTAAATACTATAAGAATTATGAATACTTAACCTAGGATATGGAATTATATATTATGTAAATTATAAAATTAAATGTAACACAGAGAAAAGTAGGGACATTCTAAAAATATACCTTCAGATGCAAAAAAAAAACCGGTGCACCTATAATTTTTTTTAATCAGCTGTTTGTTTGTTATTTTTTATTTAGTTTACATATTTTATTTTTTATCGACAAAGGACTTCCACCTGGACTATAAACAAACAGAAGAATATGTTAGGTACTTATTCTCGTTTTAAATGAACAATAAATATGTTAAAAAATTCAGAGTCAACCGTTCCACATTCCATTCATTCAATTAGAGTGCCTGTGTTTTACAATTCTTTACAGATTTTTCGTTAATAGGCAATTTGTTGTCAATGTGACAGACTAGTTAATTGTTAATTGTGGTTCGAAGTGCTAAAGATTGTTGTTAATTATGGTCCTAAGTGCGGAAGATTGTGCTAAAACAGTAGCTCTCATGGAAGATGGTCGAACTCAAAAGGTATGTGGCTCGGTTACTCAACATTAGTCATTCTACTATTCAAATAGTGCTACAACGTTTTGGGGAGACTGATCAAACACAAGAAGGTGAGGTGGTGGTAGAAAACGGGAAACTGCCGCTCAAGACGACAAATTCCTTTTTCTGAATTCTCTACGGGATCGTCATTTGACTTCAGTACAGATAAAAAATCGACTTCGGGAGATTCATGGTAAAAATCTAAGTAAGTGGACAGTTTGCCGAAGATTACATGAAGTTGGATTGAAAGCTTTCAGGCTAGCAACTGGGCCTAAGTTACTCCCACGTCACCGGGTAGCGAGATTGCAATTTGCTCGTGAACATATCAACTGGAATCTTGCGCAATGGAGTAATTTACTGTTTACCGATGAATCTAGGTTCTCTCTCCATTCAGCAGATGGATGGAAACGAGTATGGAGACGAACAGGGGAATGATTCGCAGAGTATGCTTTCAGTCCCATGCTTAGTCATAACGGAGGTTCCGTAATGGTGCGGCCAAGCATATCAAATGAAGCCACTGCAGAATTAGAGTTTATCGATGGAGGTTTTGGCATATCACGTGGTTCCATTCCATATTTATTGGTGATGACTTTGTCCTGATGTAGGATAACGCGAGACCACATTCAGTGAGATGCATCACTGAATACTTGGCAGATGTTAGCATTCGAAAAATCAACTGGCCAGCATGTTCTCCATATACAAATCCCAGAGAACATGTTTGGTACAGGTTAGGTAAACATGTTAGATCTCGTGCAATAGCACCAACCACAATAAATTAGCTTCATGTAGCTCTTCGAGAAGAATTGGAGAATATTTCGCGGAATACAATTCGTAAACTCATTAGTAGTATACCACGCCGTATGCAAGTAGTAATTAAGTCTAGAAATATTGAATTCTATTTTAAGTTTCAATGTTCGTTTTCTCTACCTCTAAAACGTATTATTATTAACATAAATTTTGTATAAACATACTTTTTACTTGTTGGTGTTATTGTTTACTAAGACTAGAATAAATGTCATACTGTTTTTTAAATAGTTCAGGAGGAAGTCCTTTTATCGATAATCAAGAGCGTAAACTAAAATCTAAAATAACATACATTTTCAAACGATTTTCCAAAAAATTATAGGTAGCCCGATTTTTCTGCACCCGAGTGTTGTTGTACCAAGGATTTAAATTCATTTATTTACTTAATCTCTTTTCTAAATACGAGGGCGATTCGTAAAGTTGTATTTCTGCCTAGTGAGCAGAGAAGTGGGGATATCAGCGCGACAGCAGTGTAGTCTGGTTCAGTGTGAGTCTGGCAATGCTAGTGAGAAAATCGTTCGGATATTCTTTCGTGATATTTTTGTCGTTTAAAATGGCTGCTGGAATTAAAATCAGGCCGACTCTGAATTGCGTGCTGTTATACGATTTCTGTGTGCAAGAAACATGCTTCTGAGATCAATCGTGAACTTTGTTCTGTTTGTGGTGAAAATGTCATGAGTGACAATGTGGTTAGAAGATGGTGCCATATCTTTCGATAAGGACGAACTAATGTCCATGATGCAGAACGAAGTGAAAAACCACCTGTTGCGACGAACAAACTTGCTGGTAATGTCGAAGAAAAAATTCGTGAAAAATCGATGATCAACAATAACAGACCTTTTCGGGGCCTTTTTTTCCTCAAATTGCATAACTATCTTTTAAATAAATTCAACAATTTTCACAACAAATTAAGATTCACTATTGAAGAAGAAATTAATAACAGTATTAATTTTCTTGATATTTCTTTAAGCTATGATAGACAAGGTACTATTTATACAAATTGGTATAATAAACCCACAGCTTCTTTTCGATATATGAATTACCACTCAAATGGTCCTACAGTATTCAATAAAATGATTATAAATAATCTGACTGATAGAGCAGTAAAACTATCACATACTCAATACAGAAAAGGTAACATCAAGAAAATTAAATCAATCTTAACAGATAATAATTATCCACCTCAACTTATAGACCAAACAATTAAAAAAAGAATATACCACATATACAACACTGCAGACACCAATAACAATTTAAACAGTGGCACAACATATATCACGATTCCATATGTTCCACAACTATCAGAAAAAAACTAGATACACTTTAAAAAAATATGATAAAGCTACAACATATAAACTTAGTAATACTAATAAACATTTATTTTCAAAACTTATACCTAAAATAGAAAAAAATCGAGAAACACATGTCATCTATAAAATACCATGTCGCGATTGCGATAGTTACTACATAGGACAAACTAAACAATATTTATACAAAAGAATACAAGCCCACAAATACTCTAAAACAGACAAAGCTGCTTTACCTACACACAAACTACAACATGATCACCATTTCGATTTTGAAAACACACAGATAATTGATAAAGGACAACACACAATGAAAAGGGATATTAAAGAAATGATTAGTATTAAACAGGAAAAAAATTCAATTAACAACAGAAGTGATATAAAAAATTTAAGCAGTATATACTATAACTTATTATGTAACGATCTGCAATTTACCATCATAATATATGTTGCTGTTATAAAATTATATATCTTAAGTTATTTAAATATCATATACATTTGCTTATCAAGTGTTTTGATTCCTGTCTGGTTGTCCGAGTAGGCTTTCGTGGTTTTCCTTCTCGTTTAAGGCGAATGCCGACAGCTTTACATCTTAAGACGCTCCATGGACGCATACATAATAATAACTCATGTCTTGCATTTCCCTGTTTTTGTTGTCTATCTATTTTAGAATACTAAGGCATGATTTATTATTATTCAATTGGAATGTATCTTTGAATAATTTCATCCATAGCAACTCAAAAGTATGACATTAATATACTGTCATTTATATTTTATATTCCTTGATAAAGGCATCATTTGCCGAAACATGTACGGTTGTTTTAAATATATATATTTTAAAGTAAAACCAGACCTTAAATCGCCAACAAATTGAATTTACAATATATATATATCAATCAAATACATTTCATTTGTTCTCTATAGACTCACAAACTGCATAATCGATTGCGATAAAATTTCGTGTGTATGTTCCTTATGTTGTGTGGAAGAATGCTTTCCTCTTTTTTCCAAATTTTGTCGGCAAATATTAAAGAACTAACAATATGCAAATCATGAAAGTACCGAAACATGTAAGAGTTAAAGTATCTTAAATAAATAAATGTTCAATTAAAACAGACCTTAAATCGCCAAATAGAGAAAATTTCCTATGCATATTGTACACTGCGCGACATATAAAATCCATACACATATTGTCAATGTAAGTCAGGCTTATCAAATTTGGCATGTCTTATTTAACTTGTAAAATTTGACTTAAGTTATAGGTATTACATGTAGAAATGAATGCCATGTATAACATATAAAGTCTATAAGTGACAGTATGAATATATTTGTCCGGTTCACGCAACTGAAAAACCTATATGCCCATAAAAGATGTACACGTTTTATTTGTCGCGCAGAGTACGGTTGCGGCCCTTGAAAACTCGTACACTCGATTTTGACGTGAATGTCAAAAATGGACAATTTTGTAATGTGAGTAAATCAAATTTTCATCAGTCATTTTGATGACAATGTCACATTTGATAAATCCATTGTCAGTTTATTTTTGAATTACAAAAATCTATTATCAAAACCAAATGGCAATTTTGAAGTAAAGTTTTGTATTCTGATTTTCGAAATGGTATTTTTGTAAGGCAGGACACTATCTGCAGTTTTGTTAACCATTTTTTTAAATTTGCTATTTTGCAATATATTTTGCATTCCCTAAAATAGAACCCTGAAGTATACCGTAAATTACCCATTGAGACTTGAAACCGAGATATTTCACATAGTTCATACGTCCATCCAGATACCAAAAAGGGTCTCAATAATATTAAATCACATGTTGTTATATTCGATAAAAGGCTAAAGATAAAAAAATCCTTGTAAGCTGTAGACATGTACATAAGTTTCTAACTGTTGATCTTCTTCTCAAACTATGCTGCTCCGAATACTTTAGATAAATTACTCATGGACACATATCGCCCCTATCACCAGATTTAAAAACGCGCGCTATTCGAGACAATTTCCTGACAGGAGGAAAATTCAGTTTACCCTCCAAATTTGTCAAGCATTTGAAAATATCAGGTTCGGTGAACTCTATTAAAATAAATCCCGATGTGAAGACATCGTTGAAACTATTACCAAACAAATCAATGAACCCTCCCATAGATATAGGATACATTGCCTGTAAAAAGATATTGTAACAAGTTTTTCCATAAATTTCATGTGAACCACTTCGAATTTATAACCGCGCACGTATTTAAAATTCCACCACAAAGAAAACTGACAAAAGTGAAAAGAAGTGTAGTCTTTTGGTGTATAAAAGTCTGCAATTATATTCCTAATAACAAAAGACAAACCTCTTAAATATTCAAATGACTACTAGAGAATGATACTAGAGAAACGCTTACTCGAAAAAGCACTGTATACAGTAGATAATTTCTTTCCGGAAAAATAATTTAAATTTTAATTATATATGTGCTAATGTTTGTTATTTCTTACCATGTATCTGTTATTTACCTATTCGTTATACAATATTTCATATTTTTTGTAAATATTTGATATGTTCTATGCTGTTTGTCTCACGGAACGGAATATATTATTATTATTCCTTTTTTTATTTATTTTTACTTCTCATCCCTCCACCTCAGTCCAGTATGACTGGCCAGAATTTGAACAACCACCCCTGAAGTTCTCACGCGGGCCACAGTGTCAGCACCACCCCTCGGAAAACGAAAAGACCTCGGCACGTGCCCCACAATTTTATTTGATTTCAGTTTCATTTGTTTGACATTTAGATGTTCTCTTTTGATGTTCTTGAAATAAAAATACAACGTATGAAAAATGAAAAGATGTAATTATATAGCAGTGAATCTAAAATATTATGATGCGAGTCATCCGTCAACGTGGCGATGATATCACTCGCCGATCGCCGATCATCCGCCGATCGCGATCATTCTCCCGAACGTTCTAGAGCTTGGAATAATACAAGACAGTGTCCGGAATAAATGTGAAATAAATATTGTGAATATAAATACTATTATTGTTATTATTAGTTATTAAGTGTTTTTAGTGTACTTTTATTATTAATATAGTGTAATTACCTTTAATTTTATTCAGAAGAACCCGAAAGACAAGTTCTTTACAATATTGTGAGTTAATTACGACGCAACCCCCAAATTTAAGAACCCCCTCAAAATTGTATCATGCTTCGCCTATGAATTCAAAATATTCAGAATGTAAATATGTCCCTCTATTGAAATTAGGCACACACCGTATATTTACATACGTAACAGTTGTCGATGTTATAAAAGTATCATTCTGTATGCTAAGGTCAATACCTAGTATGAAATCAGCTTTTCATAAATTCAGGTAAATAACTAAAAATTAAGATGTGTATTACGAGAATGTATTTTTTTGTTAGAAATATAAAATATGAATATCGGATTCAGAATGTCCCTATTGTACTTAAAGGCGGCAATGTTTATATCTTAAAACCGATTAGTTTTGTTATGGTAAGGGTTCGATAACCTGAGTCAGCTGTTACAAATCTATCCTTGTAAATTTTTAAAGATGATGTATTAAAATAACATGTAAAATGTGTGCTTTACGGGCATTTAAGTTACAATCTATTATCTGTAATCGACAAATTGTATCGAACGTACGTAACGATAGACAACAGAACGATATTTAAAGCTAGATGAGCAAATAACAAAACTATACTGTGTGTTTAAGATATCGTCTTCGATATTATTTATGATATATTCACTCGCACAGTGGCATAACAAAATTTCTTTAAATACCTTATCATTATTTTTCTCGCTTATGAGAGAGAATTTTTAGAAAATATTTTCGACATATATTCTATATAATTCAATCTTTCCATTTTTCATACGTTGTTTTTTATTTTAAGAACGCCCGGTATATATACCGGCTGGCTAGAAAAAAAAAACGTATCCTGTTTCAATAGCTATATTATCTGAATGTATAATGATATCAAGGTATTTTTTCCCCTTGCAGACAAAGGACTGAGAATTATGCGTGAATAATTTCATAGGTATATGTTCTTTAATAATGGAATAACAGAAGTTTAAAGTTAACTTAAATTATTTACGCGTTGCTAATTTAATAAGCAACTTAAATCCAACCAACCTTTTGTTAAAACAAATGGAGCTGTGAGTGACATTTGTAGTTAGTTGTCACTTTGCAATTGGTATAGTGGCATTTCGTACAAATTCCTTTTCCTCATAATAATGGCACCTCATTTGATGAAGCCTGATTTAGACATAATTGCCATGTATTATAGAGAAAAAAAGTTGGCGCGGGAAAAGAATTGCGAGAGAGTTTCTAGGCAAGAGATGGCTACTTTACAGCATAAATCGTGCTATTCGACGGCTTGTAGAAACCGGATCTGTTTACAGAAAACCCGGCACCGGAAGACCTATAACTGCTATAACTGATGAAAATTCAGAAATCGTAAAAGAATTGTCGTGGTCACAGGAAAATCAACCGGGAACTCATTTATCTCAGCGTAAAATAACAGCCGGCCTAGGAATTAGTCGCAGGTCTGTACGAGTTATTCAAAAACGTATAGGTATTAAATGCTACAAAAGGCTGCAAACACCAGCACTTACACTTAATGCAAAAGACCGTAGATCATCAAGAGCTCTGCGACTATACAAGCGATTCGAATGCTGACCTACGCCGTCTAATTTTTCAAGATCAAAAGGATTTTACGCTTCAATTGCCTCAAAATAGACAAAATAACAGAGTTTATTCGACAACCAAAAAGAATGCTATTCAACCAGAACGTTTGTACCACAAGAAGTCGCGGTTTTCTAAAAAGCTCATGGTGTCATGAATCATATCCCGGAACGGAAAGAGTCGCCTATTTTTTATTGCAAAAACAAACTCAGATAGTTAGATACGACATTTGTGGGATCACTTACTACCGGAAATGCGTCGATTATACCCGATTAATGATTATGTTTTTATCCAAGACAGCGCTCCTTCCCACAGAGCAGTAAGAAAATAACAGTTTTTACTAGAAAACACGCCATCTTTTATTCAAGCAAACCAGTGGGCGCCTAATTCTCCAGACTGTAATCCTTTAAATCACTCAGCGTCGAACGCATTGCAAGAAAAGTATATTCGCTAAGACTTGAACCATTTGCAAACTTAGAATATCTGCGCCGACAGTTAGAAGAGGTGTGGCTGAAAGTGTCTGTAAATTTGATCAAGCGAGCTATTTTAAGAATATCCTTAATAAGTAATTGATTTTCTGTAGTTGACATTAAAAAATTCAGCATTCCTTTGTCTTTAAAAATATTCGTTTGTAATTTAGCAGGAACAATTTCCAATGCATTGTCTCTTATAAAGTAAAAACTGAAATCGCTATCTCAAAGCCTTCCGGAGATGTAAGTACTTAAACAGGATTCGTTTTTTTCTAGCCACCCGGTATATATATATATATATATATATATATACACATATATATATATATATATATATATATATATATACACATATATATATATATATATATATATGGTAAACTTAATAAATCGGCGATTAAAGGTCTGGTTTATTACTTCAAAGTATATATATTTAAAACAAGGATTGTTTTAAATATATATACTTTGAAGTAATAAACCAGACCTTTAATCGCCGACTTATTACGTTTACCATATCATACCAAGGTCACGAAAATATTATATATATATATATATATATATATATATATATTAAATCATTTTCCGGACAACTTAGTTTTTAGCTCACGCAAATGCATCTTCATGCAAACCAAACACTTACTACTGGTGGTGAATAAATGTGTCTTGTTTATTAAAAGTTTTCTCAATATAATCCGAAGTGAGTGGGAACATATCCAAATTTTTGCTTTGATGGCGAATAATCCAGATATCAAGCTTCTTAATGAAACCATCAACTTTGTCTGTCATTAATAAAACGTTTATCACGTCTTTGTAAATTCACACTAAAGTTTTTTAAATACGAAAATACATCGGCTAAGTAAGCCAACAAAAACATTCACTCATTATTCTGTAAAAGTCATGATAATGGCATTTGTTTATACTAGAAAATATTAATTCATCCTGCAATTCCAATACCCGGGTTAATACTTTCCGTTGCGATACTTTGCTACGTGCTTTCTCAAGCACTAATACGCGCCTTCCTATGCAACATAGTATCTAGTTAACTTACCAACTTACCAAACAAACACGATTGTCCCGGAGATCTTCGACTCAGTTAAGAGGCGAGCAGGTAGAGGTTATTTTTAATAACAGGCGCCACCGTATTTATAATGTCAAACTGGTACAGCGAACACAGACGCTGCCAAAAGTAAGTTAAATAATTCACAGGTGATACGTGGAAAAATTCTAACACAACAATAAAACGCCAAACAGGATAACAGTAATAAAGTGTAGTTTATTATAACGACAGACAATATATATCAACAAGTATCTGTATTTACCAAAAACAGCAATGGGCATAAGAAATATAATATTGAGAAATAACAGCAAAAATAATGCAAAAATCTGAACAAGGCTCACGAGCCACAATTAATAATAAATTAAACATCAGACATAAAAAATATCAGTGACCAACTTGTGTAATGATTACAGAAGTTATATAAATAAGTTGAAGGAAAACGTAATAAATTGATACTGAGTTAATGACTCACCCAGTATACTAATTTTTAACTAAGAATGATAATGCATAATTAATATGCATAAGAAACGCAATTAAATACTAGAGTTTAAATTGAAGTAAAATTATACTAATAAATTTAGACAAATAAAAGTTATAAGACTGAAGCAATAAGATCTTAGTATTTAAGTCATTAAGCCATTAATAAGTAAGTTGCAAGTTTAATCTAGATAATAAATCAGTTGGTAATTTATCCAAGGATCTTTCGAAACATCTCACAATAATATTCTTACACACTCAGTATAATAGTTAGATCACTAAATGTTCAAAAAAATCAGTTTACAATTTAAAATCGTAATAAAGAAAATTGAAAAGCGAAAGTGTAATGTATATTTTAGCAATACGATGGTCTATAACATTCCACAAAATTATAATTAATATTTAAAATTTAGAAATATTTCCTACGTTAGCAACAATAATTCAAAGCAAAATTTGGCATGACTGGTACAGTAATGGAAATTCGACTACCCTGTGTAAATAAAATTAAGGTTATCGATTGACTTTTAAGTTACTCCAAAAAAAAATCTGACTCTATCTAACTTAAGATAAATGCCTCACATTGGGGAAAATAGGCCTTGTACATGGAACATACGTGTGCCTTACACTAGGAAATTATCCTGTGATCCCATACTAGGACCATTTTAAATTCAAGAGAAAAAATTCCGAATGTCGCAAAATAAATTATAATTAAAAAGGACAATGCCATAAATATGGACTTCAAAAGATATACTCACTTACAAGAGGGTAAATAGTCTTGCTTCAAAAATAAAATGGAAAATTCACGAACACGTGCTCCCATGGAAACTATATCCTGTAAGCTAGAGAAAAACGACAATTTTGATATCGCAATATACCTTTTCTGCCACTTATATTAATTAGAATCACTGCAAAAACCGCATAAGCAATTAGAAAAGTATTTCAATTAAATACATTTTATTATAAAGATTTTTTAATACAAGACAACTGCCCGGAAAATAGACACCAGATGTCACTATTCCATTCAACAGAGAGACGAGAAATATGAAAAAAAAAAAGAAATACCCTATGATAATTCTAAATAGCCGAAAAATCACAACATTCAACCAAGAAACTACTCCATACATTTTATTTAATTGTCAAAAATAATCGCGCAAACGTAGCTGTCAGATCCATATACCTTAACGTAACTCAATGACATCAAATAAGCAGCTAACGATTACACAGCCCAACACACATTTTGGTACCTGCCGTTTTTTAACTGTTACTAGATACAGGCTCCAACAGTAGTCGGCCATCATGTGGGTATCACATCTTCTTTGATATCGTTCTTCCATCGTCTGAAGGTCGTATTGAAAACTTTCACCCTGTTTTTAACTGGAATCACCTAGGTTTTGTGAGAAGGGTTCTAACTGGTTGTGGAGGTAGTGAATTTTTATGCTCATTTTACAATCAAGAATATTAAATTTAGAAAGCATATATTCCACAGATTCTGTGTAATTCGCTGCTTTATGATTGCCAAGAAAATTTTCTGCTACTTAAACAAATTAATATCAAGCATTAGATTCAAGTTGTAGTTAGTGATTTTTTCTAAGATGTCTTATCCGAGGGCCATCTTTATTCAATTTTTCCATGCCAGGCTCAGGAAACTTACGTATTAAATATTCAAAGCAAAGTCCATATCGATTCAAGGCCTACATGAATTGCTTTATATGTCTCAACTTGATATGCAACGGTGGAAATATGATTTTCTCTCTTGCAACGAAAGGTTTCGTTGATTACGTTTTCTTTTCTTGGAACGATGACGTTTCATAAGGGTCAATTTTTGTTAACCCAGTGCTGATCCTTAGTTCTGTTGTCCCGAAAACAGAAAAAAACAAGGATATTTTGTGTAAAGAAACCATTATTTCATTATTTTTGTCTGTTACTAAAACGGAATGGATCTCAAAAACTACAGCTGCTACGAATGTCAGGTATATTTTGAATCAGCACATTAAATATATCCAAAATCAGTTGTCAGTTTCTCGGTACCAAGAAAAAAATTTCATTTAGTTGGCTTGTGTTATAAATAAACTAGAAAGCCTGTACAGGTCAAGATAAGATTGAAGTATATATAAAACAATTCTAACCCACTCTTTAATTAAGGTAAAATTTCAGACAATCCATAGCAATATAAATAATTAGAAAACTAAAATATTCTCTACATTTCATTCAAATCCAACCAAAGGGAGTGCAATATAATAAAAAAAGTTCTTTATGTACGTTGATTTGAATAACAATCTAGGTTTAGTACGTATTAAAAAAAAATCTAGAAGCAATAACTCTAGTTGATAAAATTTCAAAATATTAGAGATTAGAGAGAGCAAAATCTGAATATGTACCTATACAAATACAGACATACTAGATGCTTATAGAGACTAAATTAAAGCATTAAACAAATCTTTGATGCAGGAACAACAAATATGGAGTTAAATCAGCTCGTAACAACTTCTGTATGAAAAAGAAGATACTTTTTATTTTCGCCCATTTCATCGTATAGTTTAGCAAACCCTGTTTTGTAACGGTCAGCTTTTAATAAAATTAACCATTTTTACAGCTTCACAAAGAATTTGATTGAGATTTTCCGGCATGGTTTTTGCGAGACGAGCATGTCCATGAAGGAAGCAGTGCGTCCATTCTGCCCTTGTATAAGACGATCTTTTAATATTTTCATGAATCCACTGTTCTTTCCTGTTATCGCCCTTGCACCATCACTACATACTACAATACATTTTGTCCAGTCTGTGTTAGTATAGCTTCTTACAACGTAGGAGGGGTCGCGAAATATTAATTTTATTTACACTTTCTATTTGAGGGATCGCGAATCTAAGAATATTGAGAATCCAAAGGTATTTTTAATAATATAAGATATTATTATAAATCTGGTGTGAAGAACACAAATGCAGGTTCACTATTAATATTTTCTGTGAACGTGTCCGAATATATCCTATCCCCAGAGACGTAGATACGTATTTCGCTTTTCTACAAGCTCATCGGTACGCCCCTGCTGGAGAAAGGATATTTCCAGACACATTCACAGAAAAGAACCACCTCGCCCTATCACCGTAATTATCCAGACCGAGCGCAGAAGTAAATTCGGCGCTACCTGTTGTCAGAAAGCCGAAGTACCTCGCATACCGTCCACATAATTAATGTGAAGTAACGACGCCCTTCCAAAGGTTAGCACAGCCAAACACTCTAGAAAACTGCATTTTGTTTGTGCCTTCACTCATACTACGGCTTAACAGCATGTGTAATGTATCAGAATAATTGAAACATACATGAGTAGGTAAACCCCACCAGTTTTGTATAATACAAAGGTATTTTTAATAATATAAAATATTATTAAAAATCTGGTGTGAAGAACACAAATGCAGGTTCACTATTAATATTTTCTGTGAACGTGTCCGAATATATCCTATCCCCAGAGACGTAGATACGTATTTCGCTTTTCTACAAGCTCATCGGTACGCCCCTGCTGGAGAAAGGATATTTCCAGACACATTCACAGAAAAGAACCACCAGGCTGTGCTAACCTTTGGAAGGGCGTCGTTACTTCACATTAATTATGTGGACGGTATGCGAGGTACTTCGGCTGTCTGACAACAGGTGGCGCCGAATTTACTTCTGCGCTCGGTCTGGATAATTACGGTGATAGGGCGAGGTGGTTCTTTTCTGTGAATGTGTCTGGAAATATCCTTTCTTCAGCAGGGGCGTACCGATGAGCTTGTAGAAAAGCGAAATACGTATCTACGTCTCTGGGGATAGGATATATTCGGACACGTTCACAGAAAATATTAATAGTGAACCTGCATTTGTGTTCTTCACACCAGATTTTTAATAATATTTTATATTATTAAAAATACCTTTGTATTATACAAAACTGGTGGGGTTTACCTACTCATGTATGTTTCAATTATTCTGATATATTGAGAATCGTTGCCACAAGTAATATACAAAGAATATATGTTTAGCAGCTAGCGCTAGCAGCAAGCGCAGCCTCTCGCGCTCTATTTCCGAATGCTACCGACTACTATAGGTGACTATTCGTCAAGTGGATATAATTTTCTTTTTCCATATATTGCTAGACATAAATTTAAAATGATCTTTAATGTAAGTGCTCCATATTACAGATCGCGTTACAGATGTTGTCAATATTAAGATAGAGAAAATATTTGTTACTTCAAAAATAGCGAACATTAGAATCACGTCAACTAATCAAATAGTACAATTTTAAAAACTCATTGATTGTTTGGACTGAAAGGACTAACGTATGGAACATAAGTTTGAGAATAAGTTTTGACGAGGAATGTTATTACCAGAAATGGTCCGAACTAGTTACCACTGAGCTAGAAAAGATGCTCGTTTATTAGTTACTATGGTGACATGTCAGAAATAGTTTTGAAAGATGTCATACGAGATTGAAATACGAAAGTCTATATATAATCTAGTTGGACGAGTACCTAAACGCAAGATTGTTAACATTTTTCGAGACTAAAATATTGGACTGTCAACCATTTACCGCACAATTAGGGAATGTAAAGAAGGAATGCCATGTATGAATTTACCGAAAAGTGGACGACCTCCAGTTTTTGCCTCACATGAAGTAAACCAATCTGCTCAAGACAGAGTTGGAACGTCTACGCGCACTTTGGGCGGTAGATTTGGAATTGCGCATAGTACTGTTGGCAGAATTTTGACTAAAAATGGATTAGAATATCGAAAAAGAAGGAAGTGTCCCAAATACACCACAACCCAGCTAGAGAGAATCCCCAGCTGTTGCCGTTGCCGCCATTAAGCCATCAATATTTTATTGGCAACAGAGTAATTGTTTTAGACGATGAAAAATATTTCACATTATTCAATTGGGAAATAAAGGGTAACGATGGTTTTTACACGTCCAATATTGCAAATTGTCCTAACAACGTAAAATCCAAGCCGAAAGCGAAATTTGCCGAAAAGATTATGGTCTAGTGCGCTATTTCTCAAGCCGGAATTTCAAGACCTTACCTTAGGAGAGTTGGAGCTGAAGCTGTTGGTGCAAACGTCTATATTCGCAAATGTCTATCTAAATTATCTAAATTGATATATTTCATTCATGCTCATCATCCAAATGATGATGTAATATTCTGGCCCTATCTGGCTTCATGCCATTATGCTAGAATCACTCAGAACTGATTAACAGAACATAACGTGAATTATGTATCTGAGGAATTCCCCCCAGCGTACCCCAGGCGCGCCCCATTGAGGAATTTTGGTCACTACTGAGAAGGATAGTTTATGACAGGATTTGGGAATCCCAAAATGAAGCACAGTTACGGGCCAGAATATTCCAGAAGATCCGAGAAGTGAATATAAACGTCGTCCAGATAATGATGGGCCCTTATCAATACTGTGAATTTAGTTTTTGTGTGACACAATAGTGTATAATAATTTCCCAATGTTTATGTTTTAATAAATTTTTTTCTACTAATCAAGTTTTACCTTTGATTTTTTCTCAAAACTTATGTTCCATACGTGAGTATTAAAAAACAATTAATAAAAACAGGAAGGAAATATTTCGTTATCGTCATCTTTGTCTACGAAATCATTACAAATAATTCTCAAGCAATTGCAGAAGGATATATTTAATTAAGCTCAATAACAATAACATTAATTCGATATTTACAACTTCATTAGTCAATGCGCTACATGCAATGCCTTTCGTATTTCTGAAAACTAATGAAAAAACTGGAGTACTCTAGTGGCTTGATTGATTGTGATGAAAAGTGAGAGTATAAGTATTTAGGTTTTAACATATTTAGAATATCTATTAGTCTGAGAGTTTGAACGCTCTAATGCCGGTCCTGGTCTATAACTTTTTGCTATTTATGTTTTGCTGAAAAATCTCCACTACATCTAATGATCTTGTGAACGCGAAAAACACTGTTTATGAATTTGTGTATGTATGTGGCTTACAAAAAGCAGAAAAAATATATAACCGCGATTTGATTCATAGCGTGTTTTCACATTTCGGGATTTTCTTTTAAGTTTTTCACACTTTCAACTGACACATTAATGTCATTTGTTAACTAATGACCGCGATATCTTCGAGGTATTAAATCTGGCTAGAACAAGATGTTATTATTATGCTATAATGATGATCATTATATTTCATAATGTTGTACTAATTTATTTTGCGAGCGGAGAAAATTTGTCGAAATTTTTATGAATATGTTAAAATAAAAATGCATGTATTATACACATATTATCAACAAGTTGTCCATTATTTTTAGTGCTGTAAAAGAAAAAAAACAATTTATATACAAACTATTTTATTAAAGCGTAAATTAAAAGGAAACGTTTCAATTACGATATTATGCATTATTTATTGTTGTTTTAATTAGCGATGATCTTTTAGTTTTGTACTAAGTAATGAGTGAGAAACCTTGTCAAATTTGAAATCGTAAACATTGTTTTCCAAATCAATTCATGCATGTGATGTATATATGAAAGGATGAGGTTGATGCATGAGTTCGTGGGATTTCTGATTTCTAGGACGAGAGTGTCTTGAGAAAATAAATTGTTAAATAAAGTTATTTTAATGTCGTATGTTGTTTAATTTAAATTTTCGAATTTGTGCAAGAATTTATTAATTACTGACAGAGTCATGAAACGTCAAATAAAAAGAATTACTACACAAACCTTAACTTTATTTAACCAAACGAAACTGGCCCTTAAACTTCCCAAAACTTAATAGCTCTCATGAGACTTACCTTGGTAAGCGAGATGTTGTACCCAAATACAGAACCAATGAGCCAGACCCAGACTAGCTTCAAGTGAAAATGCTCATGCGGTTGCTTTAGAAACGTTTACATAAATTTCCAACGCAAAATTGAATAAAAGGGCTCCACCGTATATTTATAACGGTTGGTCTGTATGAACTGGTCAACGCCACGCGGAACTGGTGGTGGATTGTGATAAAACTTAATATTAATAAATAAAAATAACAAATTCACACAGGAAAACGGTCCGTACGCATTTACAAGGAATGATTTATCATACAAAATGACATCGCGAATTATCTCTATAATTTTTCGTGAGTTAATAATTTAACAGATCGATGGAATTACACTTTTTTTTTAACTACTGAACTTAGCTTTATCCTAAGAGATACAGATATCCTAACGTAACTTGCGATGTTTGCTTGAAGCTTTAATTCTCGGATGATCGAACATGTGCTCAGGCGGTTGGTAGTTTTTAAATCCAAGCACACCAGCGCAAATTCTCAAGATTCCGACTCCCTTTGATTTAAGGGTATTATCAACTCCCAAGCGGAAGTCTTGAGTTCTAATTATGAGAGCCTTAACTTAAACCAACATATACTGATTTCTTAATTGGGTAGTTAGTGCATAGCATCATCCGCCTTTAGGGTGTCTAATTTTCCAAAAATTACTCTCAAACGATAATACCAAAACTAAAGATTAAAAGCACTTCGATACAACCACTGGCAACTCGCTGACCTTCCGAAAGTGAACAAGGTATGCATAATCCTGGTACTCCCTACTACCAAGACTCCAGAACGCATGACTGATAAGGCGTTATCAAAGATATGAAGAGTGTACATGGACCGTCTAAAATATTGTAACAGAACTTGAATTTAAGACATTCTTTTGTTCGAGTTAAACATATGGGTGCTATTCATAAATACCCGGAATTTGAATGTGTCGTGTGAAGGGATAATAGTTCAGCTGTACAACGCTAGATATCAAACTCTGCTCCAGATTTGGTAAAACGGCAACGAAAGCTCCTAAAATGCTTAAACAGGTATTTTGTGATCATGCTTTAGACTAGGCGCAACCTTTTGAATGGCACAACCGTTCTAAAAATTGGACATGTGTCGGTTGATGATAATGAGCGTTCCCGTCGTTCATCGACGTAAAACACGCGACAAAATATGGCAAAAGTGCGCGATGCTTATCTGCAAAATCAAAGAAGAACACGTTCACCAATGCTTCCAATAGTCTCATGAAATATATCAAAACCAAATTAATTTGAACTGTTTTTTTTCTGGCCTGATTTTGTTTTCGATCCTCGTATAATTTTAAATCATTTCACTGTTACATACAATTACATACAATACACTGATTCAAATTAAGTGCGCACCATTGCTATCTCTGTTATTATTGATTCTAGAAAGTAGGTTAAATTAGCAAAGTATTAGTGTTTTTAACATTGATTAGCATGAAGTTCATGAAAAAAAATTGAATAACGCATTTTCGAGAAATTTTGAAATTTATATTTTTTTTAAATGGTATATTTTTTAAAATTCTGAATTCCAATGTTCTTTGTAACATAAAAGTATCAATACATTATTGTCCTAAAACGAATAATAAAGTAGTTATAGCAGTTTCTATTTCCTTCTAAATGTTGTCATTGCTCCGCTAACTTTTGACAAAACAGATACATATTTTGTGCTTAATGTTTATTTTAAAATATTACAGCTTACAAAATTAAATTAAATTAAAAAGAGACATATGCTTTTTCAAAATTCTTTGAACTGATGAATAACTTAATGCCAATTCCTTAGTAGCATCCCTAATGGAAAATGCGCGATGGGCTTCAAAATATGCTAACACTGTAATTTCTACTTCTTCGTTGACGACGATATTTTTCTTTGTTCTTTTCTTTCTAAATAAGCAATCATGCAGTCTAAACTGATTGTAAAGTTTTCGAAAGTAACGTCGATCTGGCTACTGTCGTAAAGGATAATGTTCAGCATAATATTCGCTAGTCCTTATTGAATTTTTACAACATAAAATGTATGCTTTCAACATATCGCATTTCTCCAAATGAGGAAATACCATAGTGAAATATTGTCAAACACTAAGCAACGAAAGTAAAACCAAAATGTTTAGAAAATAAATAGAGAACTAATGAACACAACACAAAATAAAAAAAAAAAAATTTTAATAACTAAACGTGAGAAAGATTTATATTCAGTACGTTATTGACATTTACAAAGGGCATACTATTTGTTCTGTTTAAAGTAAAAGAAGCCTACTACTGATTTTACAGAATGAAAGAGTATCTTTGACATCAACTTAATTCCATCGTAAATACTTTATTATTCGTTTTAGGACAATAGTGTATTGAAACTTTTATATTACAAAAAACATTAGCATTCAGAATTTTAAAAAATATACGGGCTGTTCCATTTAAAAAAATTATAAATTTCAAAATTTCTCGAAAATGCGTTATTCAATTTTTTTTTCATGAACTTCATGCTAATCAATGTTAAAAACACTAATACTTTGCTAATTTAACCTACTTTCTAGAATCAATAATAACAGAGATAGCAATAGTGCGCACTTAATTTGAATCAGCCTGTATATATATATTGTTATGGGGCAAATTGCACCGTTATTCCAGCCAACTGCAAAGGGAAAGAGAGTAATTAACACAAGAATAACACACAATAGAATGGCGAAATTGGCGGACATAATTAGTAAAATTAGTATCGAAATGTTAATAAATTAATATTACGATAACTTTGTATATTTCAGATTAATTTATATTTATTTCAAAATTTACTTTATATATTTTTAAATTGTCATTTTCATAATTAAAGTCATTTACGCGAAATTAACAAGATAGCTAATTTATTTACATTCAAATTTTGTACCGATACTAATTAGACACGCCCATTTTTTGAATCTTTACTAACCCGCGAACAGGTTACTTTGATTCTACACACATAACATAACCTTACATTGGAAAACCCGCAATAACTATTTGTAAAATATTATTTTAATTTTGTTTTCATGTTTGAATTAATATTTCATTTATATTTAAATTATTATCACTTGTAATTAAAGTAAAATTCGAGGCTATTTTCATAATTTCTTACAAGGCTTTGAAAGATATAATTTCTATCGAGCGTCAGTAGAAAAATTTTACGATTGCCAGGAAAATTGTGCTACTCCGATTTCAAAATTTAATTAAATTTATAATACCTGTGATAGAATTCTAAGAATACTTAGAAAAGAAACATTTAACCTTGGAGCTACTTTAGGACTATTTTTGGAGTCGATAATACCTGAGATCGGCAAGTGACCGTACAAAGCATCTTTTGGAATACCGGCTACGAGCAATACCAACGCCTTCGAACAACGCCGATACCGGTTTCGTAGAAACGAAAACACCTTTATTTGATCCCGTACCTCGACAATCCTGACCAACGCCGATACCATCCCACAAGCCTGCCCGCATCCTACAAGAAACAGGTTTAATTAAGTCAATTTATTTCAAAAAGTCTTATAAAAACTATTTTTTAACAAAACAAAACTTTATTAAATTCCAAACTCTTAGTTTTGCTTTAAAATTACACATCTAACTTGCTCAGAATTTGTGAAAGAAAATTTAATGTTAGGAACTGTAGTACTTACCCTTAATTTGTCTGTTTATTTATTTACATTACAATATACATTAAGATAACATTGCTATTGAATCATAACCTTTATTTCACACGTGCACACCATATTAATTCCTTGTTTTGTCGTTAGGCACGCTATTTGTTCACTGTTTACGGATAACTTACTTCAATAAATATTTACACTTATTACTTTAAAGAAACTCTTTTATTTATCATTGCGTAACTAGAGATAACTTTGTAATATTATTTAACAATTTTCTATCATACACACAGGGGTAAACCGACCGACGAGGAGCCGAAAGAGATAGAGTCCAATTTTTGCAAAATATAATACTTGGTCTACCGACATCTAGTCGCAACCTGAGATATTACATGAGATAGGCTGATGATCTGATGATCGCCCAACTTAAAGTATAATTCCAATACTATACATTTAACATTGTGATAAACGTAATGTTAATGAGAATTAATAATAAATAAATTCTCACATTACTGCCAATGCCGCTCTAATTCGTTGCAACGAATTAGAGCGGCATTGGCAGTAATGTGAGAATTTATTGATTATTAATTCTCATTAACATTACGTTTATCACAATTAGTATATATACACTTCGTATAGAAATGAAAGTCGTGTCTATTCCTGGATGTAGGTGCACCGATGATTGGTAAAACCATGAAACGCTGGCGTCTGCACATTCCAGGGTGGATACGACTTTCACACATTTTTTCATTTTCCCGTACAACTCGGTCAGTTGGCGCCGCGACGCGTTGCAACTACATTCTTAGGCAAATGTGATTTTGTCAGGTGTAGAAATTAATGCAACGAATTAGAGCGGCATTGGCAGTAATGTGAGAATTTATTGATTATTAATTCTCATTAACATTACGTTTATCACAATTAGTATATATACACTTCGTATAGAAATGAAAGTCGTGTCGGCTGTATACGCCTTTTTCAAGAGAATACAAAATATATTTTGTATTCTCTTGAAAAAGGCGTATACAGCCGAAACATGTAGAGTTTTTTAAATACATATATTTTGAAGTAATATACAGACCTTTAATCGCCTACTGATTAGGTTTACCATATCATACCAAGGTCACGAAGTTATTATATTTATATATATATATATGTATATATATATATATATATATACGGCATCTGATTTCTTCCTCCTCCCTTATCGTGTTCACCGGTTTTTTTCGCATGGACTAAATTTCGCTTTTACTCATATAGCATCCTAGTCAAAGTGTGCTGACTTCAAACCGTTATTTTTTGTTATTGTTTTAACATTAGTTAACATTTTTCGTACTCTTCACATTAAGTTTTTGTCAAATCTAAAATATATCTAGATATTAATTTTAATTGATATCTTCCTTCTTCCTATTATAAAATCGCACATAACAAAATAAAATAGTTTTAAATAAATAGTTTTAAAATAGTTATTGTCCGCCATGCTTTAAGTTTCGTTCGGTTTTCGATCGTCATGTACGTTCGATATAATTTTTTAAAGATAAAGTATTATCAAATACCCGTAGAATACACATCTTATACTCTTCTACTTTGTTACTTCTCGTAACAAAACAATATTCTCATGAAATGATGTCAGTTCTAAAATTAGACAAATTATTTTTAGTATGATTTTTAAATTGGGTTTGTAAATGAATGCTACACACATCACAATTTTTAATAATTCACTTAGGATACAGCATGTTCATAGTTTTTATAACATCGGCAGCTGTTATGTATGTTAACATACGGTGTGTGTGTAACTTCAATAGCAGTCATATTTTAATCGGTTTAAATTGAGTTACATTGGCCCTAATTCTGATTTTATTAACAGTGAAATTATATACATAAGAGAGTAAAATTGATCCAGCATTGTACACTCAAATGAATTTTACTTATATATATAGAAGGATAATGGTTTCTTTGGGGAATCCAATTATATGTATGAATTTTGTGACAGTAACATGTGTTGTGGCTCTCTTTTAAATGTGTTTGTCCTTTTTTTAAAATGTAATTTCGGAGTAAATAATGTGTACGCCGTTGATATTACTGGTATAAATTTAGAATATTGAAAACATTATAAATATTTAGACGAGTAATTTCTCAAAAGAAAAACAGTTCACATTTTGACCCCCGATGAAGCATACGAATTCGGTGCGAAATATTGGAATGAAAAAATAAAGAACTGACTTAAGTAATAGAGTTTAATTTTGCTGGATTCCCCAAAAAAAAACATTATCCTTCTATACATGTTTTAACGGCAAAGACTCCTGGTCTAATTATATATATATATATATATATATATATATATATATATATATATATATACGTATACATAGATAAAAATATAAATGTTTCTAGGGAGTAGTGGCTAGGTAATTAAAACAAAATTTAAATTGTATTTATGTTTCGGTTCTATATATAGAAACTTTTTCACAGCTGTAATATTTATTAAAGTGTTAAAATGGTAAAAGTAATGTTAAAATAAATGTACTTACATTGGAATTGTGTTATTAATATATTGCACTGTACTCGTTATATGGATGTATTTCAAAATTTCAAAATACTATTAATCTAAAATTGAACCTGAAGGTGTGCCATTTTGATACGATTGAGGAGATCCAGACCAAATTGCAGGAAGTGTTCAACACGTTAACATGCGAAGACTTCCACCACTGGTGCCAGTCATGGAGTAGTCGCTGAGATTGGTGTATTCATGCGGAAGGGCAGTACTTTGAAAGACCTGGTAGTGAATAAGTTGTAAGAGCAATTTATTGGGTTTTTTGGTCACATTCCGGGAATATATGGATAGCACCTGGTATTTCGAATTGCTGTCTCATTCCTATATTCATCTGATCTGTCCTCTGTGATAGTTTTTCTCTCCGAGTTTAAAAATGGCTCGACAGCCGCAGATTTGCGGAGTTTTACAGATTTTTGTAGGACAGAGGAAAGTTGGCATAATGCTGGTCTAAGTATATAAGAGCCGAGAAGCGACTATTTAGAGAAATATAGACATTTTTTGTACCAACAATTGTAAATTATACCTGAAGTACGGAAAATGAATTCTAACAAAATTAACTGTTCTAGTAATAATTTTTGGCATTGATGTTATTTATACTTAATTTATAAATGGAGCACCACTATAAATCGTCATTTCTACTTAAAAGATACAAAAAAATTCTAATAAATTGTTATTAAGTATTACTAAATCTTTATTTCTGATACACTCTCTTAGCAGCAAATATATATAACAGTACGCAATTTATTTCCAACTATCTTAGAAGAACTGTATTTTTTCATCTTTAATAACTCTAGAAATATCCCAATGTTTACCCTTTATATATAAAGATGCGCGTGCCGTGTTGATTTCTATTTTTACTGTTTTATATTTTAAATATTTTTCTAATAATGAATTTTTCCACTGCGTGTTTCCAAACATTCACCTAGTGACTGACTGGCATTTTCACTTTGAATTTGGACTATAATCGCATTTTCAACCAATAGAATGTTGAATTCCAAAGAAGAAAAATGTATTTTTGGCATATTCTCGTTACATAATGATTATTTATAATATGAACGTGCTTGTATACATATTTGCACGTATCGTTTTTTTTTTGTTTAATACTCTGAGAATTAAACATAAACAAATTCGGATGTTTCACTCTCCTCCTGGTCGTCCGAAGCAAATGAAAGATACATGTGCGTATACAAATATATCACCCGTAGGATAAGCTTATATACGTATGTATTTGTTTAGAGAAATCGAAAAGTAGCGAGTTAATTTTACGCAATTCAAAATTAGATCATCTTTAAAATATCCAAAAACGATGGAATTCGTGTTATTGCGAAGCTTTTATTTAATGAAATATTATCTACAATTAATTCTACGAACTGTAAACGTGGTCACTATAAAATTAGCTTTATAAGAAAGAAGAGTTATTTTACGAAAATTAACTACAGTAGCCACTCGATTATGTGAACTAATAAAAACCTTACCTGTTCACAGAAGCGAAATGCTCACTCAATCGAATGTGCAGAATCGTTTACATATACCGGTTTTTTCTTTTATCATTACACACATGATAAATGTATGGTGGCATGGTACGCAACCAGTTATACACCAGTGACATTTTTCCAATTGTCAAATATATGTGTTTCATTCATACTTAAATCTTAACCCAGATACTCCCAAATTAATTTTTTCTTGAAAAAATACATTTGTTGTCTATTTCTACATTAACTGGAACCCAATCAACAACTTTTCATTTTAACTTTTTTCATTTTTTTTAGTAGTTTTTTAGATAAGGGCCGACCTTTTAAAGGACAGTGGCATTATAAGGTGTAATCAGAACTAACTTTAAAAAACTTAAGTTTATTTAAATACAATCTTCAATTTGATATTGGAACATAATAAACATAAAAAAATATTATTGCGTGTGATATTCAACAAAACATTGTTTAGGATGTAACCCCACTTTGCATTTGGCACACCTAAATTGGACTTTCTTGTGGCACCGTCCACATCTGATTTGATTTTCTTGGTAAACAATCAAATGATCTTTACCATCAAATCGCGAAATTTCGCTTTCATTGACACTTGTTCGTATACGTCCTCTCTTAGTGTTTTTCTTATGGGTTTCTAAAATACCTTTACAAAGAGATCGACGGAAGCCATACTGGTCCATTTTCCCTCCACAGTGGCGGTGAAGTTGCCAGGCGTTATGAATAGCCATATCCAAGCCATGACAAATTATAGGAAAGTACCACTTTTTTCCTCTGATACTCACGCGATAAAGACTGATATTCTGATCTGCCCTGTCTACTCCACCAATATTCTGATTGTATTTTTTTACCAACTTGGGCTGAGGCACAGATATTTTCTTCTTCTCTTTTTGAGAATATCGAGTCACATTAGTCGTTGGTAGTACAGATTTACAATTGGAAGCAATGGTAACAATATTATTATCATTCCATCGGCAGACTACAATATTCTCCTCCCGTTCTAAATCATATTCAAATGTCCCTCTTTCTGTTTTTCTCAATTCTTTACCAGACCTTATAATTGATACTGGAATTCTGTTCTCTCTCACCGTACCAGTAGCTTTTATATTTCTGTCTCTAAGCACCAAAAGTACCTCCCACGACGTAAAAAATTATCGAAGTAGACATGAAAAGGCAGCTGACCTTTTGCTGCGATTATTTTGTCAACGAATGATAAGACCACATTTGCGCCCAAACCCAAGTCTTTGTATCTTTCTGAAAGATTTGTGGTGGATCCTTGATATGGTTCAAAACATTCTATGTAGCCGTTTATAGTTGTGGCCATCCAAAATTTAAAACCCCATCTAATGGGCTTGCCCCTGATAAATTGTTTCGAACCATGCCGTCCAAAATACGGAATCATGAACTCGTCTACACTATGGTTTTCTTGTATAGGGACAAAAGAAAGAAATTTCTGGTTTAATCTTTCTAACAGTGGACTAACTTTTGCAAATTTGTCACCAACTTTTAGATTTGTATTGTCTCAACAGCGTAGGTTTTGCATTATAAAATTAAAATGATTCCGTGAAATTGCGGTGTACACAATTTGATGATTAGCATCAGAGCTGTTTTCCCAATACAAAGATCTTCTTGAGACACTTGTATAACCGCTGTAAATAAGTACTCCAAAAAACATTTTATTTCATCTAGTGTAATATCTCCATTTCTGTTATGTTGCACTGCATAAAGATTACTATAATTTAGTATCATTAGCCAAAGTTTCTCGTCAAAAAAGAGACTGAACAAGTCCAAAGAAGACATATTATTATTTGCCGTACTTTCATCTTGCCATTTTGGTAAATTATTTATAATGTCTTCCCTAACCCAATGATTACTTTTCTGTATTTTTTTATATTTTTTAAAATGTGACAATGGGATATCATCATCACTATAGTGATCGGTATCAAAAATAGCTTCAGCTTGAGTATTCAATATTCTACCTGGAAGATTGTTCATAGTAACAATTTCATCATCTCCGGAGTCTTCATCGGTAACCTCTTCATTAGCGTTAACGGGAGGAAACACTGCTATAGCGTCTGGTATACTGTGAACATCATCAATGTATTCTACTTCTTCTAATAGCTCATGGAGTGTAAGAGGTCTTTTCAAATAACTGAAAACAAAATAGTACGTGTTTTAACCATTGTCCTTTTAAAAGGATGGTTGTGTTTGTAAGGTTATGTTGCAAGAATGAAGCAAAAAAGAAAGATGTCTAAGTATAAAACCATAAAGTTATGACTATACCAACTCATCAGTGTAAAGAAATAGTAATGTTATATTTGTAATTACGTAATTATTCTTACCTCCAATTGTCCATTACAGAACGTAAAAAAATGTTTCACACACAATTTACAATATCTGCAAGTCTTCAAAACTTACACTGCTGCAAATCTTGGAAAGACGTTGTACATGCTCTGTTTAATGATAGACTGGAGCACCATCTTTCGGAAAGTAGTTTAAGTTGTACAAAAAAAAGGATTTCTGTACCGACCTTTTAAAAGGACATTGGTAGTAATTGGGTTAAATTAAATACATTTTATTGAAAAATACATAATTTATTTAAAATAGTTAATTATCCCAACAGGCGAAGACAATTATAAATATTTTTAACAAATTCAATTTTTTAAGGTTGAAATATATCTAAGATAGTAAAATGATTGAATCAAAAAATATAGAAAATATGAAAGCGTTGATAACAAAAAAATACAAATAGATTTTACCATTCTATGAGATTGTAGAACGTGCTCACATTACTTCTGGCGAATTACCGAACGTAACCCATGTATTTAGGGCATTTGAGTAACACGATAAAAACAAATAACACCTCGTGGTAAATTACGAATAAGTGGTTTTATAAAATGGAGAAATTTATCTTAAGAAGCAGTAGTGGGAAATTCTTGTAAGGTATAAATATGTTACTATTTCTTTAATAATCACAATAACTTTTGGATTGTACAATTATTTAATAGGATCACTACTGGAAGTAAAGATTGAAGAAGGGAAGATATTATACAACAAACTTTTGGAATCTGTTAAAGCAAAGCTATTATCATCTGAAGTACGATCTGTTATTAGAGTAGCAACTGTTTTTGACCCTCGATTTAAAAGAGAAAGTTTTTAGTTTTCAGAAAATGCTACTGGGGCTGCTTCTTTTCTAGAACAGGAAATGTTTAATATTATGAAGGATATAGATCCTGAAAATAAAAAACAAATGCCTGTAATCTAAATGGAAAGTCACTTTCATTATTTGGATTCTTGCAAGAAAGAATAAGAGAAAGTAAAATCATTTACAGCCGATGTACGAGGGTGGTTCAAATTTAAACCGGAATTTTTGAATAAAAGCGCGCAAAATTTAGTGTCGTAAAAGTGGCTGCACTGGATGTTAGACCGGTCTGTTACGAGGCGTCGAGAACAGTTGGGACCGCGTAACCTCGCTTATTAGTGTAGTTAGAGCCATGAGCGAGAAGGGTGTACCAGTGTCTGTTGCGCAACGAATCATTATTCGTTTTTTGGTTAAAGATAATGTAAAATCCGCGGAAATTTATCAAAAATTACTCGGGCAGTTCGGGGATGAGTGCCTCTCCAAGACTCAAGTGTATGAATGGTGTTCCGCTTTCCGAAAAGGTCGAGAAGTGGTGACAAACTTGCCACATGCACGGCGTCCCAGAACAAGTGTTACCGATGAGAACGTCCGCGCTGTCGAAACACTCATTTTGGAAGACCGACGCAGCACTGTACGCAAGATGGCTCAAGAAGTGGGCATCAGCGTAGGTAGTATTGAACAAATAATTCATGAACGGCTTGATTACGGCAAAATTTCAGCTAGATGGGTGCCAAGACTTCTGAATTTTGAGCAGAAATTCACACGCCGGGAAGTTTGCACGCGTCTCCTGCAGTGGTATGAAGAGGAAGGAGACAATTTATTGTACAGAATATTCACCACAGACAAGACTTGGGTTCACTACTATACGCCGGAGAGTAAACGCGCGTCTATGGAGTGGAGGAAGAAAGACGAGGGCGCGCAAATTAAAGCGAAGGTTACAGTGTCAGCTGGGAAGGTGTTGTGTACCGTGTTTTGGGACATTAGAGGAATAATTGCGGTTGATTTTCTCACTGAACAACGAACTGTGAACGCGCAGTATTACAGTACCCTCATAAAAAACACGGTGAAACCTGCCTACAGATCAAAACGACGCGATATTCCAATCCGTAGTGCGATATTGCTGCAAGACAACGCCAGACCGCATACAGCTCGGCTTACGATGGATACATTGAACCAATTGGGTTGGGAACCACTGGAACACCCTCCTTATAGTCCCGATTTGTCACCATGCGACTATTATTTATTTGGTCCATTGAAAGAGGCACTTGGCGAACGGCGATTCGAAAGCAATGCGGAAGTAGAATCTTTCGTGCGCGAATGGTTACGTGACAGGTCGAAAGATTTTTACGAAAAAGGCATCCGAAAGCTTCCGGAGAGGTGGCAAAAGTGTGTAGAGTGTGACGGCGACTATCTAGAAAAACTGTAAAAAATTTCAGCTCTGTAACTTACTAATAAAAATTTTTATAGCAAAATTCCGGTTTAAATTTGAACCCTCGTAGTAATAATTACAAGGCAATACCTCGAAATACCAAATTCAAATCAGGGCGTAGATCCTCTTTTATTTTGGAAGGTAAGTTTAAAAAAAAAGAGTTATTGCATTTTTTATTTGGATTTTTAGGTAACAAGAATCGCGAATAAGTGAAATCACTTGACATTAGCTGTTTCACTACTTTAAAGTTCACTACTTTCACTACTTTAACTACTTAACTTTTTCTAAGTTTTACTACTTTAAAGTAGTGAAACAGTTAATGTCAAGTGACTTCATTTGTTCGAATATTTTGATTTCTCGTAAATATTTATGTCTATATTTAATAATAATATCCCGTACAATAAGAATGCTTTTTCGTTTTACTTTTTGAAATTGAAAACCAATGTCTTTCGAGAGCCTATATAATGTAGGTGGTGCCAAATTAAGTAGATCATTGTCAACGTTGATGGCAGCAAGAACCGTATTCAAAGTAGGTGCGACAACGCACATGTAATTGTATATCTTCATTGTAAGTATGCAAGCGAGCATTTACTTGCAAACTTTCTTTCTAGTGCTTTTTTTTCTTGTACTCGATAATGGCCCTTTTTTGTTTCTTTTTCATATTGTATATGCTATGCACTGGGAAAATTAGGGCTTTACTCGATTCTGCAGTAGCAGCAGTAACAATCATAGGTTTATTAACATTCGCCCTCTCGCAATCTTTTCATTGTGTGTAATTTCCCATATTGTTAATTCTTGAATATTTGCCTATAAAATTTGGAAAAAAATACGAACACAACCTTCCATACAATACAAGGAATACATACACAAATTTGATCAAAATGGATTAGGTAGTTTGTGAGTCTATAAATAACAAATTAAATGTTTTTGATTTTTATACTCGTATATACTCTTGTTTAAGACGTGAATCACTTTTTTGATTTTTGTTTACTGTATTTCTTAATGAAACACCCAAATATTTAAAATCTTGTATCTGTTTGATATGAAGTTCGTAGATATACGTATATTCATATCATATTGATCTTCTCATATCGCCATTGCTTTTGTTTTGTTCTTACTTATTTTCATGCCACTCTCCCCTGATACTTCTATCTAAACAATTAAACTTTTCAGCACATCGTTTCTGTTTTCGACAATTATTACTACGTCATTTGCAAATGAAAATTTTTATGTCCCACGCATAAGTTCTTTGTGAGCTAGTTACATTTCTTGATGACATCATCCATGAATATCGAAAAAGTTTAGGGCTCAACCCATTCTTAGTCCCTATCTAATTTGAAGTGTTTTGGATTTTCCATTGCTTGCAATGACGAAGTTGATAGTATTTCGATACAAGTTTTGAATCGCTCTAATTGCTTTAGGATTCACACCTTGTTGGTACAGTCTACTCCATACTCTTTGTCGAGGTACTGTATCAAACGCCCTATCTGAATCTATAAAAACAACGATGCTTTTCTATTTTAAGACGCATTTTCTCGATAGTTTCGTTCAAAGTGAATATATGGCCTTGAGCACTTCTGCCTCTCCGAAACCCGTTTTGGTGTCTAGGGCTATTAGGTATGATTATAAACTACATCCCCCGAATACTGATGATAATAAAAATACTTGGATAAAAAATAAAATAAGAATAAAAAATTTACGAGAAGTGAATATATGTGTTTAAAAGTTTAAATATAAACAGCGCATATAATATAATTGGTTGATAATTTAACGTCCTAGGGTTCTTTAAATAATCAAATTCAAGGTTCGTGTATCAACTGATATTTTAATTTAGTGCTCCGGACTAACATGAGAGTGCTCTGTCTTCTTCAGGGTAATTATAGTGTCGTATGTCAAATACAGTATTAATATTACTTTGTACTTACCAGATCCTTAATGTCGCTTCAAGGGCAACGAACAATGTATTTATTTTGCTTAGTTGGTTTCAAACAGAGTGTTATTCAGGTAGAAATCAAACAAAACCCTGGTAAAACTTCAATAAAAGTAACTGTCAGTATCAAACAGAAACAAACAGAAACAAAACCAAAATAAAAAGCGTTCAAATAAGCTTTGCCTCTAGTAGGCCATTCCTTTAAAAACGTATGATTATTAATAATTTAAATTTGCATTAGTTGTCAATTAGACAGATGCATAGTTGACAAAAATTGCTTTGTAATTTAAAATTGATTTAACATGGTTTTTACTATACAACACAAATCATTCATGCTAGAATCTTATTTTCGAAAAGGACGTAAGATTGACGGACAATGGCAGTATTCTCTTCAAGATTGTTTAGAAGAATTTAGAAATGAGTTCCCTAACGTCATCTTTGATTATGACAGTTTTCGGCACACAGTGACACATTCCGTTATGGTTTTCAGAGAAACAGGGAGTGTTAAACAGAAAGAAGGCGCAGGTCGGGCGAAAAAGCGTACAGAAGAGCTAGTTAATAATGTAAGAAAAATTATAAATAATGCACCAAGAACTTCCGTACGAGCATTATCACAACAAGTGGGTGTGTCAATTGGCACATGTCATACAATTTTGAAAAAGGACTTACATTTATTTCCATATCACATGACCTGTTATCAAGAAATCAAGGAAATCGACTATCCCAGAAGAATAACGTTTAGTCAGTGGTTCTTAAATAATTTTGATAAAGACCTTCTTGACAAAACCTTTTTTTTCTGATGAGTCATGGTTTTATCTGAATGGATATGTGAACTCACAAAATATGAGGATGTGGACTAATGGGAAACCACATAATTTTTTTGTTGAAACCGCACTTCATCCGCAGAAAATTGGTGTATGGTGTGCGATTAGTCGAAGGAGAATTATTGGCCCTATTTTTTTTAACGGAACCTTAACAGGAGAAAGGTATCGACAAGAAATTATTATGCCATTCATCGAACAGCTTGACGACGAAGAAATAACACAGGGTTACTTTTAACAAGACGGAGCTAGAGCACACACAGCAGGTGAAACAATTAATATTCTGCAGCAATTTTTTCAAAATCGGTTGATAAGTTTAAACACTGAACATGAATTTCCACCAAGATCTTGTGACATTACCCCATGTGATTTCTTTTTATGGCCATTCTTAAAGAACTCAATTTATCAAGTACAGATACCTGATCTTGCAGGCCTTCAAATCAGAATTGCTGAAAGAATTAATGGAATTGACAATGCGATACTACAAAACACTTTTTCCTCCATTAGAAGAAGATGTGAGAAATGTTTCGAACGGACAATGGTGGACACTTTGAACAATTTTTATAAAATTTTGCTTGTTTGTTGGAAATAAACATATTTCATTCACTTAAAAATGTTCGTTTTATTATTTTGACATTTGTCATTTCAATCAAATATCTCATCTCATAACCAACAAAATTCCTATTAAAATTAGTAACAAGCTAATAATAATTTCCATAATTTCCAAGGGCTACTTTGAGGTAAAATTTATTTGAATTCTTTGTATATACACAAGTAATATGTAAATGATTACCTTAAAATGTGATGAAATATTATACAATATCCTTTTTTGTATTTGTTGTGGGAAATGCATTAACATGACCGCAAATAAGTAATGTCATAAAATGAATGCTAGGGGTTATGTCAAAATCATAGACATGCGGACGTTTTACAATAATAAGTAAGCAATCTTTGTATAACAAAACAATAATTTCACAATGATAACTTTAGTATTCTCTATTTTTTTGTAAATTAGAAGATATTTTATTTCGAAATGATTTTATAAATACTTTAAGAGCAGGTCTAAATTCAATTTTATATTTCCTTTCAAATACCTGACCCTGAATTGCAATGTTCGGATTGGCGCTTTTTCTTCCCACGCTGCGATCTTATTGGTCTTGATAGCAGCCGCCTGGTTGATTGTTTGCAAAACGTACGGTAAACAACTCGAAACTGTCGGGAACTTGTCGACGTTTCCCTCCAAAACTGTAAACGGCCAAATTTTCTTACAGGAATCTCCTGGAATGTGTTTCCTTGGTCGTATTTAGTCGTGATACAATATTTCTTCGATATATCGGCTCCTTTTCTCCGATTTCGTAGATTTTAAGCAGTAATGTTTTTTTCATTGGTCTATTTGCTTAGATTTTCTTCAAATCGAAATATCTCGGCTCCACTATGAGATCCAGCCGCACAATAACTTTTACAAGACGTAGAGATATAATAACTATATTTCTACACATATTTGATAATCGCACAACGAATATTTCCGCATATTTTTATTTTACTTTTCGTAGGGTGGACCCTCTATGGACGCGTCTTCTCGCCCTGGCGATTTTTGTGTAACCCACGATGCAAGGATTTTTATCGTGATCGTCTTTTTTTCTTTTGAATTTGCCTGTACGCCATGAACATTGTTTCAAACTATTATAAATATTTCAAATAGTTTTTAATAAAAATGATAATTAAAATATAGAAAAGCTAATATAGAAATTAATTATTTTAGAGAAAATTTTTAAATAGAAAATAATATATGTTACACGTAAATAGGTATTTATGTTGGTGCATTTTTACATATACCATACAACATCATTATGGCTAATTTCAGATTACAATTTTTACTATACAGTGTGACATTTTTCTAAATAAATAAATAAATAATTATAAAAGATTGTATTCCTTAAATAAATATCAATATGAAATGGGAATAAATTAAACTAATAAATAAAATAATTAGTGTTAGTCTTAAACAAAAATACCCATGTTGTGCATTTCTCGATTCTGTTTCATTGTATGTGCATTTAATTTGTTCGTTAGTTACTTTTGGAGATAGTACCTAAGTGTAACCAGTATAGTATATGTATATATTTTACGTGACAACCGAAAGCTCGTATACTAGTCATAAACGAAGATGAGATAATTCATATGTCTTTTGATCCGAATATTATTGCCACATTTCCATTATTAATTTTTTTTAGTTTATTTTAACTTTCTTTATTAAATTTTTATTTTTTTGCCATCTACATTGAAGCAAATAACCCCGACCAGATTTTAGTTAAAATTAATAGAAATAAATACATAATTTTTTTACTTAAAGTACAGTCTGATAATTAATTAAAAAGAACCAATTTTTTCAGTATTAAGTTCATTAATCCGAATTTCAAAATAAACAATGTATTATTTATTTTTTTCACTAGAACAAATGTAGTGATTGTTTCGAAACTTACTCTATGAAATATAATACATACTTAAGTGAAACCGTGATTATTAATAATCACGTGTGTTGATAGGAAACATGTTTAGTATACAAACCACGTGATTATAAATTATACAATGAATAAGTTTATTATATATAATGATACAACTTTTTTTCGGCTTTTATATGAAATATTTACAAATATCAAATTAGTATGTAATTGCAAAGTAAGTCAGGATGTAAACATTGCTGCCTACAAATTACAAAGCAAATCATACTAAATTTTTAATTGAAAAATATTGTCTACGTTGGGACTTGAACCCAAGTCTACGGTTTGCCGGACCGTTGCCACTTAAGCCACGATAGTTCAAGCTATTTATAAATGCATTATAAAGTAATAATGATTCAGATGTCATTTATTAAATGTAGATGTCAGGTTTGAAAGCGGAAGTCAGTTTTCAAAGCAGATGTCAGATAGCAGACGTCAGTTATTGAAAGCATATGTCAGTTATTGAAAGCAGATGTCTATTTTTGAAACCAGCGTCTGTTATGAAAGCAAGTGTCAGTTTTGAAAGCAGATGTCAGTTATGAAAGCAGATATCAGTTATTGAAAGCAGATGTCAGTATTTTGAAAGCAGATGTCAGTTTTGAAGGTTTGAAATTGCTAATGATTACTCCATAGCTATATGAGTGCTTAGATCATTTCTTAGCCGTTCATTAAATATATCAAATGGTAAATTCTTGGAGTTTTTCGGCTTTATATGAAATATTTACAAATATATATATATATATATATATATATATATATATATATATTATTTTTTTATAATCTATAAGCTTGTTTACCCCTAGGGTGTCAAGCTATTTACATTTTGCTTATATAACTATTCCTTATATATAAATCTTGCCCATTCCTTTTTGTTTCTCCCTATTCTCTTCCCTTCGTACAATGTTACTCCTCTTTTCTTTAAATTTTCCACTATGACATTGTCCCACGTTTTCTGTGGTCTTCCTCTTGTTTTCTTCTGCGTTGTTATTGCTAGCCATACTCTTTTAGTCTGTCTTTCTGCTTCCATTCTTACTACATGACCGAACCACCTTAGTTGTTGTTTTGCGATTTCTTCCATTATGGGTTGTACATTTAATTCTCGTCTTATTACTTCATTTCTTATTTTGTCCCTTCTACTAACTCTTTTCACCGCTCTTTGGTATTTCATTTCTACGGCTTGTAGTCTGCTCTTCATATGCTTATTAAGTATCTAGCTTTCGCATCCGTACGTCGTTATTGGTTTGAACAATGCGTTATATACTGTGATTTTTGTTTTCTTCGTTATTTCCTTCTTTCTTATAAATGTGTTGTTTAGTGCACAATATTGTTTTGTTGCATTTTCTATTCTGCTGTTTATTTCCATATCTTCTTTTCCGTCTTTATGTATGTTTATTCCGAGGTACTTGAATGTGTCTGTTTGTTCTATGTTTCTTCCTTCTATTTCAATTTTTACTTTTAAATCATTTCTCCCTATTGTCATCACTTTTGTTTTATCAATGTTTATTTTTAGATTCCTCTTTTTTAGTGCTATATTCCATGTGTTTAGGTTTTCTTGTAAGCCTCTTTCGTTCTTTGCGTATATTATTATGTCATCAGCGAAGACACATTCTGCTATTTCAACCCTCTCCATATTCTTATACCCTACTTGTAGTTTCTTTGTTATTCCCCTTATTTCTTTTAGTATACCATCTAATATTATGTTAAATAGTACGGGGCTGAGCACCCCTCCTTGTCTCAGTCCTTCTTTGGTTATGAACTCTTCGGCGTTCCTATTTTCAGTTCTCACATAATTTCTAGTTTTCTTGTATATGGTTCTTATAGCTTTTATGAGTTTTTCGCCTATTCCTCTTTTTTTAAGGCTTTCCCAAACTTCTTCTCTTGGAATACTATCAAAAGCTTTTTCTATGTCTATGAAGGCCGCATATATAGTCTTATTTCGGTTTTTTCTATCAGTTGTTTCATAGTGAAAATGTGATCGTGCACTCCTCTGCCTTTCCGAAATCCGCTTTGCGGTTCTTCTAGTTGGTGATCAATTAATATTTTTAATCTCTTTTCTAGGATTCTCTCATATATTTTTAGCATTACACTGAGTAGTGTAATTTCTCTATAATTGCTACACTCTTTATTGTCACCTTTTTTTGTGGATGAGTAATATTATGCCTACTTCCCAGTCCTTTGGTATATTTTGTTCATTCCAAATCTTATTAAACAATTTCTCTAGAACTTCTATGCCGTTTTCCTTCATATTTTTTATCATTTCCGCTGTTATACCGTCATGTCCTGCCGCCTTGCCTCGTTTTAACTTCCTTATAGCTTCCATTATTTCTTCCTTCTTGATCGGTTCCTCGCCTCCCCTCTCCCCACTTTCTATGTTTTCTTCGCTCACCTCTATTTCGTATATTAAGTTTATTCGTTCTGTGTTAAGCATTCCCTCGAAATATTCTTTCCATCTTTTCATTATATTATCTTCGTCTTCTAAAATTCTCCCGTTTTCTGCTTTTATGTATCTAATTTTGTTTTGTTTACCTTTTCTTAGTGTCTTCAATATTTTATAGAATAACTTTTGGTTACCTTTACTGTCTTGTTCCATCTTTTCCCCAAATTCTTCCCAAGCTTGTTGTTTCGCTTCTTTCACCATCCCCTTCACTTTTAACCTTTGTTCCTTGTACTTGTCGTACTTATCTTTGTTTTTTTTACTAAGATAATTTTTCCATTTGTCTTTCTTCATCTTTGCTTCCCTTTTAATTTCCTCATTCCACCATATTGTTTGTTTTTTGTTTTTGTCTGTTTTGCTGCTTCCACACGTTTCTTTAGCTATTTTCATTATTGAATCTTTAATTATTTTCCACATGTCTTCCACCTCCACGTTGTTTAAACTCTCTTTGCTTTTTATCATTTCTGCCTCTATTTTTTCTTTATATATATTTGCTATCACCTCTTCTCTGAGTTTATATGTTCTTATTACTTCTTTTACTGTATTACTTTTACAGTTACTATTTGTCTTGTACATTTCTGTTTGTTTCTGGTCTTTTATTTCTATTTTTATTTTTGATAGCACTATGTAGTGGTCGGAATATATTTCACAGCCTCTTCTTACTTTTGTATCTATTATTTCTCTTCTATATGGTTTGTTAATTATGACATAATCTATTATTGATCTTTCCTTCCTACTTACTACTTCTCTAGTATATTTATGTATATTCTTGTGTGTGAAGAAGGTGTTTGTAACTATTAAATTGTTCAGAATGCAGAATTCTATTAATCTTCGTCCATTATTGTTTCTGACATTTTCTCCGTTTATACCTATTACATTTCCTGTTTCATCATCTTTCTTGCCTACTCTTCCATTTAGGTCTCCTATTATTAATAATCTTCCTTCACTTTCTTCTGCCACCTCTGTTAGTTGATCCCAAAATTCATCCTTTGCACTGGTTTTTTCATCTTCGTTAGGGCCGTACACTACTATGATGGTTGTTTTTACTTCTTCATCTATTTTGATTTATAGTTTCAATATCCTTTCTGATATTCCGGTCCATTTCTGTATGTATTTTATATTTTCTTTCTTAATAAAGCATCCCACCCCCTCACTAGCTCTGTTTCTTTCATTAACTCCATTGTATATTAATAGGTGTCCTCCTTCTATGATCTTTTCTCCATTACCTTTCTTTTTTGTTTCGGTGATGCCAACAATATCTGCGTTTACTTTTTCCAATTCTTCTACTAATTCCTCTTCCTTTCCTGTTAAGCTTCTGATATTCCACGTTCCTATTTTCCAAACTTTTTCTTTCTTTGTTATTTTATTTATTTTCCTTTCTTCCAACATATGTTTTCTCTTATCCACTGCTCTATTTTCATCTTCTTTGCTTGTCGTACGTGTTCTTACTATTCCACCAACTTTTCCAGCGGTGTTTCTTGCTATTATATATTTACCTACTTTATGTCCGTTCGCACTTTTATTTTTCTCCATAATCACATCCATTTGTTTGCCAATGTCGTTTTCATTTTTCCCATTCTGTTTATTCTTCCTTAGTTTTTCGATTGTTGCTTTTAAATTTTCCCAGTACTTTTGTTCCATCTCCATTCTTCCTCGTTTACCATCACTTTGTTATACCCAATTTTTGTTGTCTTTCCTTTTTCCCTTTCGACTTTGGCAAATTTTCTTAGTTGCGATTGTTTCTCTAGTTCCTTTGGCGTTAAGTCATCATCAATATATATCGTGTCCCCTCCTTTATTTTTTAATTTCGATTTATTCCTCATAATTTCATTCTTTTCCATTTCACTACCCAGTTCGACAACACATGTCTTAGCTCCTACTTTTTTGATAGATTTCGGGGCGATCTCTATTTCTAGCTGTTCACCTATGAAGGTTTTAATTTGATTTTTCAGCTCCAGAGTTTCATTTGTTCCTGTCACTAATCCATGTATTACTACATTATATCTTCTTCGTTCCTTTTCTATGACTTCCAATATCTTCTCCACTCTTTCTAATTTATCTCGTACTTTCTCATTTCCTTTTCTTATTTCTTGATTTTCTTTTTTCAAGCGTTCATTTTCCTGGTTTAGTTTTAGGAGTTCTTCGTTAAACCCTCTCTGTTGCTTTTTTATTTCTTTAACTTCCTTATTAATTTCCTTCTGTTCTATCTTCATATCTTCTTGATCTTTGCGTATTTCCTCCATAATCCCTAGTATCTTATCTAATGTTTCTTCGGCTTCCTCTTTTGTTTTTCTATTTGGAGACCTTTTTGTTTTTTCAGACCGTCCGAGAAACTGCTCAAGATTTCCCACTCTTTTTTTTATTTTCCCCTCGTCCGTCGTATATTCCTCACTATCTCTGTTCTTTATTTTTTAGCCCAATATTTCGCACCGAATTCGAGTGCTTCCTCAGGGGATCAAAATGTGAACTTGTTTTTTCTGGAGAAATTACTCATATGTTTGTGATATTGTAAATTAATAAAATTAATGTCAACGGACGTACAGTTAGTTGTTTTGAAAGTTGTTTAAAATGTAATTTCAAAACAGCTAAGTGTACGTCCGTTGACATTAATTTTATTAATTTACAATATTACAAACATATGAGTAATTTCTCCAGAAAAAAAAAGTTCAAATTTTGATCCCCTGAGGAAGCACTCGAATTCGGTGCGAAATATTGGGCTAAAAAATAAAGAACTGACTTAATTAATTTTAGTTAGTAATTAATTAAGTTTAATTTTGCTGGATTCCCCAAAAACACCCTTTCATATATATATATAGATAATTATTTCGTGATCTTTGTATGTTATGGTAGATTTAATTAGTTGGCGATTTAAGGTCTGGTTTTACTCAAAAATGCATATATTTAAAACAATCTTACATGTTTCGGCAATATATATATATATATATATATATATATATATATATATATATATATATACATATATATATTTATATAATGGGTGTTTCAATAAGAGTGCAAGATTTGAATTGCCTGCCATGTTTGATAGTCATAATGATACGTGATTATGATGTAACAGATCGAAAACTGACAGATGGGAGTTAGTAAACATGGAGCATTATACGACAGAATAACGCGTACTGATTGTTAAACATTATTATCAAAATGATGAAAGTTTGATTGCCAGCATTCGCAAAGTGCGTCCAATATTCGGTCGACAGAATGTTTCTAATTCAGCTACAGCGATAAAAATAATCGAAAAATTCGAAAGGACTGGTGCGGTTAGTGATGTGAAACACACGACACGAGCTCGTAGAGGTCGTTCAGAACAAAACATCACGGCAGGAGTGTGGCCGATAGTCGAGAGACGTCGATTCGTCACCGTGCACAAGAATTGGGCATTACAAAGGTCACTCTTCAGCGTATTATGACTCAAGATTTGCATCTCCACACTTACAAAAATCCAATCGACTCAACAACTTCTGCCAACAGACCATGCACAGTGAAGAGAGTTCACCAATTGGATACTTGAGCAAACAGAAGTGAATGCCGATTTTGCGGACAAAATCATTTTCAGTGATGGCCTCATCACTGAAAATGATTGCCACCTTGATGGCTGCGTAAATCGGCAAAACTGCCGCATTTGGGGCTCAGAAAATCCACGAATGATTCATCATAAAGCAATGCATCCGAAACATGTTACTGTTTGGTGTGCATTGTGGTCTGGAGGAATAATTGGACCGTATTTCTTTGAAGATTATTATCGTGATACGATAACACAGTTTTTTGTGCCTCGATTGGAAGATATTGCTCTTGACGACATGGTCGTTTCAATAGGACGAGGCCACATGTCATACCGCCCGTGAGACATTCATTGTCTTGCACGAGTTTGCTCCTGGTCGTGTCATTTCCCAGTCTGGTGAACAGAATTAGCCGCCACGTTCTTGCGATTTGACACCTTTGGGTTTCTGGCTGTGGGACTATTTGAAGTCACGGGTTTATGCCGTTAAGCCCGCAATCACCGAAGCATTGAAGGTCGAAATTAGAGGCTCTATCAATGTAATATCGCCACATGTATACAATAATGTTATTGCGAATTTTGTCGAAAGAGTATGCCTATGCCAGCAAAGCCATGGCGGTCATTTACAAGATATTTTGTTTCATACATAATTCCCAAATGTATACATTATAAATCAATAAATATTTCAATACTTTACTACAGAAAACCATGTTTTATTGAACCTTAAAATCTTGCGCTCTTATTGAAACAGCCTTTATAAGTAAAAATTACATTAACGGGTGATCGGTCTGTCAAGTAAAAATAAAACTCCTTTATTCCACTCTATATTTCATAACGCATTGGTTACTTCATCAGGAGTGTAAATCAGAGTTAAAATTTACCAAATAACGGCACTAAACATGTTAAAATTCGTCAACTTTAAAACATCACATCAATCTGTTGTTAGTTTGTCGTCAACCTCTTAAACACAAATATGATATATTTGTGATCATACTTGTTTTTAAGAGGTTGACGACAAACTAACAACATATTGATGTGATGTTTTAAAGTTGACGAATTTTAACATGTTTAGTGCCGTTATTTGCTAAATTTTAACTCTGAATTACACTCCTGATGATGTAACCAATGCGGTATGAAATATAGAGTGGAATAAAGTAGTTTTATTTTTACTTAACAGACCGCTCACCCATTAATGTAATTTTTACTTATACAGTACGGTCGATAATACTTTATAGTCTATATATATATATATATATATATATATATATATATATATATATATATATAGGGTAAACCTAATCAGTAGGCGATTAAAGGTATGTATATTACTTCAAAATATATGTATTTAAAAAACTCTACATGTTTCGGCTGTATACGCCTTTATCAAGAGAATACAAAATATGACAAGCGATTGTATTCTCTTGATAAAGGCGTATACAGCCGAAACATGTAGAGTTTTTTAAATACATATATTTTGAAGTAATATACAGACCTTTAATCGCCTACTGATTAGGTTTACCATATCATACCAAGGTCACGAAGTTATTATATTTATACTTAGCACAAGGCGTGTAGTGCTAACCAAAGTGAACAATTACACCATGAAATTTACAATCATATAAACGATGAAAACCAGAAAATCCTCAAGGAATATATGAAAATTAGGAAAAAACTGGCAAACCAGATCAATAGAAGAAACTTTTTGGTAAGATGCAGATCGTTACAAATAACACCTACATTTATAAAAATGAAAAAACTTGACAGATTTCATTTCACTATTTCAAAATTGAAAACTAAATTTCAGATTCATATTTTGTATTCTCTTGATAAAGGCGTATACAGCCGAAACATGTAGAGTTTTTTAAATACATATATTTTGAAGTAATATACAGACCTTTAATCGCCTACTGATTAGGTTTACCATATCATACCAAGGTCACGAAGTTATTATATATATATATATATTGAAACGAGTAAATAAAAGTAGCAATATATACAAGAGGCAGCAAATAAGCAAATAATATGGACTGAAGAGAAAGTTAAATTACGCAGTAAATTAATAGTTTACTGTAAAGTAAATTAAATGTGAATTAAGTAAATAAAATAATCTCTACAGAACTGCACAGAGTTACTTTGAAAACATGTCGCGGCCGGATATGTCGTGGAAACAAAGAACGCCGGACGGCGTTTTGTATGCCGAACAGAACGTGGAGTCAGATGTTTTTCTTGCGAAGGTTTTGAACAGAAGAAGGGAATTTGTGTAGAAGAGAACACTGGTTTAGGAACGGATAGATTTGTTTTATAGCCTAGAGTGGATAGGGATCGAAGTTGAGGATGTTTCGAATTGAGAACTAATTAAAAGCGCGAGCTAAGAGATGCGATATTAATGAAACAAATATCATTAAAATATCCATTATAAAAAAAGCTTTAAGATGATAAGATAAGATGATTAAGATGACATTGTCATAATTATGAAGAAGTATACGTGATTAATTCAATAACTAAGTCAAAATGGAACGTATTGCTAAGAATTCGAAAAGAACTTATGTACTCGAATTTGGCGTTCTATGAAGTAGATTTTTTGGAAGGGTCAACTGACCAAAATGATAACAAAAGAAAGGCTTTCTCTTTGAAAATACGAAATATACACAGAAAATGTCTAAACTTGAATTAACATTTTTAAATTCGAAATATATTTGAAGAAATATAATTTCAAATTAAATTAAAACATTCTCATATATACGAAGTGTAACACTAACAGTTAATGTTCTATTGGAATTATTAGTGACCCTCTTCTTTTTGTATCGAGTACAATTTTTTCGACTCCTAGATGGTTTCGCTTGCTAATTTTACTTATTCCAACCTATGTGATTTTATACCAGACAGAATTAATCCAATTTTTGTTTGGAGTCAAGAACGACCTTCTGGTTTTTTATGTTTTCGGTTCTTTTCGATAAATTTGTTAGAACAATCTGACGGGACACAACTCTTGATTGTCTTGGCCAATTGCTTTTCGTCAAATTTTTATTTCATCATTCTGCTGTTTTGGAGAACGCCGTATTGTATTCTATGCGCCTTTTATAAAGGCGTTGGTGTTCTTCGTGAAAAAGATCTAGGAGGCAGGACGTAGGCTCATTTTCTTTCCTTTCCGGGATGATTTCATCGTAATTCAAGGCAATAATCTCGATTTATTTTGTACAGTTAAAGGTGCGTCACTTACTTTCCGCTTCTACGGCAAACGTTGGAGTTCCTAGCGTTTTGTGTATTTTGAGCCTTCACAAAAGTCGAGCCTTTACGAAAATTCCCCTTGAAACGGATTTAACGTTTGTAGTCATTAGAATATTTTCCTTCTAATAATTTTGCAATAATATCACAAAATTACCTACACTGATTTTATATATAACTTTCCGATCTCACAGTATTCGTAGGCTTCTTATTTTTTTTGTGGATTCTTCTATATTTTGTAACAAAATGCTTCGAAACGTAACACGTTCATTAAATTTTTACAAAATGTAAAGTCATTTTTTTGTCTGTAACAAGGTAATAAAGCATGATAAAAAATAACAATGGTAAATAAGAGGTACAACTTCTGTAGTATGTTTATAATAGTATAAGAATTATCGCTACGAACGGAAATTAGATTTACACAATAAATTGACGAGTATAGTAAATACATTCGTAACCATCGAAGATCAAAACTTAACAAATATTCGAATGAAAAAATTTATTTTTATGTACTCTAATTTATAATAACACTTTAGTAGGTATCATCTGTACGATGTATTATGCGTAAATAATAACTATTTTAAGTGACTAATATCTAATACAATGTATGTGTAAGAATACGAAAAATTGTACATTACAAAACGTCACTACCAAATTTCGATTATTTACACTATTAAGAATATTTAGCCGACAAAAATAAACACAAGTACATCCCACTTTTTACCGGAATTATTATGCACTAGAATAGCGATAGAACTAGTTTTTCTGATTAATACATGGTGGACAAAAAATTCCGGTACACCGAAGTAAATGTCTGTCAATATAAGAAAAATTATTTTTTTTTCCTTTTTTCACAAGAAATATAAAAAAAGGTTCCTTAACATTTTATTCAATAAGAAAAAGTCAGGAAACAGTAAATTGGTTTTGTCGACTAGGTTTTACATCTACGTTTCCACACAATTTAAACTATTAATAATGCGTACTACTTCCACGAACTTGACTTCTGCTATGTAGCGTGATAAATTTTGAATGCAGTTCGCAACCTCTTCTTATGTAATGTTTTCCCTTTCTTCACGAAGAGCTATTCGAAGATCTCGAATGGTTAGCGATATAGGATGTCGGTGCCGAACACGTCGCCCTAATGAATTCCATTTTCGATTATTTTCGATAGGGTTCAAGGCCGGGCTTCGGGATAGCCATAAGCTTATCGCATCCAAATATTGCTCAACTGCAAATTGCATTAGAGTAAGGTTCTCACCTACGAATGGAGCAAATAGTACGTCGTGATCAGCTAAACACTCGTTGATTTACTTAACAGTCATCATGGTACCATTTTCAATGGGAATAAGCTCAGTTTTCGCGTACAGTGAAATGCCAGCCCAAACCATTATACCGACTCGCCCAAATGCCATTCTTGCAAATCTACAACACGCTGAAAGTCGTTCACCAAGCCTTCTTTACACACGCTCTCGTCGATCTGATGAACGCAGACTAAAATAAGATTCATCCGTGAACAATACGGAGCTCCATTCATCCATTGCCCAATGTCTATGTCCACGGGGAAATCGTAATCGCCGAAACAAGTAGTAGGTTTCCTAGACATCAATCCATATTCCTTCAATCTTCGACGAACGGTTCGTGCAGAATCTCCAGTACCGTAAACGTCTTAGACTTGGTGAGACACAATTGTCGATGACAAACCACGATCGTGTAGGGTAGATAACACCATAAAACAGTCTTTTCACCGGTTTGTGATGCGAGGTCTGTCTGATCCTGGCCTTCTTGTGTATTCCCCAGTTTAACGATGTCGCTGTAATGCGTCTTGGACAGTACTCCTGTGAATATTCAAGACAGCAGCGATGTATCGAATACTGCGTCCATCTTCAACCAATAAGTGTCAGTCTGACAGTTCAAATGATACACCAAGATTTTAGTAGATGAGTTGGATTTTTGGGTTTGTAGTTATTTTTGTTTTTCTTTTGGCTGTTTTAATAAATTAAATGTTTTGTAATTTCCGATTCTTCTTTCATAGATAATATTTTATGTCATGTGAAAAAAAGAAAATGAATTTTAATTATAATAACAGACATTTACTTCAGTGCCCGGAATTTTTTTTTGTCCGCGAGTGTTTATTACTGAAGGTAACATTTATTTAACATTTGATCCAATTACTTAAACAATTGATAATATCAAAGACTCAAATTCTGTCGCGTAAAAGACCCTAGTTATATGTGACGATCGACGATATAGGATTTTCAGGAATTATGAAAGAAAATTTGTAACAAGGAAATATTTTCTTCTGTACACCATCTCTAGGAATGCTATAGTATTTCAAAGTGACGAATTTATATACATATGCCATTGTTTTATCAATATTTATTTAAATAATTAAGTAGATTAACTAGGTACATTGTCCAGAAGATTTATGGCAAACTTTAATGTTATTGTATGATGAATTACTTTCTGCTCTGGCCGACAAATATTAAACAATTTTAGAAATCCGTGCACATATTGTTGTCTGTAATGATATTAAGGTTCACAATTATACACATTTATTTGTATTTTGTGTGTATGTATATGTGTGTTATGTTAGTGTGCGTACAAGAGTTCGAAACTTGTCATACCGGTTAACTATTTGTAACGTGGAAAGTAACAACCAATCCGAGGCGGGGCAGTAAATCAATTGTCACTATTATAAATCGATGCTCAACTGTTAAACTTCCATGGCTAATGCGTCCAAAGTACCTACACACATTCTACGGGAATCGTTTACCTTAGCCTCCTCTTCTCGGTCGAGTCGGTCTCCTCGTTTTTCTCTCCTCTCCTTTAAACTGCTTGTTCTCTCCGTTCTTCAGCTTCATCCTCGCGTCGTCGAGTTCAACTAAAGAAATCCCAAATTCTTTAATTGCCGCCTCTGCTGCCGAGATTATTTATCCTATTAACGATACAACGACTTCGACACCCTTATCTAATTTAATTGATACTGATACTAACTTCCTTCTAATTTGCCAATTTGATAATTGTGTTTCCTTAAAATATAATTTTAGTGTTTTAAGGGAAAACTAATGAATTGCAAGTTAACCTCGAGAATAACGAACATAATTTATAAACTCGCTACACTTAATTAGATATTTCAAGTATTTTTCATGCGTTATTTATTATTATTTATTAGTTATTCACATGGTGAAATACGTGACATTTATATCATTAAACGTTTGCTATTATTCTACGTAGTATTAATAAAATTGTTCGATATCTTCTTTACATTTTTAGCCGAAATAGTTATAAATTATACTCGTTGGAATTGTATTTGATAACAAACGCAAACTGGTCTGTTTAACAAACCAAAGAGAAAAAATTTGTTGTACTAAACAATTAAACATTCATAAATATATCTATAATAAAATACACTTTCGGGAAAACAATATTGGGTGACCTTGAAAGAAAAAGACAACGTATGGAAAATTGCAAGAAGTAATTACCTTTCATACAAAAAATCGCTATAATCGCCGCTACAAGCAACACTAATTTAGTGTGGACATAGTCTTCGCTGTGGTTAGGTGCACCCGCCATAGTATCCTACGCGAATATTAAATATACTGAGATGATTTTAATTTATGGCAAAACAAGACAAAATAGTCTTGCGCCAAAATATTTGAAATCAGAACATTTCCCAAATCGACGTCTTCCTTAGACTAAAATAATTGTAATGGACGTGTATTGACTTCGGGATACAGAATCAGTAATTCCACGTTTCGAAGGTCGTGGCCTTCAAAGATCACGCAGAGTGCAACAAGCAAAAGAGGATGCTTTAAATATCGTAGAGTCCCGGCTAAGTACGGCAAGCCTAGCACGAGAAGTAAATATGTTTCAAACACGGTGCGTCACATTTTCAAAACTAATTTACTTCATCCTTATCATATCTAACTTAACAGAATTAGATTTGCTCCTCCGAGTTACCATCTGTAAGTGTTGTCAAGACAGGGAAGTTCGTCAGCCAGATCTTGCTTTAGTAATTCTCTTTACCGACGAATCTACGTTTACCAAAGACGGTATTTTGAATTACCGTAATATTCACCACTACGAAAATTTTCACGATATACACGCAAGTTACTTCCATTTAACTATATTTCCAAAGACTGTTGACATATTCGACATAAATATTATTGATATCCACAAAAAGAAAGAATGCGAAGACCATATATTGTATAAATATTTGCTAAACAAACTACAGTGTTCACCATTTATCATATTCATAAGAAGTCTAAGTCTAGGAATTCCATCGGTTTTTGTGCAGGTCTATGAACTTGAATTATCAGCTGTACTTACGTAAATTTGGATAAATAAAGATATGAGCCGACTTTACTACATTTTGGCCCCAGAAATTTTTGATGAATCACAAATTTTTTTTTTTTAATTTTGAGTTAGGTATTTATACGTATTCTTCAGATTTGCAGAGTTTGGACGCTATTCAGCGTAAAACTTGTATAGAATATGAATCCGAAATATTTTCCCTAAACTGTTTCGCAAACGCGAGACAAAAATCATTAAAATATTTAGTAAAATATTTGTCCCGTCACTGCATTTTGTTTCGACTATAACTAGGCTCAGTCAATTTCGATCGTTATACATGTACATTTCGATTAAGCCTTACGCAGCCGATGAACTAACTATTCGATATGATTTACAGCAGAGGCCTCCAAACTTTTTTTCTCATAGACCACTTTGAAAGTTTTGCTGGTTCCGGTGGACCCCCTGCAGCTACATTTCAACCATATTCCCAAAACTCGACAAAAAATGTGAAGATTAGATCTAACTATGGAAATTTGCGTTGCGGCTGAGTTATTGGTTAATTAATTAATTGATTGTGCTGTGAGTGGATGTCAAAAAAGTAAAGTTAGCCAACCAAAAAAGTGATTCCATCCAACTTTACTCCTTTGACATCTACTCACAGCACAAGAAACCAATCAACTCTCACATATTTCATTTAGTGGTAAAAATAAAAAGAAAAATAGTATATTTCCTTGTGTTGTACTTATTCAAATATGTAATTTTTACACTATTAATTATTATTGTTATCATATTACATTGTAATATGATAACAGTCGTAATATAATTAAAATTAAATATTAATAGCGTTACGTAACTTCTACAATTACAATAACAAAATAGTCATAATTTTAGTGGGAGGGATGTGCTTGATGGATTGACAGCAAATTATCAATATTTGGCTTCAGTTTTGTTAGGAATAACCGCAAATCTCCCCGTTCTGTGATACCCAATCTGCTCCTTCTTTTTGTTAAAAGGTTTGTAACGACACTAAAACTTTTCTCGACAAGATATGACGAGGGAAACGCTATCAAAAGCTTTCTCGCAATTCCCCACAGTCCAGGATATTTTTCGGGTATTTCTGCCTGTATCCAAAATGTTTGATACCCTCTTTTAAATTTCACCTTCCGTTCCTCATTAGTGCTAAGCTCGAGTAGCTCCTATTGTAATATCACATTCTCCACTTCCGTTTCATCAAGTGTATTTATGATCCACGGTGGTATTTCCATCGTCAGAATATCTTCAAATCTGATTTTAAAGTAATCATGCATTGCAATTAAATGTTGAACGTATGTGTGAATATCCTCATCAAGGATTCTACCTGTGACAAGTTTGAAAACTGGGAAAATTTGCGCCGACTAATATTTTGCTTCATAAATTTGAATTTTCCAAGAAAAGCTGAAATTACACCCTTTGTTTTTATTAAATTGAGGTGTCCGCTTGTAATTGTAAGTTAATGTTATTAAATTTTTTGAACAAATCTGTCAAATACGCGATGTCTGCATTCAAATTGATCAGGTTTTCTTTTAAATCTGGATCTTTACTTTCCAGAAACTCTAAAACTGATTCAAAAAGTGAGAAAAATTTTGTTAAACATGCACCTTTCGTCAACCAGCGTACTTCAGTATGTAAGAGCAATCGTTGGAAGTCTTCATCATTTTCATCGCACAATTGTGCAAATAAACGCGTATTCAATGCATTGCTTCTTATTTTGTTAACTGCATTAATCACAAATTGAAGCGATTGGTGCAATTTATCACTCAAATTTTTCGCTACTAGGTGTTGTCGGTGGATGACACAGTGAATTGCAGTTACCTCTGGTATAATTCTTTAAGATGGCTTATAAACCCACGACATCGCCAGGCCATGGCGGGAGCTCCATCTGTTGCCACCGAAATAACGTTTGTGAATGGAATCGATTTTTCCTTACAAAAATCACTCAGGACATTAAATATTGATTCACCTTTAGTGTCCATCTCCAAAGTTTTCGCGAATAGTAGCTCTTCATGAATTTCTTCCTCCATAACAAATCGAACATATGCCAATAATAATGCTTCATTACCAGGTAAAGTTGACTCGTCTAGTTGAATAGAAAAATGAGTTGTTTGCAGATAATTACACAAGAAACTTTCAATATCAGAGCTCATTTCATCAATACGTCTTTGTACAGTGTTGTTACACAAAGGAATTCCTTTGAGTATGTCTCTAATGGAGATTTGTGCAGAACAGTTTTTAAAACCTCTTCAACAGTGGGTAAAATTAACTATTCTCCAATGGCGTGCGATTTTCCAGATTTCGCTATAAATAATGAGATATTGTAAGATGCCCGCAAGCCATCATCGTTACTTTCCGACATTGAAGCGAACATACTGTACACGTTGGGTCTCTTTTCATATTTTTCCTTCAATGTTTGAAAATATTTCAAATCTTTACCTATTTTATCAGGATGACATCTTCTTAGATGATCTTCGAGCTTCGATGGTTTCATAGAGTCATTGCTCAAAACTTTGTTGCATAATAGGCATATGGGCAATCGCTTGTCTGCCTTTGATGGAAGAAAACAAAATTTTAAATAATCAATACTGTACTGTCGACATTTCTTCTTAGATTCAGCCATGTTTCGTATCAGTTACCTACCTGCAAATAAAAAAAAAACTTTGTTGTAGTAATCTTAAGGCGGTCTTACTTAACAGGATTTGGCTATTTTAACAGGATTAATTGATTATTGCAATGAAATAAACAAAGTACCGGCGGCAAACTGATTCTAATAATTAAAAGCTATAAATCGCTAAGATCAATAATTGAGTTTTATGAAAACGGCTGACCCGATTTTAATGTAATGTAAAACATTTGTTCGCTAATTATATTTTGATATATTTCTGTAAATTCGATAGAAAATACTTGTAAATAATATTTTGATATCAAAACTTCGCGATTTTAATTATTTATTTATTACTTTGATGCACGTTACGAGTATGTAGTATATAAAGACACGTACAATTGATGAAAATATATTTAATTATTAGTGAACCACCACACAGTCGGGTAATAAAAAAATTACTAATAAAGTAGGGACAAGAAGTTCAACCTTTCTCGGCTTTCTGTTCTTTTATGGAAGTATCTAATAATGGCTCTGGTCAGTATTTAATTTTTAATACGTACCTACTACACGCAAACATTACAAATCTCCTATCGCAGGTGGGTTGGAAGAGATTTCTTTTAGGAATAAGCCTCACCTTTTGTACCTACGTATTCTTTTGTAATTTGTCCATTTTTTGTTTACTTACGTGTACAATAAATTGTAAAATAAATAGATAAATAATAAATAAAATAAAAGTATGTATAACAAATAGGCAAGTAAGTACTTACTTTTCCGACAGTGGCAAACACTAACATCGATTCACTTTACTTTACTTTTCTTTTCGAAATTCGGGAAACAAATGAGTAACGTTTATCCGTGGCATTCGTATTTATATTGGTGAAGAATCAAACAAGTTCATGCAAGATTGCAAGCAGACACACCACAAGTCGTACTTCGTCCCTTTGCACGTCTGAACAAGCATTGCGGACGGCGGCAGCGGCAGCGTTTTGCAAGTCTCGACACGTTGTACTGAATATGGAATATGCAAGTTTTTACAAGTAACAGTCGCTGAGCTTCTTAAAATATTATGGTGAACTCAAGCCAACATTTTGGTTCTTCACTATCGAAACCAGATAAATTTTCGTGGACCCCCGCTTACGAATTGTGAACCCCCATTTTTTTGTCACGCCAACGTAGACCCTCGTCGAGTCTCCCGTGAACCCCTGGGGGTGCACCTGGACCACTTTGGGAATCAATGATTTACAGTTTCTTCATGTAAGCATAAAAAAAATTATAAATAGTTCACAGCTGATATATTCGTACGTAATTCAATTGAGGTCATTAAATCCTAAGCATGCAATGCTGCTAACCTGTGGAATTTTTATAACATCTAAAATGTTACCTTCTAGAGTTTTTATAAACATAAACATTGCAGCGTAAAGCTGCTGAAGGACAAGAAATTAAGTATGAATAACAAACTGAGATTATATGAGACACTCATTAGGCCAGTAGCAACATACGCCGCCAAGACGGCATCGCTTACAGTGGGAGAAGAAGAAAAGCTAAAAATTTTAGAACCCCGTGTAATACGAAAAATACAATCCGCAAACCCACAAGTTTGATATCTCAAAGTAACCAGGAGAAAAAGTAAATGTTGCAGTGAACTGTGTCTTTGCTTATTAGGTCAGCTCACAACAAATGTCCGGACTAGTTCAATCGTAGATACTTCTGCTTGGAACTTCCTTCTCTCGAGGTCTTGCTCTCGTACGAGCAAGAATGTGGAAAATAATAAAATTCAAAATGTCATTAATAAAAAATACTCTTTACTAAATGTGAAGAGAGCTAAAGCATGATTAACTAAAGCTTGGAGGAAACAGTCTGTGTGATAAATTACACACACACAGAGAAAAACCTCCTGTGACACGCGAGCAAACATAAAACTAATAGATAATTAAGAAAATTTTCAAATTCAAATTCTAAATTATAACCCCTAATTTCAAACGTAAACAGACAAAACGACAAACCGTACTTAACTTTACCTGTGCAAACAAAACACAAGGCCAAATCTCCCCTCCAATCTTGACAAAAATGTTCTAGAAAATCGTGACACAAAAAACTTCCTCATTCAAAAAATATGGTAATTTTCTTATCTAACTATATTATAAGTTAATATAGAAATAAATCAAAATTACAAATAAGCACAAATATCAGCAAATTATCGAAATAGGAATTTATATAAAGCAACTGCAAAAAGTATACTTAGTAAGTAACTCATTTACTCGCAGAAAAAAACTATAGTAGCGAGAGATACCAAATATAATTAAACTTAATCCAAACGAGATCATCAACACTCGTAAAATTCGTAAATGAAATTAACTGCACAACAAAAACACTAAAATAAAATAAACCGACTTTAAATCAATTACAACAGGAAATAAAAAATGAAGTTTTTTTATATCCCGACCATATGCTTCAACAACTCTGGTATCTCTGTCGATGAAAAACCGAAAAAGATCGGACATCGCACAATAAAGCTACAAAATAAGGCCGCAAGACGGACTACATCCTAAACAAATTTATTATACGGTTCTGGCCAAAATAATAAATTCAAAAATATAAACATTTAAATATACACTATAAAATCAAAATACATTTTAAATAAATGTCATAAATACAATATAAGTTCAATATAATTCTTCTTCGGGGAAAAATTCACTGCAATGTGTTTACCATACCTCCCCATCACGAAAAACATTAATAAAGTTGTGAAAGAAAGAGGACTCCAAGTTGCCTTTCGGTCCGAAAATACTATCAAAAGTCTCCTAGGGAATACTAAAGATAGAGTTAATTTTAATTCGAAATCAGGTATATACGAAATTATCACATATTAAATACAATAGACCGGATAAATCTAACGTTACCAACCATGCTTTAAGTACACTACACAATGTGTCTATTAAAGGGTTAAAGCTTATAAAGGGCATTAATAACCCCCGCGATCTTGACGCCTACGAAAGCATTCATATCGCTAAAAACAAACAACATTTCATGAACGGTAATATAGCACTAATCTCCTTCACTTGTCTCTTTTCATTCTTAGAACCATAAAAGGGTCGTCGACGTTTTAAATTGAAGTATTAACACATGTTGAGTGCCGTTTCCTTAAGAGAGGTAATTTTTGTCGATCTTTCGTTCGATATATTTCAAATTGGAGTATAACCATATGTGAATGCCGTTTCCCTAAGAGAGGTAAGTTTGTCGATCTTTTCGCTAGATATATATGCATGTTTAAATTAGTCTATACTTGGACGCCGTGTAAAGTAGTTGTTGCGTAAGCGGTATTCTAGCTTTACTGTGCCCCGTGTTCGGCACCTTGATTAGTGGTTTTACCTACTGATGATGACAACTTAGTTGTCGAAATACGTATTTAGGATACGATTAATAATTGTGGTAAGGAGTTATATACCTTTTTTAAGTTTTTGCTTAACCACGGTCTCCAAAGGAAGACTTTTCACAATGACTTCCCGGTCAAAGGAGTTTAATAGATTTCATAAGTTATATATTAAAGTTAAACTCATAAGTAGAGCTGAGGATGTTTTCGGTACGGCAGGACCGTATGTAGTGCATCCCCACCAGCGTATAAACACGATGCAGCGAAACACTTTAGTTAGTCGTGAACTGGCAACGTGAGCGTGTATTGTCTTGAGCTCTATTTAATAAATATGACGGACGTGCCCAAGCCAAGAAAGCGCCCATTGTATAACGACGTGAAGAAATTTATCCGAGACTTTCCCGATTTGTATTATAATGGAGCAAAAGTGGTTTGTAAATTATGCGATAAACAGTTACTTTGCTGGGACAAATACGACTGTAAAAGACATGTTGAAAGTGTACACCACAAAGACAAAAAAAATAATGTGCTGTCTAAAACGCAATTCATTTTCAATTTATTGACAATGCTACTCGTCTGCGATGTGCCAGTTCACCTGCTAGATAAAAAAGCCTTTCACGACTTTTGGAATAAATACAATTCCAACAAAAAGCTACCGTCACGGAGAACGTTACTCACCTCTTTACCAATTGTGCGTGAGGACATTGAAAACAGAATGAAAGCAGTAGGAAATGATAAACAGTTATGGGTATGTGTCGACGAAACGACAGATCGAAAAAAACATTCTATTGTGAATATTATAGTGCGTGTACTAGATCCTGTCAAATCAACATTTCCCATTTTATTAGCCAGCAAAAGATTGGAAAAGTGCACTAGCGAAGTAATTACGAAGGTAGTGCTCGATACGCTACAAAAATTTCAAGTTTCAACTAATCAACTCCTGATGTTTATGAGCGATGGTGTTGCGACAATGCGTTCTGTAGGCCGTTCTTTTAAAGCAGATTGTGAGAGACTTTTGCATGTGACATGTAAAGTTCATGCTTTACACCTTGTGGCACAAACTATTCGGCAATGTTATCCAGAGGTGGATGCATTAATAGCAACCACAAAAAAAGTGTTTCTAAAATCTCCCAAACGAATTCGAGAGTTTCACAGTCGGTGCCCTGGTATTCCCGAACAACCAGAGCCAATCCTTACACGTTGGGGAAGTTGGTTAAAGGCGGCATTTTATTATGCCAAGTATTTCCAACAAATAAAATCTGTGGTTCTACAATGCAATCCTGCCGAAGCTGTAGCCATTAAGGAAAGCCAGAGACTCTTTCAAAACCCTTCCCTTGATGCAGATTTACAAACTATTTATAACAATCATATAGGATTGTTTAACGCAATCGAGAAATTTCAAAATACTGCATTATCGTTAGCGGAGTCACTGCAAATACTGGACGATGTACACTCCCAGCTATGCGCAGTAAATGACAACAAAAATGTTAATGTAATAGAAAAGTTCGAGAGTGTGATAAACAATGATTTTGATTTTACCAGATTAAAAGAAATTAGCAATGGTGCAAGTGTAGATTCGGTCTCTATCTATAAAGATTATTTTAATTGTGCGTGTGTTACATCCGTAGATGTCGAGAGGTCTTTCTCAAAATATAAAAAAATTTATTCATCACGGCGTACATCGCTCACCGCTACAAATATGGAAACGTATCTAATGCTACAAACTTACTGCAAGTCTTATCCACTTGGCGCTCTGCTATAATAATCGTAAATAAGGTAAGTGTGTTATTTATATACAGTACACATAACTGACATACCTAAGTGATATAAATAGCGAATGCACGTAAAGCAATAAAATCACGCATGCATCACCGATTGAAACAAGGTCATTATATTCGTGCGTTTAACTGAATACTATCCTGGTACACCGCAAACATCCCCAGCTCTACTCATAAGTACATATATTAATTTCCTGAAACGGTGTAAAAGTAACAATGTTTTTCCTAAATTCATGAACGTAAATGTAACGACAAATTGTAGAAATATCGATAAGGTCATTTCATATGCAAAAATGAAATGGTTGAACCTAGAAATGAAATATCTGTACAATAAATGTAGTAAATCGGAATTAGAATTATATAATTTGCATTTAAAATTAACTAAAAGCATGAACAATAAGGAATTTGGAGAGTGGTGTAACTTTTATAGGAAAATAACGGAAATTAAAGACCATAAATTGAAAAAGAAATGTTTAAAACTTAATAAGAAATTCAGAAATTTATGTCCACCAAAAAAGTATATTAATAGAATACCTATAAAAGAAACACTAATGATCAATCAATCATCCGAGAATTTTAGTGATGTAGAAATAGATTTGTTAAACAAAGGTTAAAATACTGTTTGCCAAGCCGTCAGATTCCTATAGAACAGGTGATTGCAAGTATCGAAACTTTGATTAAGTATTTTGAACAAGGGCCAAAAAACTTTATTCAAGAAGCTTATAAAACCCAAATCGATAAGAATTTGCATAAGCACAAACAGAAGTCGGTCAATAAAGAATGGAATATCATTAAAACTCTTAGATCGAAGGATTGTTTTTACCTAAAAGCAGATAAAGGGAACAAGTTAGTAATTATGGACAAAATCGACTATTTTCAAAGGGTCAAAAATTTAATTGCCGAAGGTCCGTATGTAGAAATTAAGAGAAACCCGTTACCTAAAATTATTAGTGACACAAAAGACGCGTTAAAGAAATGTCCAATTTTAATAACTTCTACACAAAAGTATAAATTGAATGTTAGTAATCCTTTAGTACCAAGAATGTATTGTTTGCCGAAGATACATAAACCAGGTAAGTCGATGAGACCTATCGTTTCTGGTATCAACTCACCGACTTACTTGGTTTCCAAATGGTTAGTGAATGAATTTAAAAATTTACCCGTAAAACCAGAAAATTTTTCAGTTAGTAATTCCTTAGAATTTGTTAAATTAATTAAAGATTGTGACTGGAAGCCGGGGAAATTTTAGTTTCATTCGATGTAACGTATTTATTCCCCTCGGTACCTATTCCAGAGACTATGAAATATTTAGAAAGCTTGTTCCACAAGAATAACATTGAACCTTCAAAAATAAAGGAATATATGAGATTGACAACTCTCTGCATGACGCAAAATTGTTTCCAAGTAGGAGAAAAATTTTATGAACAGAAACAAGGCACAACAATGGGTAACTGCCTATCTCCTTTCATAGCCAATTTATTCATGAGTCAATTTGAAGTAGAATTTAAAAATAACGCTAAATATTTCCCGAGAGTCTGGATTAGGTACGTAGATGACATTCTCGCGATTTTTGATACACGGAAATGCAAATTAGACATGTTCGTTAATCAATTAAATTTGAAATTTCCGACGATTAAATTTACGGTGGAAAAGGAACACAATGGCAGGATACCATTTTTAGATACTTTACTGATTAGGAATAAACATAAAATAGAAATCGACATTTTCCGGAAAGAAAACAATGTTAATAGATTCATCATCGCGGATTCAAATCATAGTTATCAACATAAGACAGCTTCCTTTAATTTCTTAGTCAATCGGTTACTAAATTTTCCGTTAACAAAAGAGAGATATGACATAGAACTGGATTTCATTAAAAACATCGCGACATATAATGGCTTTGACATAGAAATAATCAATAAATTAATTAGAAAAACAAAAATAATAAATACAATCCGCGAATCCACAAGTTTGATATCTCAAAGTAACCAGGAGAAAAAGTACATGTGTTTACCATACCACCTCATCACGAAAAACATTAATAAAGTTGTGAAAGAAAGAGGACTCCAAGTTGCCTTTCGGTCCGAAAATACTATCAAAAGTCTCCTAGGGAATACTAAAGATAGAGTTAATTTTAATTCGAAATCAGGTATATACGAAATTAGTTGCGATGATTGTAATTTGAAATATATAGGCCAAATAAAACGACCAATAATAACCCGGTTTAAAGAACACATATCACATATTAAATACAATAGACCGGATAAATCTAACGTTGCCAACCATGCTTTAAGTACACTACACAATGTGTCGATTAAAGGGTTAAAGCTTATAAAGGGCATTAATAACCCCGCGATCTTGACGCCTACGAAAGCATTCATGTCGCTAAAAACAAACAACATTCCAAGAACGGTAATATAGCACCGATCTTAACACATGTTGAGTGCCGTTTCCTTAAGAGAGGTAATTTTTGTCGATTTTTCGTTCGATATATTTCAAATTGGAGTATAACCATATGTGAATGCCGTTTCCCTAAGAGAGGTAAGTTTGTCGATCTTTTCGTTAGATATATTTGCATGTTTAAATTCATCTATACGTGGACGCCGTGTAAAGTAGTTGTTGCGTAAGCGGTGTTCTAGCTTTACTGTGCCCCATGTACGACATCTTGATTAGTGGTTTTACCTACTGATGATGACAACTTAGTTGTCGAAAAACGTATTTAGGATACGATTAATAAATGTGGTAAGGGGTTATATACCTTTTTTAAGTTTTTACTTAACCACAGTCTCCAAAGAAAGACTTGTTACTATTGTAAATAATTAATTTCGGATTTAAATAAATTATCATATTGTTTTGGTCTAATTAAATAGCAGGTAGTAATAGCTACGATTGTAAGATACCACAAATATACTATACTATGTAAATATTTTATTCGAAATTTAAAAAAATACATGTGTAATAATAACTATAATAAGTAAGCTAAACAATGTAACTCTTTGTATTTATATTTGCTTTTGTATAGTATTTGTAAACATTTACAATTAAATGCTTTTCTAAATTCTCAAGTAAAGATGACCTTCTGCGATCCGTCAATAATAGCTTCTATGCTGAAAAGCTTCGCTCGGTAATTTGGCGTATTCTTATATTTGCAGATAACTGATGACATATTTCAATAGTTTCATCGTACTTTCCTTGCAACACACTGGATATTCTACTAAGTTGATTAAAGTCCTCGTTTTCCTCTATATATTGCGTTAATTTAATTTTGAACCACTCTCCGATGGTGCCTCTCACATTATAAATTTTATTCTTAAAACTTTGAATCAATTCTATCGATTCCCTGAGTTCTACACCTTGAGTTTCATGTTTCCGTTGTATTTCACTACTAAAACCATAGTTTGCTTCGATAAAAGCTAACTCTTGGCGCATTTGCTGCTTATTTGATATATCTTTGCAATCTGCAATTGCTATCGAGTAGTTTGAAAAAGAGAGAATGAATTCTCTTATCTGTTCAAAGGTATCTGCATAAAATACAGCAGCATCAAGCCACGTGCCCATGTGCCATGTGCCCTATCTTGATATTATGGGTTGTAGTGGCAGTGCCAGACCAGGTAACTTATCTTTGTATGCTTGAATCCTCAGCGGTGCTTTAATAAATACTTTTTTTGTCAAATTGATCAATTAATATCTGGAAATGTATAACGTATTTCTTCTGCTACTCTGTTAACAGAATGGGCCAAACATGTTACTTGAATTAGATTCGGGTAAAAGTCTTCAAATTCTTTGCTGATTTCAATATATGTTACAGCATCCGAAAACTTCAGTAATACCTTGTCGCTTGGAACGGCATTCGGCAAATAAAACCTCGTTAAACTATCGTTTATAAATCTTGTTCTAGTCAGGTTATTTGTTTTCTCCAATTCTTCTGTACCAATTAAAGAGGATTGGCCGGCGCAATTTTCATTGAAAATTCCAATCAATAAGTTGGCAATATAGTGTCCACAACTGTCTGTTGTCTCATCGACTACGCAATAAATATAATTTTCACCTATTTTGTCCTTAATTTTCATCACATTTTCCTCAAATAATAGATTAATATACATCTTTCTTGTAGTTGGGCGACTAGGAATTAACAGTTTGGTATACTTCTCTAAAGAATTTTTAAACGTTGAATTGTCCAACTTTGAAAGTGTAATGTTTGCACTTAGGAAGGCTTACACAAGTCATATTGGAATCTATTCTGTTCTATATTTTTACTTGTCGAAGTGAACGAATGATTCGGAGTAGTTTTTGATGCATTTCTAAATCTTCGCGATATTTCTTTTATGCAAATCAGTTCCTACATGCTGCGTTAATTGAAATTTTTAGTCGCATCGAATCTACAATAATGAATTGCGGATATTAAAATATGAAATTAAACATAAGCAAATATAAACTTACAATTTTGCTGCAATACTTACAAAAATATCAAAAACTTCATTGCTCGTAGATTCATTGGAAATTTCCCGACTTGATAAACACAAATCCGGGAATTCCTGCTGTACGGAAATGCTCATGCGGACTATTAGTGTAATTTTGATATATTATGAATAAATGGTTTTATATATTTTTTACGGTGTACTTTAGAAATAAATTATAAAATATGAACAATTATGCAATTTTATACGAAAGAAGTATTTGTATGCAAGATATAGGTACAAAACAAAAGTAGTCGCAAATGCTTTCTTTTTACGTGACCCGTATAGATCTGCAGGAATTTTGGTAAACATATCATAAATAAAAAATATAATCGCAGCTCTAATTATTACATATTATTTAATCTTATTGCGCTAAATATCTGTTTATATTATTTTTAAGCGAGAATAGTAACTTATTAAATTGATCATTCAACAGGTTAATATGTTTATATTAACGAATTAAGTATATATGTATATACAAGTTATAGAAAATAATTAATAATATTGTTTAATTTATTAATATCCAAACAACAGTCATAAGAAAATGTATTCACAGTAATGTAATGAATATCAACGGCGTGAGTCAGAGGAGATAACAGTGGTGATAACAATGGAATAGAAATAAACCAAACTAATTTGTTTCATTAAACTTAATAACATTGAAAACATTTTACTTATTTAAAATATGCGGAATTTAATAGCATTAGTAACCTGAAAATATCCTCTTTTGAGTCTTAATGTTATTAGTTTCTATAATCAAAATTTTAATGCAAAACCCTTATTTATTAAACGATTAACTTTCAGCTATATCTGCGTATAAAAATTATTTGTAAAATACTGTCCTACTTCATGAATATGTACATGAAATATAAATGTCAAGAAAGACCATTATTGATATTATTACATTGAAAGAATTAAATTATTAATATTTAAGTCTAAGAAAACTGGGGAAAACAGCACATCCTTCGATGAATACCTATTACAGATCGATATTTATTTATAAGTTTACCATACACAATTCTTTTTCACCTCATTTCCTATTCCTCCTCGTATTCTAAATTATTCACACAGTGAAATTATGTGTAAAACTATCCATTTTCAGAAAGCAATCAATTTCAAACATTAATAATATAAAGTAATTCTAGATTTACTGACTGAATAAAAAATCAATAAATTCATTGTTCATTGAGTGAACTCACTTTTATTTCTTTAATTCTGCATGGTAATGAAAATTGGTACATCAAAACATTCGAATTTCATATCAGGGTGTTGTACAACTTTCTAGGATTTTTAGTTTCTAGGACGAAAGTGTTCTGATAAAATATTCTTTGCCACACGTCAAAATTATTATAACGTCATATTCTTGTTTAATTGAATAGTTTTAGAATTTGCGAATTTGTGCAAAGATTGTATTAATTACACTGACGACCAACAATGAAAATGTTTCGAACTCAAAAATATGTATTTTCACCTGCTGAATTCAAAAATCATAATCAAAATAACAGATTAGATCTTGTTTTGAAGATACAGTGACATGTCATGTTTTTTAGGGTCTACATTTTCAGTTTGAGGGAAATTTTGTTCTTGACAAAATACAACGTTCTTCAGCTGTTTATAGGTGACAAACAAAATTACTGTTGCTGTGGTTGTGACTTTCATATTATTTCCATGGTAATTAGTGCAAAATTTCTCGTTTTGGAGTGCTTTTGAAATGTTAAATTTGTCAAATCAATATGTTACGAAAATGTGTAAATTTAGTGAATAATTTTTGTTACATTTATGGTGAAATAACATTTTCGTCACAGAAATGCAATCGTATCAGATTGCGTTTCGGTGAAGACTGCCTACCAGCATTATTTGAGTATGAAGGTAAGGTACCAGGATAAGTTATGGGCTCCAGATATACGTTGTCAGTCTTGTTTAGTTATACTATAAGAATGGCTGAAAAATACAAAACGATCTATGACTTTTCGTGTGCCATAGGTTGGTGGGAGCCTACAAACCATACAGATGAGTGCTATCTCGTGGACTTAGAAATGTTCTTCTTTCCCCGTTCATATAAAGTTGGGTTTGATGAAAAATTTTGTCAAAGTTATAAACCAAAAAGGACAGGCCTTTAAATATTTAAAAGACAAATTTCGTATATTAGGAGACGAAAAATTTAAGAAAGGTATTTTCGTTGGACCAGAAATTCGACAACTTGTAAAGGATCCTGCGTTTAGCCGAGTTTTAGCGGGGAAAGAAAAGAAAGCTTGCGAAGCCTTAAAGCTAGTTATTCATTGATTTTTAGGCAACAAAAGTGATTATAACAATCACTTGGTGATTACTTCTGAGTGAGTACTTCTGGAGAAATACCTTCAATTATTTATTTATTATTTATTTATTATTTATTTATTATTTATTTATTATTTATTTATTATTTATTTATTATTTATTTATTATTTATTTATTATTTATTTATTATTTATTTATTATTTATTTATTATTTATTTATTATTTATTTATTATTTATTTATTATTTATTTATTATTTATTTATTATTTATTTATTATTTATTTATTATTTATTTATTATTTATTTATTATTTATTTATTATTTATTTATTATTTATTTATTATTTATTTATTATTTTTTTTTTTTTTTTTTTTTTTTTATAGTAGGGGGGAATCCTCATGGACTCCTGGCCTCGCCAGAGAGTGCCGGACTCTTACCGACTAAAACCCCCTACTTCGTCGTCACACTCAGCGCGCTGGAACCGCATAGGAAGAACGCATATCATCAGTCGCGCCAGTTTGTCTACAAACTCTATTTATTGTTTTAATCTCTGTTTCGGGCTCTTTCATCCTCCTCTTTTCTGGACATAACCGTGGTAATAAACTTCGCTATTTTGTTCCACTTCGTTGAGGTCTCCATCATCTGGTTCACAATGTCGTTTATTGTCAGTTCTGCTTCGAGTTCTATGATAAGCTGGTTTCTACTTCTAGCCCATCTGTCACATTCTAATATAGCGTGTCCGGGAGTGTCGGGTTCTCCACAGTGAGGGCAGGCATCGTCGTCGGATTTCCCTATCCTCTTGAGGTAGCTACGAAAATTGCCATGGCCTGAGAGGAACTGTGTTAGATAATAGTTCAGCCTTTTGTGCTGGCATTTTACCCAGGGTATCAGGTCCGGTATTAATCTCCTAGTCCATTCCGCTGTCGCCGCCTGCTCGGCCCATGCAGTTTGCCACTTGGTCAGGGTATTCCGTCGCTCTCTTGTCTTCGTATCGTTGGTGTGCCCGGTTTCTGAGATATGAAGTTGGAATCTCTCCCCTGCCAGTAGCTGGAGAGGTGGGATTGCTGTTATCACTTGTATTGCGGCTTTCGAGATCGTTCTGTAGCCACTGCCAATTCTAAGGAGTAATCTTCTTTGCGTCCTTTCTAGCATGTCTTTGTATTTATGCACTCTCCAGACATCTGCCCAGGCCGGGGCCGCGTACAGCAACTGCGACTGTGCAACTTCGTAGAGAATTGCACGCTTGATGCTACTTGGGCCTCCTACATTTGGCATAATCCTCTGCATAGCGGATACGGTGTTTTCTGCTCTGCCAACTACGTATTTTACATGGGGGGCGAAGGACAGCTTATCGTCGATGACCACCCCAAGATATTTGAGCTCCCTTTTTGGGGTTATTTCTCTTCCCAGCATATTGAAGGAGATATGCCCCCTCTTACGCGGGCCTTTCATGATTACGGCCTCCGATTTTTGCGGCGCGACCTGTAGATCGTTTCTGGCCATCCATTTTGCAATTGCCTCTAACGATTCATTGGCCCTGAACATCAGATCTCTATCATCTTCAGCTTCGATGACCAGTAGGAGATCATCTGCATATGCTATTGTTGTAGCACCCCTTATCAACTCTAGTTCCAATACTCCATTATACATCACGTTCCAGAGTAGTGGCCCCAGTACAGACCCCTGTGGTACTCCCGCATTCACCATCAACTTTTTCCCCCTACTAAGCAGTATGGATCTGTTGGAGAAGTATTCTGCGATTATGTTTGTGAGGTATTGCGGTATGTTTCGTTTCTTTAGGCCTGAGTAGATCTTGTTCCATGATGCTGTGTTAAAGGCATTTTTAATGTCCAGGGCTATCGCAGCTACCCATCTCCCCTGAGACTCCCTAACCAAGTCCACCAGGAACCCAACGGCATGTACCGTCGACCTTCCCTTTACGAAGCCAAATTGTCTTTCTGACAGTCCACTTCTGCTTTCTATTTCTTGCTCTAGTCTTTCCTTTACCATACGTTCGTATAGTTTTCCCAAGATGCTTAGAAGACATATGGGTCTAAACGCTGAGGACTCCTCTATAGATTTCCCCTTCCAGATTAGCACTACCCTAGCTTGCTTCCATCTGGTGGGGAAAGTCTGATCTCTAAGTAACTGGTTAAGGAAGTCCAGTAACAGATCCGGTGCCGTCTCAGAAATCAGTCTGACGGCTTCTGCAGAGATCCCATCCGGTCCCGGCGCTTTACCTAGCCTAGATTTTGCTACGGCCCTCAGGAGTTCCTCTTTCTGAAAAAGGGGGACATCGTCTACTCTATCTGGGTGTCTGATTGGTTCCTCGTCTTTCAGCGGAAACAAATCTTTCAGGATTGTTATTCTCCTCTCTAGCGTTGGATTATAGGGCGGGGGTAGTTTGCCCAGATGCCTCATAGCTATTTTATACCCTTCTCCCCATATATCTCCTTCCAAGTTCTGCTGTAGAATTCTCCAGTGATTTCTCTTTGTCCGAAGTATGAGGTGTTTTAACTCGTTTTTTCCCTGTTTATACTTTTCTATGTTGGCGAGGGATTCGAAAGTTTGCGTTAACCTCCTATGTTTTGTTAATCTACGACGTAGTTGTAGACACTCCTTTCTTTTGGCTTCGATTTCAAGATTCCACCAATATGGCATACTGCGTCCACTCGTGCTGGTGGATGTAGTGCATTCTTTGTTTATGATGTCTATCCTGTCCAGGAAATCATCTGGTGTCATTTTGCTGTGCCTCTGAGTAAGGTCTTGTAGGGCTGCCTTAAAGCTGCTTGTATCAATCATGTGGGCTATGGCCTTTTGTGTTTCCTGCTGGGTCTTTTGTGCAATCTCGAAGTATATATGGTTGTGTTCAGTGTGAGACTCTCCGGTCAGTACTTGCCACTCCTTGATTCGTGTGGTCATTTTATCCGTTGCCCATGTTATATCGATGTATGATTTGGTGTATCCTCTTTCAAAAGTAGGTGTGTTTCCTGTATTTATAACATTAAGCCCTATTTCCGCGGCCCACTCCGTGAGGCATTCTCCTCTAATGTCAGTGACAGGGGAGCCCCACATTGATGACTTAGAGTTAAAATCCCCAACTAGTACCACCTCCGTGTTATCTGATTTGATCTCGTCGGTCAGGTCGTCGATACACCGCTGGAAGCCCTCCAGGGGGATATTTGGTGATATGTAACATCCAAACAGGCGCCATTGCTTCCATCTTAGTGAGACGAAACCTTCTCCGAGCGTGTGGCTGATGATTCCCACATTTTTGTTCTTAATGTAGATAGCGACGGTCGATTTTTTGTCCATTATGTACATATTGTCTTTAGCAATTTTGATATTCGGTTCACTAATTATTACTATGTCGGCCGATTTTTCGCATGCTACCGCATGCATGATGTCGTGGGCTATTCTTGCCCTACCCAAGTTAGTTTGAAGAATTTTAAGCGCCATTTCTTGTGTTTAGGGATCCCAAGCCTCCTTTTTTCTCTTTCCTTGCATTAAGCTGGATTTTTATTTGTTGTCTGAAATTCGGGCATCTCGTCGTATCTGACCTGTGCTCACTGGTTTGACAGGATACGCAATAGGGTTTGGATTTACACTCCTTAGCTTGGTGTCCAGGCTGATGGCAATTTATACAGACATTAGATTTGTCCGGCCCCCTACATTCCACCACTCTATGACCAAACTCCAGACACCTAAAGCATCGCGTCACGTTTACCCTTTCCCTTACTCTGCAGTTTACCCATCCAATTCTGATGTATTTCGCTTGAATCATCATATTTGCCACTGGTTTGCTAACTACGACAGTCGCTATCTGGTTTCCATCCCAGCTTGGTCTCAGAGCTTTCACTTTTATGGCCTGGGCATCGCTGTGTTTCACCGCTACCTTTATGGCGTTCTCCGCCTCTTCCTGTGTTACGGCTGCGTCTATATCCAGGATATGTACTGCCACATCCCTATTCGTTATCTTGACTTCATTGTCTACTTTTCTCTTTATTGCGTCTTTCAATACTGCGGCCTTTTTTGCTCCGCCTTCTACCTCCAGTAGCAGGTCCCCTTTTATTGTTTTTTTAATCGACTTCACTTGGACTCCGACCTTTTTAATGTCAATGCTGCTCTTAACTGTTTTGAGTAGATCCGCATATGTTGCCTCTCCGGTTCTCACTAATACCTTTCCCGACTGGGCCTTCGCCGATTTTTCTTTTCTTGTTCTTGAAGTGGGCGTTATTAGGATGATCTTCTGTGTCGAGCCATGGAATACAAATTCTGACAACTTTCTTAGATAGTGTAGGTTCGTCCTTTCATCTATAACTAGGTTTAGCTTGGCAGCAGGATGTACTTTCATAGCTTCCTCAAGCATTCTCAATTTTTTATGGATGTTTTCAGCAGACACAGCTGCTTCATTCTGCGGCTCCAGGGGGAGAACATACAGAGCCGTTGTTTTTTCTATACTGTCCTGGTTCTTTATTTTCGTAGCTACCGTCTTAATCATGTAGTCTATCTCTTCGTCTGCTCTCTGGGCCATCTCGTGTATTTCCGGATATTTTACACCTAGGTTCTACATGATTTCTCCTTTCCCTCCCTTTGAGGGATCTACTATCACACCATAGTCTCCATCCAGGTTGAGGTTAGTCTGGTTGAGTTCCCTCACCTGGGTGTTTTTGAAAATATCTTCTGGCCACTCTTCTTCCAATACACTACTGATATCTTGGAAACATGTTCCACTTTTGAGGATTTGTGTAACATCCTTTCTTATTCGTTCCTCTTGTTTTATTTTCTCTAACTCGTACTCTTCCAAGTTTGTCTGGGTACCTACGTCGACTCTGCTGGACTTCCCAATGTTTTGTGTTGCTGGACTTGTGCTTCTGTGAGGGGGCTCTGCTTCCTGGCATAGACTTCTCCTCTGACAGGTTTTTAGTTCTTTGTCCAGTGCCTCTACTAGTTCGCCCAGTTCCCTGGTTACCTGTTTAATCTCTAGCCTGGTTTTAGTTGATTCCTGGACCCATTTTTTAAGTTCCTTCGTTCTCGCGAGCACTTTCTCCATCACGGTATTTACTTCTCGAAAGACAGGGTTGTCTTCTTTAACTTTCCGTTTGGTTCGCTTTTTGGGAGGCGATTCCGGTCTCTTTCTCTTGCTCTTTTGCATTATCCAGCCAGAGGCCTTTGCGCTGTGCTCCGTTTCTTCCTTACCTTCCCCGCTTGTTGCGCTGTGGTCCAGGTTCATATCCGGTACTTCAGTTACTTCACTTTCATCCCTTGCGGTCTGTGTGTCTTTCTGCACTGTTGCCATCGGAGTGGTATTCGGGGGTGTCCTGGCTAAGGAGCTCCTCCCTCCGAAAACCAGTGCTTCCTCACGTTTCCTTTCAAAAATTTCCTTGTCCATAGCCTTTTCCATCTCCACTCTCACATCAGCCTTGTTCTTACAAACATTTTTTTTGTCTTTTTCATCTTCATTTATTTTATTTTTATTTTTTTGATTTTGATTTTGATTTTGATTTTTTCCGTTTTCCATATCTATCCATCCCCTAAGCGCGATGGTGCTACACCTTGGGATTGGACCAGCTGTGATCCCGAAGTTATAAGGATCTGGGCATTCTGCCCTCCTGCAGGCTAAGGGACGGAAGGGGGCGCCTGTATCAGTACTCCCCTATTCAGCATAAATGCTGCCCTTACCGGGATTTATTTATTATTTATTTATTATTTATTTATTATTTATTTATTATTTATTTATTATTTATTTATTATTTATTTATTATTTATTTATTATTTATTTATTATTTATTTATTATTTATTTATTATTTATTTATTATTTATTTATTATTTATTTATTATTTATTTATTATTTATTATTTATTTATTTAACATTTGGAATTTACTGCAAGTGAGAATTAATGAATATTAAATCACATTCTTACTTGTAAATGTCGACTTATTTGATGCGTTCGTAACTACAATCCGACAAACTAAGTTTGTACAAGTATGCAGAACACACCCTTTCGCGACAACGAACTTCCTGGTGATTAGGTTAATTAAGAATTAAGAAATACTGAAAAAACAAGTCAATCAACGGGAGGAAACGTACAGACGCGCGTTTCGTTCTGGTTGGAACTTTTCAATGCACGGTATTCCCTCGATGATAGACATTGCTTTTTCATTTCTATACTTTCTGTATATATAGTTAACATTTGGAATTTACTGCAAGTGAGAATTAATGAATATTAAATCACATTCTTACTTGTAAATGTCGACTTATTTGATGCGTTCGTAACTACAATCCGACAAACTAAGTTTGTACAAGTATGCAGAACACACCCTTTATTTATTATTTATTTATTATTTATTTATTATTTATTTATTATTTATTTATTATTTATTTATTATTTATTTATTATTTATTTATTATTTATTTATTATTTATTTATTATTTATTTATTATTTATTTATTATTTATTTATTATTTATTTATTATTTATTTATTATTTATTTATTATTTATTTATTATTTATTTATTATTTATTTATTATTTATTTATTATTTATTTATTATTTATTTATTATTTATTTATTATTTATTTATTATTTATTTATTATTTATTTATTATTTATTTATTATTTATTTATTATTTATTTATTATTTATTTATTATTTATTTATTATTTATTTATTATTTATTTATTATTTATTTATTATTTATTTATTATTTATTTATTATTTATTTATTATTTATTTATTATTTATTTATTATTTATTTATTATTTATTTATTATTTATTTATTATTTATTTATTATTTATTTATTATTTATTTATTATTTATTTATTATTTATTTATTATTTATTTATTATTTATTTATTATTTATTTATTATTTATTTATTATTTATTTATTATTTATTTATTATTTATTTATTATTTATTTATTATTTATTTATTATTTATTTATTATTTATTTATTATTTATTTATTATTTATTTATTATTTATTTATTATTTATTTATTATTTATTTATTATTTATTTATTATTTATTTATTATTTATTTATTATTTATTTATTATTTATTTATTATTTATTTATTATTTATTTATTATTTATTTATTATTTATTTATTATTTATTTATTATTTATTTATTATTTATTTATTATTTATTTATTATTTATTTATTATTTATTATTTATTATTTATTATTTATTATTTATTATTTATTATTTATTATTTATTATTTATTATTTATTATTTATTATTTATTATTTATTATTTATTATTTATTATTTATTATTTATTATTTATTATTTATTATTTATTATTTATTATTTATTATTTATTATTTATTATTTATTATTTATTATTTATTATTTATTATTTATTATTTATTATTTATTATTTATTATTTATTATTTATTATTTATTATTTATTATTTATTATTTATTATTTATTATTTATTATTTATTATTTATTATTTATTATTTATTATTTATTATTTATTATTTATTATTTATTATTTATTATTTATTATTTATTATTTATTATTTATTATTTATTATTTATTATTTATTATTTATTATTTATTATTTATTATTTATTATTTATTATTTATTATTTATTATTTATTATTTATTATTTATTATTTATTATTTATTATTTATTATTTATTATTTATTATTTATTATTTATTATTTATTATTTATTATTTATTATTTATTATTTATTATTTATTATTTATTATTTATTATTTATTATTTATTATTTATTATTTATTATTTATTATTTATTATTTATTATTTATTATTTATTATTTATTATTTATTATTTATTATTTATTATTTATTATTTATTATTTATTATTTATTATTTATTATTTATTATTTATTATTTATTATTTATTATTTATTATTTATTATTTATTATTTATTATTTATTATTTATTATTTATTATTTATTATTTATTATTTATTATTTATTATTTATTATTTATTATTTATTATTTATTATTTATTATTTATTATTTATTATTTATTATTTATTATTTATTATTTATTATTTATTATTTATTATTTATTATTTATTATTTATTATTTATTATTTATTATTTATTATTTATTATTTATTATTTATTATTTATTATTTATTATTTATTATTTATTATTTATTATTTATTATTTATTATTTATTATTTATTATTTATTATTTATTATTTATTATTTATTATTTATTATTTATTATTTATTATTTATTATTTATTATTTATTATTTATTATTTATTATTTATTATTTATTATTTATTATTTATTATTTATTATTTATTATTTATTATTTATTATTTATTATTTATTTATTATTTATTTATTATTTATTTATTATTTATTTATTATTTATTTATTATTTATTTATTATTTATTTATTATTTATTTATTATTTATTTATTATTTATTTATTATTTATTTATTATTTATTTATTAATTATTTATTATTTATTTATTATTTATTTATTATTTATTTATTATTTATTATTTATTATTTATTTATTATTTATTTATTATTTATTTATTATTTATTTACTATTTATTTATTATTTATTTATTATTTATTTATTATTTATTTATTATTTAATTATTATTTATTTATTATTTATTTATTATTTATTTATTATTTATTTATTTTTTGTTTATTATTTATTTATTATTTATTTATTATTTATTTCTTATTTATTATTTATTATTTATTATTTATTTATTATTTATTTATTATTTATTTATTATTTATTTATTATTTATTTATTATTTATTTATTATTTATTTATTATTTATTTATTATTTATTTATTATTTATTATTTATTTATTATTTATTTACTATTTATTTATTAATATTTATTTATTATTTATTTATTATTTATTTGTTATTTATTTGTTATTTATTTATTTATATTTTTTTTATTATTTTTTAATTATTTATTTATTATTTATTTATTATTTGTTTATTATGTATTTATTATTTATTTATTATTTATTTATTATTTATTTATTATTTATTTATTATTTATATATTATTTATTTATTATTTATTTATTATTTATTTATTATTTACTTATTATTTATTTATTATTTATTTATTTATTAATTATTTATTTATTATTTATTTATTATTTATTTATTATTTATTTATTATTTATTTATTATTTATTATTTATTTATTATTTATTTATTATTTATTTATTATTTATTTATTATTTATTTATTATTTATATATTATTTATTTATTATTTATTTATTATTTAATTATTATTTATTAATTATTTATTTATTTATTATTTATTTATTATTTATTTATTATTTATTTATTATTTATTTATTATTTATTTATTATTTATTTATTATTTATTTATTATTTATTTATTATTTATTATTTATTTATTATTTATTTATTATTTATTATTTATTTATTATTTATTTATTATTTATTTACTATTTATTTATTATTTATTTATTATTTATTTATTATTTATTTATTATTTATTTATTATCTATTTATTATTTATTTATTATTTATTTATTATTTATTTATTATTTATTTATTATTTATTTATTTTTATTTATTATTTATTTAGCGTATTGATAACATGGATTATACATCTAAAAGTTAAATTTTAAAATCGACACCATTTATCCAGTTTAACACGGAGTCACTCATCGCACCTCCATATTCAATAGGCGGGCACTAAGCTGGCGCAAGGCGCTGGCGGGCGCAAGTTGGTGTATCAGTCCGTCCCCATTTATAGAATGAGTCACGACAAATTCCATAGGACATTCTAATTCTATTGAGTGTCTTTCACTCATTGCGAGGCAGCTCCATTCCTGGTAAGGGTACTGCAGGATCAATGATATGGGCCGCTTGAGCGGGTTTTAACGCTGTCCAATACTCTCTCCATCTAACATTTGGGTTGAAATCTTCTGCTATAAGCCGTTGTGCATAAGTAGTTGAAGAGATCTCGACAGGTCAGCATCAGGCAAATCACTGAGTACTGGAAGATGTGGATTCGATGTTATTTTATTATATTCTCTTACCAGATTTTCCTGTCTCCGAATGTGGGAGGTGCAATATGGCAAAAAACCGAGAGGCAGAGTAGAGGTGTACTTTTTAAATAACCGCTAATTATTCTAATGGTCTCGCTGAATTTGATGTCGATCTTCGTTGCGTGACAGCTGTTTAACCAGACTGGGGCGCAGTATTCAGCTACCGACTAAACAAGGTTAAGAGCTGACTTTCTAAAGATAGATGCATTCGCACCCCAAGTAGTACCGCAGAGCTTGTGGATTATGTTATTTCTAGTGTCAATGATGGACATAGAAAAAGATTCCATGAGGATATTTCTGTAATAGAACAAAGACAACAGGGCCGCTTGAATGATTTACGCTTCCTCTGTGTTAATTATCTATCGTTTTTGTTCATAATAGCATCCAATACTATGGGGCAGCACTTTTTACTCAAATTGGTAATTATTTAAACAACTAGTATTTTTAATTGCTTTGAAGACAAAATACTGGATTGGTAAGAATAGAATTATTTTCAAAATAGAATGTAGAACGAAACAAAAGAAAAAATATGCAATAGAAATATAAATACACCTCTATATCCGAAGGAAGATTTTTATGTTATCTACCAAACTACGAAAACAATATGCTATCGTAATAATTTTCTTACGTGAAGTTTCATCTCCAAGTTTGGTTCGAGTAGCTTAACATCTGTTACTTTTGCATTCGTTTAAAGAAGAGAGAGGAAACGAGTGATTCGAAACTTGAACAAAGAAGCGACGAAGATTTGGGAATGAACAAAGTATTTGCATAATGGATTCCCTATCTGCTCAGTCCCGAACAAAAATTGTGTAGACGACAAATTTGTGGAGATAATTTAACTATTTTATCTCAAAATGAAGACTTTCTAAACAGAATTGTAACTGAGGATGAAACTTTGGTACACCACTGGGACCTCCTCACGAAACAAGGGTCCATGCAATGGGTTCATAAGGACTCTTCAACGCCCAAAAAGGCAAAAATGCAAATTTCTGTGGAAAAAGTGATGAACACAGTTTTCTGGGACGCGAGAGGGGGATTATATTAATTGAGTATATTCCAATGGGAAGTATAATAACGGAAAATGTCTACAGAAAGACAATTACGAACTTGAACACACGAAAAAATACCCCACAATTTTGCGCAGAAAACTCTGCTTCTGCACGACAACTGCAGGGTGCATAAGACACGAATTCTTCAAGCAGTAATCAATGAATGCAGCTTTGAAGAATTACAACATCCACCCTATAGTCCCGACTTCGCTCCCTGCGACGATTATCTCTATCCAAAACTCGAAGAACACTCAACCGTCGATTTTATGATGACGTGGAAAGCGATATGGTGTGGTATATTACAGAATTACCAAAATAATTTTTTTTCGAAGGCATAGCCGCTATTAACCTTCATAACACCTGCCGCGGTACATTTGTACCCTAGTCACGACTTTTTATTCACAATTTACAAAGTATTTTTTTCTCACTTACCATTAGAGTAGCTTCAAATAATCGTCTTATCTACATCAACAATCAGTCATATATATTTTACCTCTTCCACATTTTCAGATATTTTGACTTTGTTAGCCAGGGGTAAGTTTGTACCTCGATCGGTACTTTATGCATGCACAAATGTATATTTATATATTATTACGTATATCCAAGTGGTAGAATTCCTTTATTTCCTGACAGTAGCAGCGATGCTTCACAAAGCACTATATGCAGTAATAAGTGAAGCTAGTTACCTGGTGGATTCAGTAAGTTTCAATTAAGCGTTCATATTTCAAAAAGCGAAAATGTATACAATTTATAATACAAAAAATATAACTGAAGCCGATATGCTTTGGCTTCTAGAACATGATGATGTCGCTGTTGGTGAAAATATGGCTGATAGTGGAGATGATGATCATATTTCAGAGCAAGAAGAAATACCTGACAAGATTGATCTAGCTTTTGAGAAGAGAGCTTTTGGAAACCCCGGTTTATACATCTAAAAGTAGAATGCAGTGAGCAATATGCGAGTAAGAAGATCCCGAGCTAATATACAGAAAATAGAGACAGGTAACGGAAAAAGTTTTAGAAGCGGGAAAGACGTTTTTAGCTTGTTTGTGTCGCCTGATATAATAGATATTATTGCGTTGGAAACCAACAGGAAAACTAATCATTACTATAATAAATTGGACATTGAAACTCCCAACTATCCAAAAACTTTTCAATTTACAACTAGGATAGAAAGAGAAGCTCACATTGGCTTACTACAATCAATAGGAGCTTTGCATGGATTTAAGGAACCTATAAGCATGCTGGACTACTAATCCAGACTATAGTAGACCAATCTTTCAGGCAGCTAAGTTTAGAAATAGGTACATGGAATTAACCGGTTTCTTACGTTGTAACAATTTAGAAACAAGGATAGATCGAAGAGAAAACGACAAGTTGGACACAATAAGAGAGATATTTGAAAAAATGGTTTGAAACTGTAAAGCAGCATTTAATCCTGTTCAGCATTTATGCGTTGACGAACATCTAATTCCATTTTGTGGTAGAGCACCTTTCAGAGTTTACATGAAGAGCAAACCGGATAAGTATGGTTTGAAAATATGGGCACTCGCTAATTGTTCTTTTGCCTAAACTGTAAGTATGCAAGTTTACTTAGGTAGGTATTGCGTTTTTATAGGTATCCTTTGATTTTATATGTTTTTTATATGTAGGCAAACTAGGCAATAAAGCTGAAAAACACCAAGGACAAAGGGTGGTCCTAGATTTGACTAACCATTTACCAGGTGGTTATGGAATTACAACAGATATTTTTTTTACCAGCTTACAGCTAGCCAAAAATCTTTGGGATAAGAATATGACACTTTGTGGTATGCTTAGAAAAGATAAATCCTTTATACCAAAAGAACTTTTGCCAGCAACATGTAAGCCTGTATATTCCAGTATGCTTGCATTTCAAAAGAATGCAATACGTGTGTCTTTTATACCAAAAAAAGCATATAATACTACTATCAACTGAACAAACGGATAGTAAAGTTAGTGATGAGGGTATAAATTATAAATCAGATATAATTCTAAGTTACGACGAAACTAAGGGTGCCGTGGACACCGCTGTTGTTTAAGTGATATTCTACTCAAAGAAAAACTAATAGGTGGCATATGGATATATTTGACTAGATGTTGCTGGAATCAATGCTTATATACTGTGAAAACAAAAAAGTGGTCGCAGAAAATTCTGGTTGGCTCTGGCAAAGGAATTGGTAAAAGAAAATCCACAGTTGTGTTATGAAAACATATTCTTCCAAACGTATATAACAAAGGAAATAGGATTCCTTTTTCCAGAATTATGCGAACAGCAGCTAGAAGCAGCAAAAGTTCCTCAACATCCAGGCACATTTGGACGCTGTGTCGCACTAGCAAGTCACTTGCGGAAGAACTTCTGCAAGTATTTGCTGAAGTGTTTCCACTCAAACCGAAACTTGCGGAAGTCTGCTTCCAGAAGTAGTTTGTAGAAGTTATTACGACGAACTTGCTGCAAGAAATTGCAGACGTGTTTCCAAACAATGTGAGTACAGCTTGCAGTAGTTTGCTATTTTTACGAATGACAGTATAAAAATGTCTTGTGGCAAAATAAGATTGGCAGCTGCCATCGCAGCATATTTAATTAAAAAGAAACAACAAATTTAAAAAAAAGAAACAAAAAGAAGTGTTTGGGTGAGAAATTGGGTGCTGCGACGCGTAGATTTAAGTTTCCAAAATACATTAGTTGAAGAATTGCGGACCGAAGATTCCATGCAGCTGAAAAATTTCCTGAGAATGTCTAATGATGATTTTGAATACATTTTATCTTTAATTCAAACAAGTATTCAAAAACAGGATACTAAAATTAGATTGGCTATACCTCCCACAGACCGGCTTTTAGTTACTCTTCGACTTTTGGCAACAGGTAAGAAAAAAACAAGAAAAATATTTTTTAAATTATTTTATTCATAAAAAACAAGAAAAATATATATAATTCATTTTATTTTCATAAGTATTTCAAATTAAATGCACATTATTAGTATGTTTATTTTGTAGGCGATTCCTTTCATTCGCTTATGTATCTGTTTCGAATCCCTGTATGTACGACTGTAAGGATTGTGTTGGAATGTTCCGAGGCTTTATACCAATGTCTGAAAGTAAAATATTTTAAGGTAAATATTAAAATAATTTATATAAAAAACATTTTCCAAAAATACCTTGTGCGTTGTCCGAACATATAAATAATTGCGTAGATGTATTGCAAGGCAGTATTATTGATGATTGAGTGGAGCTTTCAAGCCCAGTTGTATCTGAACTAAGTAGTTGCGTGTCCGAGTTGGCTTCATCGTCTTCATCGTCTTCGTCCGTCACTTTTAGAATAGCCTGCTGAATTAATCTTTTAAGTTTACGCTTGCTCCCAGCTTTTCTCAAACCTCGAAGTTCTGAGGCGACAAAGTCACCAAATATTTGGTATTCATCAGACGGTTTTTGCATTATTTGCAGAGCATTTTCCAGTACGACGTCATGTTCATCTTTTTCAGAATTGGTTTTTTTTGGTCGTTTCCGTGGTACTGATTGGACTTTTTCGGACTGATCGGTGATATTTGCATCGTTGTCCAGTGTTATTGAAAGCTTCTAAAAAGAAATTAAGAACACAAAAGTATTTATTAAGAATTGAACCGCTTTTTTTTTAGGTTCCATCAACGGAAGAAGATTGGCTTCAATATTCCAACGGATTTCACAACAAATGGAATTTTCCCAATTGCCTAGCTGCTATGGACGGAAAACATGTGGTAATACAGGCACCAAAGAAAGAAGGCAGTGTTTACTTCAATTATAAAGGCACACATAGCATTGTACTGTTGGCGTTGATTGGACCTAATTATGAGATAATTTACTTTGATGTGGGGTGTAATGGTAGAATTTCGGACGGGGGAGTATATAACAATTGTGAATTATCGAAATGCCTTGAACAAAATACATTGCATTTGCCATCTCCACGGTCACTTCCTGGTAACTTCCTGTTGTCCTAAAGTAATTAACAATATTAAAGATATCTCAGAACTCCAAGACCTTTTCTATATACAATATATGATATTTACTATTTAAAAACTAGAATTAAATAAATTATACCTACATCTAAATAAAATTAAAAAATGCAAAATTAAATCTATTTTGCCCGAACACCGTTTACCTGACGTATACCCGACTTCTTCTGCAAGTCTTCAAAACACTTGCAGTTCACAGCCAGTCGTTTAAGTTACTTCCAGCAAGCAACAATCACGTGTTTACACATAATTGCTGAAAGTAACTTCTGCAAGCCGTGACTTCTGGAAGTCGACTTCTAATACGTGTTTACACGACAAAAACTTCTGGAAGTCACTTCTGGAAGCAACTTCCGCAAGAAAACTTGGTAGTGGACACACGGCTTTATGTGTAAGAGAAACGGAGACCGAAAAACAAGGCAAATTTGTGTAAACTGCAATTAACCAGTCTGTGCGAAACATGTGAAGAATACAGTGTGTAACAATTGTATAGACATTTAATGATTTTTTTAAATTAAGGTTTTGGTAAGAAACATGCTTGTTATATTTTCTTTGTCCTAAATTAAAAAAAAAAAACTGTTTCTTTCTTGATTTTCAAATCGATTTTTTCAGTGAGGTGCAATAATTGCACCTCACTGAAAAAAGTTCATATCACACAAAGTGGGGTACCTCACTGAAAAAGTTCATATCACACAAAGTGGGGTACAATTATTGTACCCCACTTTGTGTGATATGAACTTTTTTGGGGCTGGTGTTATGAAGGTTAAAGAAACGTTGGAATAAGCGTATTCTTACGTTGAAAAATATTTTTTTTTCTAACTCGTTTCTTTTATAGACAGATAATATAAAAAACTCCCCTCCTAAATAAAACTCAATTTATGACTTCAATATAATCTAACTATTACGTTAGCTTTTAATATTTAGAAAAATAGATAAATTACATTATATTCAAACATTTTTGGCCCCCCTTCCATCAATACAATTTTAATCAGTTTATGAAATGATAGTTGTTGAGATTAGATAATAGAACACTTCATGAATATAGTTAATACTGTTTCATGGGTAAATACATAGAATATTTTTAGTCAAAAAACATGAACGTTTGTCAACTATATACAACAAACAATTGCAATGGAACTTAAAGCGGAAAGGAAAATATTGACATAGTATTTTCTATAGACTGCGATAATTATTATAACATACTTACCATTTTGTACTGTGCACATCTAATTTACAAACGCACACATGTATGTGTCAAAGAATATTCATATTTATTCAGCAACTCTCTTTGTCAATATTTGTTTCTTTAAAGAGTTTTAAACGTTTGATAGATCAATTTTATTCAAAGCTGGCTAGCTTGTTGTAAGATAACACTAATAGAAAAAGTAGTTTCAGTTATAAATATGAATAATAAATGATTGTTTCTACGCAATTGAGACCATATTTATTGTAATTAATTTAATCTTCGACCGACAGCAAAGTAAGAAATGTGTCAGGTAGAAGCTTAAATAAGGTTTAAAAAGAAAGCTAAATTGAAAAACGATTTCGTTTTTAGTTGTCTGACACTAAACACGGTTCACATCCTTCCTGTAACTTTTTCATGTCAAAATATTCGTGCAAGATACTTAATACACCTTCAGGAGAGATATTTACAATTTGATGTATTTCAAGCATCTTCAATCGGTGGACATTCATAATAATTTTCACAGTAGCCACTGTTAACCACTGTAAACGAAAAAGCTGTTCGCTCAGCGTCATCCTTGCTTATATAACTACAATAAAGTGCAACTAACCACTTTTGAAGTATTTCATGAGAAAGAGTAGAATCTCCGTAATACTTTTTACTTTCCTTTATTTATTTTTTTAGGTTTTCCACCGAAAAAGTAGGGTTTTCGAATTTTTTAATTGACAAAATTCGCCCGTAAGCAGGATTCGAACCCACGTCCATGGTTTGCCGGACCATTGTTCTACCACTAAACTATGTGGTTCCGAACACATCGGAAAGCCTTAAGTGACATTAAGAAAAAGAAAATCGTATAATTAGCGTCGTAAAATGTAGAAAGCAAGTTCACATTACTTCGCGAAAATGCAATTAATTTTCAACAAGTGCCGATTACTGGCAAAAATATTAATACATGTTTCCTTAATGTAACTTAAGGCTTCACGATGTGTTCGGCACACAGTCCTTGCTAGCTTAGTGGGAGAGCAATGGTCCGGCAAACCATGGACGTGGGTCCAAATCCTGTTTATAATGTTTTATTGTTTCATCTACACACGAAATTTCTTTTTACGAGCCTACGCGTTTTCTAAGCGTGTAATACAAAGACAATTTGATACGTCTAATTAAAACCAGCGCGCGTCACGTTAGTGTGTACCCTAATATACTTGGCATACTTGTGTCACCCTGGATCTTAGCAATCAATAAAGCCTTTTTGATGGGGTGTTTTTGAAAATAATCATCATATATACATTATAACTGACGTCTGTCAGCGTCTTTGATGAAAATGCCCTGGAGTTCCACTAGGGCCCCTCCCATGGTATAAGTGGTATAAGACCTCACGCTTTGAAACCACCTAAATCAGGTAATTTTTAAATTAGAGCGTCGCAGGCGGTACCAATCTATTGCTTTCGTCTAGCCATGCTTAGGTATGTCTTGACTATGGATAATTACAAGCCCGTAAAAAGATTGTTAAAAAAGTTCAGAAATATGCCTTTGCCCTCCGACTTTTTTTCAGGGAAATGGATATTCCTCGACGACAGTATGATATTCAGAATTTCCATGGTTGATAGCGTTAGACATATTTGTATGTGTGTGATTGGCATCCACAGTAAAACTAACACAACGAATTGCGCACTATTTTACAAAGCGTCCACCTATAATACACTGAATATAAACACACAAAAACCGAATTAAAATTACGTCAACTTATCTCTTTCCAGAAACGGCACACATATGTTCATTCTCACGCCCCAAACCTTTTCTACCTCTTCTCTAAGAATGAAAAGAGACAACTACATGGGATAGGATCGTTGTCCGAGTTGACAATATTAATTTTGTTTTTAATGTTATGAATGCTTTCATATATATCTGTTCGACGAGTTTTAACCCTTCTACCGTGATGTTATGATCCGTATTCCATACATGGTTCGCGATCCGAAATTTTTCTGGTCTATTAAATTTAACGTGGGATACGTGTTCTTTAAAACGAGTTATTATTGAGCGTTTCTTTTGACCTATACATTTCAAAATTACAATAACTACAATCAATTTCGTATATAATAGATTTCAAATTAAAATTTACTTTATCTTTTACTTTACTTAGCAGACTTTTGATTGTATATTCAGACCGAAAAGACCTGGTTATTTAACAACTCTAGTAGATAAGCTATGCCGGTTCTAAAACAAAATCCCATGTATTTTCTTATGGAGGTTCATTTTGCATTTTTGAGGATGAAACGTCAATGCGCATGCTCCAACCCCTGATTCTCATACTGGTACTGGTACCAGGTACTGATACTGGTACTGGTACCAGGTACTGATACTGGTACTGTTACCAGGTACTGATACTGGTACTGGTACCAGGTACCAAGTACTGATACCAGGTACTGATACTGGTACTGGTACCAGGTACTGGTTCCAGTACCTGGTACCAGTACCAGTATCAGTACCTAGTACCAGTACCTGGTACCAGTACCAGTACCTGGTACCAGTACCAGTATCAGTACCTGGTACCAGTACCAGTATCAGTACCAGTATCAGTACCTGGTACCAGTCCCAGTATCAGTACCTGGTACCAGTACCAGTTTGAGAATCAGGGGTTGGCGCATGCGCATTGACGTTTCAGCCTCAAAAATGCAAAATGAACCTCCATAAGAAAATACATGGGATTTTGTTTTAGAACCGGCATAGCTTATCTACTAACTCTATTAATGTTTTTCGTAATTAGGTGATATGGTAAACACATTTTTTCTCATATGTTGAAGTATCAAGCATGTGGACTCGCGGATCAATAAAGAGGTTAATATCAATAAATACAAATAAAGTCACACGCATTTTCTCCAGAAAATTATGAATACAGAAAGTGATTGAGAGGAATCATGAAGAGCTTGTTTATAATTTTATTATAATAATGTTAAAAAAATCATGAAAAATATTCTAATACCATGAACTGAATAAATTAAATAAAAAAATACGAATACCTTGTTGTTTTTTCGTGCATTTTCTTATATTGTTTCAAAATTTTTAAAACAAGTTATTTTAAAATATATGAAGTCTTTTCTTATTGCTAAAAAAATTTAATTAATTTATTGTAGTTGACGACATACTTACTGAACTTAATGCATGGAAGAATTAATGATTATTAAAATCTCATCTCACGCAATTGTCGCTTAATAACATGTTTCGTATATATGCATACAGCATAGAAATGAAAGTCATGTGTGTCTCCGAATATTGTGTACTGACGAGTTCTACTGAGAACTAAATGCTAGTATGTTTCGAGATAGCCAGACCTGGCTTGTATTTTTGTATTATTTACTATACATACATATACATACATATACATACATATACATACATATACATACATATACATACATATACATACATATACATACATATACATACATATACATACATATACATACATATACATACATATACATACATATACATACATATACATACATATACATACATATACATACATATACATACATATACATACATATACATACATATACATACATATACATACATATACATACATATACATACATATACATACATATAGATACATATAGATACATATACATACATATACTTGGTTTACTTTTAGATGTGTTTGTTCTGCTTTTAAAATGTAATTTCGAAATAACTATGTGTACGTCCGTTGTTATTAGTTGTATTAATTTAGAATATTACAAACATATGAATATTAAGACGAGTAATTTCTCAAAAAAGAAAACAAGTTCACATTTTGATCCGCTGAGAAAGCATACGAATTTGATGCGAAATATTGTAATAATATAAAAATGAAGAACTGACTTAAGTAATAGAGTTTAATTTTGCTGGATTCCCCCCAAAAAAAGATTATCCTTTCCATACATGTTTTAACAGCAAAGACACCTGGTCTAATTATATATATATATATATATATATATATATATATATATGAAAAATTTTGTGAAAAACTTATCTGCGCGGAATGTGCATATATCGATATTTCACTGTTTTTTACAGATCATCAGTGCACCTTACCGAAGACAGACATGATATTCACCTCTATACTACGTGTATATATACGAACTGTAATGAACTTCATGTATATGAGAATCAATAATTATTAAATCTCATTTTACATGCGATTGTCGCTATAATTTGTTGCATTTAATTCTACAATTCGGCAAATCTCTTTTGCCCTAGATTGTAGACGCAACAAGCCGCGACATCAACTGTACAAGTTGTCAGTACAAATGAAAAATTTTGTGAAAAATTTCACAAAATTTTTCATTTGTACTGACAACTTGTACAGTTGATGTCGCGGCTTGTTGCGTCTACAATCTAGGGCAAAAGAGATTTGCCGAATTGTAGAATTAAATGCAACAAATTATAGCGACAATCGCATGTAAAATGAGATTTAATAATTATTGATTCTCATATACATGAAGTTCATATATATATATATATATATATATATATATATATATATATATATATTTAGTGTTTATAAGAATTTTATTTTTCTTATTTATTTTATTGGCCGTGTTTTAATATTAAAAATAATAGATTTTTTATTGGTTTTAGCGACATTTTATTGAATTTTTATGTTTTTACGACGTTTCCAACACAGTTCTCATGTTTTCATTGTAATATTTCTTGTTTCCAGTTACTTGAAAAAGACTGAAATAATAAAAGTCGAAACGTCGTAAAAACATCAAAATTCAATAAAAGGTCGCTAAAACCAATAAAAATCTATTATTTTTAATATATATATATATATATATATATATATATATATATATATATACCTACAGAGCGAGTTTTTTTGAATGTTTAGCATTGGGATCTCAGAAACTACTGGAGATATAAAAAAGGTTAAATGTGGAAACTTGCGCAGTTTTACGAGTTTGATTTAAAACTGCTTTTGTTTCTCCGATAACTTTCATGGCTTATTAGATATTCAAAGAAAACTAAATTTTACGATTTTCTTTAAACATGCTTAGCATCGTTAATAGTAATTTTAGAGAAAAAGTGTTCAGACAAAAGTTTTAGATAATTTTACGCCAAATAAAGCTGTGTGGCTAATATTTTTTTTCAGTTCACCATTATCGAGTTATGACACAAACTTTTGTTTTTTTAAATGGAAACCATAGTTGGTTTTGATATCATTAAAAAGATTATTTTTTGCTGATTACAATGATATAAGGTTTGATATGGTTATTTTAAAAAATAAAGAGGATATAGACATTTTTATTGTTTTTATGGAAAACAATTGAATTTCGAACTGATAAAATACAAACCAAACGAAAACTTATTTTGAAATCTTATGTAGTAATAAAATGAAAACTATAAGAACTTTTATTAAGGGCACACAACATTATTAATGTTCAAAGATACCTCCATTATTATTAATACACAAATTGCATCTCTTCACAACAGAATTTGTAGCATTGCGGACGTTACGCCTATCGATGTTATTAAAAGCAACTAAGACAGCTTTTCTTAAATCGTCGATTGTTTCATATGTTCTTTTGTATACTGTGTCCTTTAGTACACCCCACAAGAAAAAATCCAAAACTGATAAATCAGGGGATCTAGCTGGCCATTCAATGGGTGCATTTCGTCCTATCCATTGATTAGGGAAGTTCAAATTTAAATAATTTCTAACATTCAGTTGATTGTGCGGAGGCGCTCCGTCATGTTGAAACCATTGCAGCATTGCTCGGGTTCTTAAATTTAAATTATCTAACATTTCCTCGAAATCTTGTTGTAAAAAATTAAGATAACGATTGCCAGTTAGTGATCCATCAAAAATAAAAGGAGGAAGAACAGTTGATCCTATAACACCACACAAAACATTAAACCCATTTAATTTGTGGTCTCCTATGTTCAACGTGAAGTGGATTTGTTTGAGACCATATGTTCTCATTGTGCCTATTAAACATTCCACAATTTGTGAAACGAGATTCATCAGTCCATAATATTTTCATTGAAAAGTGTGGATCGTTTTGACACTGATCTTTAAACCATCTACAAAAAGCTACTCCTTTTATGTTATCACCTTCATGTAAAGTTTGTGATACTGATAATTTGTAGGGACGAAATTTATGCTTCTTCAACACTCTGACAATAGTGCGTTGAGAGGAGCTCATTTCTGTTGAAATTTGTCGGGTCGATGTAGGTGGATTCTGAGCGATACTGGCTAATATGTTTATTTCTCTATCTTCATCCATCCTTTTTTTTTATTTTGGTTTAATGAACGAACCATAATCTGCTAAATTATCCCATAATCTCTCAAAAGTAGGTAGCGACGGCTGATCGATCAAAATAATTTTCAAAATAAACTTCAGCAGCTCTAGTAGAATTTTTCTGGCACTGAATGTAACATTGAACCATATCACGCTTTTCTACGTTAGAAAATTCCATAGCCAATGCAAACTTATGATTAACGGCCGTTTGCACCGCTAATAGTTAAGTTACAATTAAATTAATTAATAGTTAATTGTCAATGTTTGACAATTAACTTGACTTAAAAGTAAAAATTAACAGCTCTCACTTCTGTGACTCAACGTGAAAGCAATGTTAGTATATTTATCTCGACTGCTCCAACGAACACTATTGTAACTCAGATTTTTCGTTTTTTGAATTACAAAACACCAAACATTTTTTTTTTTAAGTTTTTATCTTATAAAGTGAACAATCATAGAAATGTCTATATCATCTTTATTTTTTAAAATAACCATATCAAACCTTATATCATTGTAATCAGCAAAAAATAAGTTTTTTAATGATGCCAAAACCAACTATGGTTTTCATTTAAAAAAACACAAGTTTGTGTCATAACTCGATAATGGTGAACGAAAAAAAAATATTAGCTACATAGTTTTATTTGGCGTAAAATTATCTAAAACTTATGTCTGAAAACTTTTTCTCTAAAATTACTATTAACGATGCTAAGCATGTTTAAAGAAAATCGTAAAATTTAGTTTTCTTTGAATATCTAATAAGCCATGAAAGTTATCGGAGAAACAAAAGCAGTTTTAAATCAAACTCGTAAAACTGCGCATCTTTCCCCATTTAAGCGTTTTTCTATCTCCAGTAGTTTCTGAGATCCCAATGCTAAACATTCAAAAAAACTCACACTGTATATGTATGTATATATATATATATATATATATAGATAATTATTTCTTGACCTTTGTATGTTATAGTAGATTAAATTAGTCGTCGCTTGAAGGTCTCATTTATTTTGATATGTATATACTTAAAACAATCTTACATGTTTCGAAACATAGTATCTTTATCAAAGAAATTAAAAATGTAAATGTCAGTATATCAATGTCAAACTTATACATCTGTAGTTGTCATGGATAAAATATTCAAAGGTACATTCAAGTTTAATAATAAGCCATGTCTCAGAACATTCGAGAGCAAGACGTCAATTACGGGGAATTGGCAAGCCAAGTACTTCGTATTGGTCATTTCTATTATATTAATTGTCAATTGGATGAAAGTTATCATCAAGATCTATATTACATGTCTGAATAAATATACAATGCTGCACCATGTTGTGCCCCTTGGGTAATCTTTTCCACTCAGTCTTCCATTTGATAATAATTTAAAGTTACTTGTAGTTTTAACTGAGCTATTAGGTTATGTTATCTATTTAAATTAGCTCCTCTCTTATTTTTCAGCTAGTTTGTCTAATATTCTACCTTCATTTTAAAATAAACAGATTCGTCATTCCATTTTAATAACATAAACACCAACATACAGGGTTAGACAAATGTATGGATCCATCCAAATATAACCTAAACTGTCAGAATTAACTTTGAAGTGCAAATATGAATAATAATTCAATTAAGTGAAAAAGAACGTATTGAAATTCTGATGATGATTGGTTTTGGTAACCGCATCAGAACTCACTAACAAGTATACGATTTATTTAACAATTTACATCAAGATCGGCATCTAATTTCACGAACTGTCGTTGGTAAAACTTTGAGAAAGTATAATTTGACCGGAAATTTACCGAAAGGTGGACAACCAAAAGTCGTAACTAATAAAGACAATGCTCAAGATATTGCTATAGCATTAGAAGAATTACTAGAAAGTTCTACTACATCCCTCGCACTAAACTATGATACCTATAAGTTACCGATCAGTAGCCAGAACATTGAAGTACAAAAATACCATCCGTATAAACCACATTTAATACAAGAATTGTTGGACGGGGATTATGATCGTAAAATTAAATCTTGTAAACGTCATTTATTAAAAATTACCGATTTTAATTTGACTTTGCGGTACCAGTTTGATATACTGCAATAAAATAATCACGCATCGGTATCCATATGTGACTTACCAAATTAACCAGAATAATGTATTTCATTAATTTAATTTATTTAATTTAATGTAATTTTAGGATTAACTATTTTAATTCTTAAACTTCAAATCCATTCAAAATTTACATTATATCACAATTTATGGTTATACCGGGATTTCCTAATTACTTTTAAATGGGGTTGTTTAGTGTTTCTTGCAAGAGCCATAAAACTTAGATTCAAGCAAATTGCTTAACCTCACGTCCCGGACCTTTTCCATTACGACAGCTGGTTCAGGTCATGCTTACTTCTTGGGTCAAAAATAAATAAAGTAAGTATGGAAAAACAATATTGCAATATGTATATGACTTACTGATTAGTAAATGCGTATATAGTATTCTTACGTTTCACTGGAAGGCTTTTCGTTTACAAAATTCATAAAGAATTACAATAATCAACTATTATTATACAATATTATTCCGAGCACAGGTAATTTGCACGCTATTTAATCCTCCTAACCTTTACCTATAAATGCGGTGCCCGAATCCCACAGGTAAAAAGCACTCTTGCACTATAATTATCCTGGAATGCGACGTTAAGCTAATTGTTTGGATATCATGAATATTGTATTAGTATTGCAAATTCATTGCATTTTCGCAGAGTAATGTGAATGTAGATGTTACTTTCTACATTTTACGACGTTAGTTAATCGAATTTTAAATTGAAAAAAATTTTATTTTATTTTTCTAACTAATTTATTAATTATTTATATGTCAAAGCCATTATACTTCGCCATATTTTTAATGAAATCTAGTTCTATTTCATATCTCTCTTTTGTTAACGGAAAGTTTAGTAACCTATTAACTAAGAAATTTAAAGAAGCTGCCATATGTTCAAAACTATTATTTGAATCCTTAATTAAAAAGACGATATTAAAAAAAGAAAATCCGCGAATCCACAAGTTTGATATCTCAACGTAACCAGGAGAAAAAGCACATTGCGTTTACCATACCATCCAATCACGAAAAACATTAACAGCGTTGTTAAAGAGCGAAGTCTCCAAGTTGCCTTTCGATCCGAAAATACCATCAAAAGTATCCTAGATAATAATAAAATAACGTTAATTTGAATTTAAAATCAGGTATATACGAAACTAATTGCGATAATTGTAATTTGAAATATATAGGCCAAACGAAATTCAATGATAACCAGTTTTAAAGAACACATATTAAGTTCAATAGACCAGAAAGATTTAACGTGGCCAATCATTCATTAAGCACACATCACAATATGTCGATTAAAGGGTTAAAACTTGTCAAAACCATCAACAATCCCATAGATTTCGACGCATATGACAGTATTCATATTGTTAAAAACAAACGTAATACGATTAACTCGGAAAATGGTCCTATCCCATACAGTCGTCTTTCTTCATTCAAGTTGAGGGCGTGCGAATTGAGAATAAACACATGTTGTTGCCGTTTTCTTAAGAGAGGTAAGTTGTCGTAATTCTTAGTCTGTATATTTTTATTTTAAAGTTAGCGTATATGTGGACGACGTGTAAAGTTGTCGCGTTATTATATAAGTTAGCTTTACTGTGCCTCATGTACAACACTTTGATTAGTGGTTTTACCTACTGGTGATGACAACTTAGTTATCAAAATACGAATTGTGATAAGGGGTTTTATACCCTTTTTGAGTTTTTACTTAACCACAGTCCCCAAAGAAAGACTTTCCTCTCTATCTGTTTATCCAATTAAATTTAAGGTGAGAGTGTAATTTCCAATGTTCCTTAATTTAGGAATAATTTAGGAAAAATAAGTTTATTAGCTTGCTGTTAAAGCTACAAGTGTTTTATTAATGCATCACCTGAGATCCATAGCGCCGGATCAATAATACATTACATTATGGGGTGTAAAACTGTAACAAGTAATCGCGGCAAAGAATTATTACTAATGAACAATATTATAGAAGTAAAGTGTTGCAAACTGATCACTTCATCAGTTTGTAACACTTTACTTCTTACTGGACATGTGTGCAAAGAACTTGTAAAGCAAATGTTTTCACAGTGCGAAATAATTTCATTGTGCGGAGTAATCTTACACATAATCATAATATCGACGGCAAGAAACTTAACAGACAATTAGCAAAAGAGCTGCAACTGAAGATAAGGCAGAAAAACCATCCAACCTACCCACTACAGTAACAACAACGGATGTAGATTACATAAAAAAAATTGTATAACGCTCATCGCAAGCATTTACCATATGCCCTACCATCTTCCGTTGAAGAATTGCATACCATATTAAGTGAATTAAATGTCAAGACAAATAGAAATGAAATTTTTTTGTTCGATGATAAAGGGAAAATCGTTTCATTTTCCTGTGCGACCAACATCCGGATATTGTGTAATATTGAAACTGATGAGACATTTACATATTGCCCAAAGTTTTTTACACAAATATTCATCATACATGGCTTCGAAAATGGTAATTACATACCGTTAGTTTTTTGTTTATTACTTAATAAGCGAAAATCCACATATATCATGACACTGTGTGATATTAAAGAACTGTTTTGACAAATTTAAAGTGACTGTCGAATACACGAAAGTTGTATCTGACTTTTAAATAGCAATTCATGTTACTATAAAAACAATTTGGCCGAATGCTGAAATAATTGGCTGCAAATTTCAGCCGGGCCAAGGATGGTATAGGAAAATACAGCAATTGGGTTTGGGTAGTCATAACAAGAAGGAAATGAACGAGATTTAAAATTGGCTCAAAACAACATTCGCTTTGACATATTTCAAATTGTTTCAAATTGGTACGTACATAAAAATACAAAGTTTACAAATAACCGCTAAAATACATAACAACAAAGCTAAGCGCTGTCAAGAATTTATCAACAATATGATATTAAAATTAAGAAGCGGAGAGATACAAAGGCATAGCTTCTTAAAAGTTATATCACTTATATCTTACCATAGTGCTCCGAAAAGATAACTACGTGATCATTGATCATTTATATGTATTTCCCATATTTATTGTATGTATTTTGTAATAAATTATTTCCTTATATTTGTTTTTTTTATGTAAAATTTAGTGACTATATGTATTTCACACATCTATTGCCTGTATTTTGTAATAAATGATATTTTTGTATTTGTTTTTTTATGTACAATTTTGTGACTATATGTATGTATTTCACATATCTATTGTGTGTATTTTGTAATATATATTTTTATAAGTAATTGTATTTTTATGTTAAGTTTCGTAACTATACGTATAGAAATAAAATATAATAGAAAATTCCTTGTTTTTATTTAATTCATGTTTAGAGTGCTATTTACTGGTCAGATTAAACAAGTAATGAAGAAGCCGGAGTGCAAAATACCTATAGAATTACATTGACCTGAGGATTTGGCGTACAATTTACCTATACCCATTATTCCGTATATGGCTGCGACAATCGCTTATCATACCATTTATTAGCTTCGATAAAACCATTAAGTAAATGCAATCAAGTCAATAGATATAAGTCCAAAAAAAGTATTCCAAAAATAAATTGCAACCGCTAACACTTACTTAATGAATTTTATCTGAAGGTTTAACTATTTGATTGTGACTATATAGTAAACGAAGTACTCTGCTTATCACAAATTACTATTGGAGTAGTGATAATTTACACAAAATGCAGGAAAAAATTAAAAATCGAAAATGTTATACCAACCTCGATAATCCTATAGCGTTTATGTGTAAATATTACCTAAACAAAAAGTTGTAATGTAATGAAAAATTAACACAAAAAAGGTCTCATGATCCAAAATGTGATCTGAAAGTAAGAAATATATACGAGAGATGTTTCCAATGTTCTGGGAATTGCGCTCTAATTAAATTACACACAACTTATAGGCAATGCTATTGGTGATAGCCGAGTCTTGAGATGTTTATGCAGCTATATTGTGCAATATCGTTCAGTCTGATGTAGGTGTTCGACCAATATAGACGCATTTTCGTAGCACTGTTTGTGCAACCATGGAAGACGCTGCAAGTTCTCAAGAGCAATAATATTCTTTTTGAGGAAAGAGGATGTTAAACTTCATAGATTATTAAACATCTGCAAGGAGTGTTTAGTGAGTCTGCAGAATCTAAAAGCACAGTTATATCGGTGGATTTATCGTTTTAAAAGTGGCAGAAAATCATTAGAAGACGATCCACGCAGTGATCTCCTAATCACGTCGGTAAATGAAAGAAATATTACTGCTGTGGAGAACCTACTGAAAAAGGAAATACCAATAGCTATTTCTCAAATTAGTGTACACCTAGGAATAGGTACACAAGTTCATGGAATCTTACATAATTGTTTGGGCGTAAGTGAGGTTTCAGCCCGCTGGGTGCCAAGGTTGTTTGGAACGGAACAGGAAATCAATAGGTCTTACACTTGTCGTCAACTTCAAGAGCTATCAGCCTGTTACTGTAATGAATTTTGGCAAAGGATAACCACTGACGAAAAGTGGATTCCCTGTATCAATCCTGAGATCAAAAGTCAATTCAAAAAATTGCGTAAACCCGAAGGGCGTCCACTTAAGGCGCGCGCAGTTCCGTCTGTTAGAAAGGTAATGCTCACTGTATTCTAGAATTTCGAAGGGATTATTTTTATAAATTAGCTGGCGAAAGGTACCACACTTAACGCAGAATCTTATTCGAACTTTTTATGCGGACCACTGCGGCAGGCACTTATCAGAAAACGGCCTGAGAAGTTGCATAAGCGTCCGTTATTGCAACAGGATAATGCAACCGTATACCGCACGAAAGACGATGGATATTTTGGACGATTTACGATGGGAATTGCTTCCGCATCCACCTTATTCACTGGATCCCGTACCGAATAATGTTCGTCTGTTCCCAGATTTCAAAAAACCTTTACGAGGTGTTCGTTTCGAAAGTTTAACTTGCGTAAAACGTGCGATAAATAGGTGGATTGAGGGGACACCGAAAAAGTTCTTTGAGGACGGCTTAAAAAAATTATTTATCGTTGGGATAAATGAATTAAATTAAATAGTGATTATGTTGAAAAACTACATTGTAATATTGATGAAAATTGACAAAATACAAAAATTATAGCTAAATTCCCAGAACTTTAGAAATATCCCTCGTATTTTGAAGTAAATGTTTAATAAATTGAATAATTCTACCTATTAATTTGGAATCTAATGTTACTAAAATATTTTTAAGTCAATATTTCCAATCTTTCTTGTAGTTTTGTAAACTTACTGTTCAGTTTTCCATTTTAACACATAATGACGGACCAACAAAAATGCATTATCTCTAGGTCACTTTTGTTAGACAAATCTGGCACTTGTTCTAAATATGGATGAAATAGTTGCAATAAATAATAATAAGAGAGACTTTAATTGTGTTTGATAATTTAGCATTTATTGTTACTACATTTATAACCCATAAGCCTATTGTACACTATATAGCAAACATTAACTTGCGTAAAACGTGCGATAAATAGGTGGATTGAGGGGACACCGAAATAGTTCTTTGAGGATGGTTTAAAAAAATTATTTATCGTTGTGATAAATGAATTAAATTAAATAGTGATTATGTTGAAAAACTACATTGTAATATTGATGAAAATTGACAAAATAAAAAAATTATAGCTAAATTCCCAGAACTTTAGAAATATCCCTCGTATTTTGAAGTAAATGTTTAATAAATTGAATAATTCTACCTATTAATTTGGAATCTAATGTTACTAAAATATTTTTAAGTCAATATTTCCAATCTTTCTTGTAGTTTTGCAAACTTACTGTTCAGTTTTCCATTTTAACACATAATGACGGACCAACAAAATTGCATTATCTCTAGGTCACTTTTGTTAACAAATCTGGCACTTGTTCTAAATATGGATGAAATAGTTGCAATAAATAATAATAAGAGAGACTCTAATTGTGTTTGATAATTTAGCATTTATTGTTACTACATTTATAACCCATAAGCCTATTGAACACTATAAAGCAAACATTAACTTGCGTAAAACGTGCGATAAATAGGTGGATTGAGGGGACACCGAAATAGTTCTTTGAGGATGGCTTAAAAAAATTATTTATCGTTGTGATAAATGAATTAAATTAAATAGTGATTATGTTGAAAAACTACATTGTAATATTGATGAAAATTGACAAAATAAAAAAATTATAGCTAAATTCCCAGAACTTTAGAAATATCCCTCGTATTTTGAAGTAAATGTTTAATAAATTGAATAATTCTACCTATTAATTTGGAATCTAATGTTACTAAAATATTTTTAAGTCAATATTTCCAATCTTTCTTGTAGTTTTGCAAACTTACTGTTCAGTTTTCCATTTTAACACATAATGACGGACCAACAAAAATGCATTATCTCTAGGTCACTTTTGTTAGACAACTCGGCACTTGTTCTAAATATGGATGAAATAGTTGCAATAAATAATAATAAGAGACTCTAATTGTGTTTGATAATTTAGCATTTATTGTTACTACATTTATAACCCATAAGCCTATTGAACACTATAAAGCAAACATTAACTGAAGCGATTCGTAAGAAATCACACCATATAACGAGTGATCCAGATAATTTGTAATCGAGTCATTCATGAAACCGAAATCATATGTCGTTACTTAAACCGCACTTACATTACAAACGTCAAGTATTGATATACGACTGACATTTTACTTGACGTTTGTAATGTAAGTACAGCTCAGGTAACGACATACGATTTCGGGTTCATGAAAGTGGAGTATCATTGAAAATACCGTAAATAAGTATTACGTTATTAGTACCACTTTGAAGGTAATTTTACAGGGATTTTCCTGATAAGACCGAAAAATATAGGTTCTATTTAAAAAATTCGAGAGAGAAGCGTTTAAATTTCGATAATTATGGCTCGACCTATTTAGCACCTTGTATATACTTTTACATTATGCCATCTTGAAACATATAAATTGTTAGACTCCAAATTTGTATCCAAAGAATAATTTAATGCACGATACCCATCTTCAGCCTACATCTTAGAACGTTAGTAAAATTTTTGACAAAAATTCCAATATAACCAAAGCAGTTGTCGGAAGTGCACATAACCACATATCACAGTAAATGTATATAATGAAACAGATATGCAAAAAACATATCCGTCGCTGTAAACATGGACAAACACGGACATGTTTACAGTGACGGATATGTTTTTTGCATATCTGTTTCATTATATAACAACTGCGTAATACGGCAAAAACGTATTGATAAATATCCCTTTTTTGTACAGTAAATGTAATTTATAAGACTATCGAAAGAATTTAAAAAAACATAGCAATTCATTTAACCTGAAAAATCTGAAGGTGGGTACTGAAATTTGTAACACTCTGTATAGTCGTAAATAATTTTACAATATCAGCTGTGATATACTATATACGAACAGAAAATCTTACTTTGCTATCTTTGTTAGTTTTCACTTCAAACTCCGCCGACACAATAATGGTGCACCCGATATATACAGGGTGAGTCGTGAGGAATCGACCAAACTGTAGGAGTGTATTCTACAGGTGAACGTAATGTAAAAAAACTCAAATGTTGCTATCCGATTTTTATTTGTTTTCGAGTTATAGCGTAATTAAAAATAAACAAAATTTCATACATTGAAGTTTTTGTATTTTATTGGTATTATCGTTCTTTACAATACATATATTTTCAAAAATACCGCCATTCATTTCAAAACATTTTTTACATCGTCTACCAAGGGCGCTGGTTGCGTTCCTGATTGCGTCAGGTTGATGTTTGATATTGTCAGCAGCATTCATAATCCGTTGAATTAGTGCATCACGAGTGTCCACTTTGGCGTGAGGTCTGGAGACCTAGGAGGCCAACCAATGTGACTACCACGTCCAATCCAACTCCCTGGAAACCTTTCAGCCAAATGTTGCCTGACTGCACGAGCGTAATGTGCAGGCGCTCCATCGTGCTGGTAGAAGATTTGGATTCTGATGTTTATGGGAACATCCTCTAGCAGTCCGTGCAGTTTATTTTCTAAAAAATGTAAATAGGTGTCTCCCGTGAGGCGTTTCTCAAAAATGTAAGGACCAATTAAAAAACCATCGATCAAACCACACCACACGTTTACCGAAAATTTATGTTGAAAGTTACTTTCGACTGTTGCGTGTGGATTTTCGTCTGACCATACATGCTGGTTATGACAATTATTAATACCGTCACGGGTGAATGTCGCTTCATCCGTAAACAGTATACGCGATACAAAACGAGGATTATCATTTATCCATCGACAAAATTCCATACGTCTACGATTATCATCTCGTTGTAGGTGCTGTACTCTTTGTACATGGTACGGACGTAAGCCATGCTCGTGGAGTGTTTTTATCACCCTTGTTTGTGGAATACCCAATTGAATACTAATTCTCCGTGAGCTGGTATTTGCGTCTTCTTCTACTACATCCAGAATATCTTCTACTTCTTGTAATTGTTGTCGACTGCTTCGTTCAGATATTATGTTTGCACTGGGAAGTTTTCTGGTCGCGCACAATGTGTTGAATACACTAATAAATACAGTTTTATTAGGATGTCTGTGATGTGGAAACCGTTGACGATATTCATTAGCAGCAGCTGTAGCATTCCCATCACAAAATCCATAAACAAACACCATATTAGCATATTCTAAATTAGAATAAGTTTGTGGCATTTTAGTTTGTTACACTATAGTCGAACAAACGTCAAGTCAATGTCACAATACCCGAACACAATGTTATAATTTACTCCAAGGTATAGGGAACATTTTTTATAATGGCAGCGCCCTCACTATATCAACGATGAACTAGAGGTAGTGACATTAGACGAATTAGGCATACAAACCACTCTACACTATTTCTCGACTGCTTTCAATGTCACTACCGCTAGTTCGGAAAACCACGAACAGGTAGTGCTTCAGCTAGGAAGACTTCCCTATAATGAATTACTACCGGGGTTTCACTGTTTTTACGAATACATACATAAACATGGTATACTAAATCTACATTTTTAATTACGCTATAACTCGAACACAAATAAAAATCGGATAACAACATTTGAGTTTTCTTTACATTACTTTCACCAGTAGAATACACTCCTTGAGTTTGGTCGATTCCTCACGACTCACCCTGTATATAAACAGATATCTTAAGACATAAAACAAAGTCGGGCTAGTTACACCATTTATAACTCAAGAACAGCTGGACCGATTGTAATGATCTCTGATTTGTTGGATTCTTATCCGCCCCGAATAGCAGAATAACTATTAAAATATTGGAAAAATTCACGGAAAAAAATCATACAGAAAATTAATTTTTAAATAAATTAGGTTAGTAACTCTACCATCTTCTGCAATTGACAGCTTACGTCACGCACGCATGCACGCACGCAAAGCACTTGACCGAACATTGAAAGATCTGCGTAATGACTCGAGATGTTTTGGAAGCGCAATGATTTTACTGTCTGGCAATTTTCGCCAAACACTGTCAGTCATTCCAAAATCAACTGTTGCCGATGAAATAAACTCTTGCCTCAAATAATTGAATCTGTGTCGCTATGTGAAGAAACTTCAGCTGACAGCAAACATAAGAGTTGCATTGCTGAACGATCCATCTGCTGAAGATTTCTCCAAGCAATTCCGGGCTATCGGTAATGGCCGTGTTACTGTCGACGAATCGAGCGGATTGATTTCATTTCCTCCGATTTTTTGCAATTTCGTCTCATCGAAAGACGAGCTCAATCAACAAAGTATTTCCGAAAATCGTTGCTAATCACAAAAACAACAAACGGTTGAGTGAGCGAGCAATTTTGGCGGCTAAGAACAAAGATGTGGATGACTTAAATTTAGTAATTCAGAATCAAATCGTTGGTATTCTGCATTCATTCAAATCTATTGACTGTGTAATAAACGAAAACGAAGCCACCAACTATCCAACTAAATTTTTAAATTCCTTGGATGTGCCTGGCTTACCACCGCACAATTTACAACTGAAGGTTGGCTCGGTAGTCATCATGCTTCGAAATCTAGAGCAACCAAAACTATGCAATGGAACGCATTTGGTGATAACAAAACTGATGATCAATGTGATTCACGCGACGATACTCAAAGGAAAATTTAAAGGTGAGTAAGTTCTCATTCCGAGGATTCCGACGATCCTACCCGATATGCCCTTTGAGTTTAAACGAATTCAATCTCCGATTCGTTTTGCATTCGCCATGACGATTAACAAATCACAAGGCCAATCCTTGAGTGTTTGTGATCTGAACCTAGAAAATGCATGTTTTTCTCATGGTTTTTGTCATGGTTTTTCTCATGGTGCGTTCTCATGGTACGTGGCATGTACACGTGTCAACCATCCGCTTTATTTGTTCTTGCGCTTGATAACAAAACGAAAAATGTCGTATATCACAAGCTCCTTCACTGAATACAATCAACCCGAGTGCAACCCATGCAGCAAAATACATAACTTCAATAAAGCAAATGTCTTGCTGAGACGCCATTCAAATACTTAATTTTTGTACTTTTATTGAATTTTTATTTTCTTTATATATATTATACTAATAAATTATTGAACTTAATAAATTTGTTGTATTCATTTTATTACGTTAATAAAATCCTAAATTAAGTTTAGCTATAAGTTAACTGATTGACTGTTAGGCGGTACGAAGTTCGCCGGATCAGCTAGTATATGATAAATGGTTAATTATTTCTTGAAATTCGGTTAATAAATTCGTCAAATAAAAATCCTCCTTTCAACGCTTCGACTTTTATCATTTTTATCAGAATAAATGTTGATTACAGTAAAGGTAAATTTAAACTAACAATAATATAATAACTAATGTTTTCCGTAAATGTAAAATTTTATAGGTATATATTATGGTACTTACAATTTTTATTCTTCGTTTTACATTTTTTATACAGTTTTAACTATATACAAAAATTAAAAAAACATAATTTATTAAACTTTTTTAAAGTACGGTTCAATCTTTGTTTCCTTTAAGTTTGCTAACGTCGATTTAAAAACTACTGCTTCACATGTAAGTCAAATCCGAGAAACATCCATAGAAATTTAACCATTCTTACTCACAATAAATAGTTCTGTATGTCTCTTAATTTTGCACACACTTTGCTCATACAAGATCAAGTAGATTTTCAAGTTTCACATTCGTCCACATCACTATTATCAGAGTTATGTCCTTCATCAATATTGTACAAATCCTCAACAATTTCCGCAATACTGATGTTAGGGCTCTCTGTAGGCACTATCGACACAAGCAAATTCGTCTAAATGCACGATTTCGTTACGAACTATAGGAAAGAGTTAGGCAAGGGGTATTTCGTCTTCTACATCAAAAATTGTATCTTCTTGGATAACATCAGAAAAAAAAAAACAGCGGCAATTTTAACTTTTTCCAATTATTAATGGATCTTCTTTCTCAACTTCCATACACATTGTTTTGCTGCCTTCTTCCCTGCACAATTCTCATTATTTTCCATTTGATAGTGCAACATTTTCAATCTTTAAACAACTTGCTACCTCCAGTGCTTTTTGTTTAAGTATAGATATTGGAATTGCTTTATTTCTGGCTTTGCAAAACCACTTGTAGACGACTTGATCCACTGCCAATCCTTCCGACTTCGGAAATTTTTTTTTTGCTCCATGTTAACACCTTCCTCAACAATCTTTTTTAAATTCACCTTTATTTTTCTTAATATCGTTTAATTGTGTTTTTCCAATCCCATATTTTTCGGCCAACTTTCGCAAACTTAACGCATACTTTTCACTTCCCGCAATTATATTTATTTTGTCTTTTAGCGACAAACGTTTTCTTTTAAGCGACATACTTAATTAAGAACCTTTCAAATACGGAGGCAACTTTAGACTAATCAAGTAACCGAAAGCACCTTTCGCATACAGAGAGAATTTCAAAATAACCAAGTAACCGACAAACCACATTTTGTGTAAATTTGTAGAAATGAAAGCTATTTCTGTTTGATCAAACATAAACATGCACGTATTGGGCCAGCAATTTGCTTTCGGGGCATGTTCGGGACTGAGATCGCATTCATTTCTACAAGTTTAATTTAATTATGCATACATACTAGAAATACATAATTATGGTCAATTTCGCACAAATTAGAAATATTATTGGGTATTTCCATCAATAAAGGTATATCATAAATAGTCCGGCCGATATTGGCAGGTAAATTTATATAAAGATAGGCCGCAAAAATTTGACTTTATTCGGCCGAAGTAGTTTTATAAGGGTGGTCGTAAATAACTGGTTTTCGTATATGGAAATTTCCTAACAGTCGTTTCGGAGAACTTTGGAACTGTCCGCTACCTCAGATGGTCGCCTTAGACAGGTGGCCGTTGAAACAGGTTTTACTGTATATAAATATTTCGAAATAAATGTTTACGTAATATTGTTAATGCACCTTGATACGTTCGGAATAGTGACATTCACAGAAATCTACGAGTCAAGAACGCGACCAACAAAATATCAACATTCGCAGCGATACACAAAGGCTGGATATATCAACACACTAATGTCAAAGCAATTAAGCTTCTCAATATACAAAAGCACAATAGAAGACTAAATAGAACCAAACCATAAGAGTTTGTACAGTATCTGGGTTATATAGATACATATATATGTACTCAATGTATAAAAAACAGAGGGCAGTGTATCAGTGTAATATTTTGGACAATTATAGGATACTATCGGACGCCATTGGATAAATTTTAGACATTAAGTATACGTAGATTTTATATTTAAATTAATGGTTTGCGTTAGACCAGTTTTAATATTTTAGTTGTCATACGACGTATTTAAAAAAATTACATGTTTGCAAAAGGTTACGATCATTAATATGAAAGGTTCACTATAATTATAGATTCACATTTTCATCAGTTCATCGCTGTTTAGATCTCACATTATTTTGATCTAATTGTGACTTGTGTTAATCTAAATGTGTTATATCTAAATATATCTTTTGCAAGCCGTTTTTGTATCGCGTTCGCATTTTGTTTGGCATGCTCGCTAAATTCTTCAATTTTTTGGTGACGGGATAATTTAAACGAAATCTAATTATCATTGGGCAACAGATTTTGATTTTCTTATACACGAATACGTGTAGTTTATGTCTTTTGTCATACTGATTCTGAGTCTGATTTAAAATTTGCTGCATCACATCAAAATTTCGAGATATTTTCTTAACCTTTCGATACCGAAGGGTGTAAAAATGACACGATTGATGAAGGGCGGTACATTATGTGCCCCATACTGCATGTAGGTAAGTATGCTCACACAAATGCTCATATAGCCGTTCATGAAAGTAAAATGGAATAAATAAGGCAATATTATTTCTAAAAAATATTTATATAATAAACATATATCGATAAGAAATAAGTACTAACTTCTAGCTAATCCTAAATTATTATATCTATTTATTTCTAAGTTTTCTAAGAAGTTAAGTTTTTTGCTTTTATCTTCAATATGTAAAATTTTGAAATCTATATTAAATCGATGATTATTACTTTCTAACCAACGATTTACGAAAGTTGAACCTGTTTTCTTTTCGTTATGATTTCTCTCGGGTTCTTCCATCCTAATTTTGAACGTCCTCTGCGTTTGTCCTATGTATACCTTATTATATTCTTCACATGTTAACTTATATATACCAGAGTTTGATTCTTTGTCTATTTTATCTTTGTTGTTTTTAATAATGTTCTGCAATATTGTCTGTTTTAAAAGATATATGTTTGTTATTAAGTTTGTTAATGAAAGTACCAATATTTTCCGAAATTTTTCCTAAGTAAGTGATTGAATTGTAGCAATTAGTTTACTGTTATTTTAATTTTGGGTAAACTAAAAAAAGGGTTTTAGATTTTTGTTGACGATTCAGGATGCTAGTGATAATATTTATAGAGTAACAATTGTTTAATGCTATTGTGTATATCCTGTTTAGTTCGAGGTCAAAATTATTTTATTCATAGGTACGTTAATTAATCTATATACAATTGATTGGTATACTAATATTTTTTGTGTTATAGGATGAAATTAATTGGCGTGTATTGTGGTGTCTGTATGTGTTGGTCATTAAAAAACTTAATAAAGAACATATATCATTTAAAAGAGAACACCATACAGAAAATTATTAAAAGCAACAAAGATAAAATAGACAAAGAAATCAAACTCTGGTGTACATAAGTTAACATGTGAAGATTATAATAAGGTATTCATAGGACAAACCGGGAGGACGTTCAAAATTAGGATGAAAGAACACGAGAAAGTCATAAAGAAAAAAAACAGATTCAACCTTCGCAAATCATTGTTTAGAAAGTAGTCATAGATTCAATATAGATTTAAAAATTTTACGTATTCAAAATAAAAGCAAAAAACTTAACCTGTTAGAAAACTTAGAAATTAATAGATATAATAATTTATGATTAGCTTTAAATGACCAATTAAATTTAAACATATCCCCTCTACTAAATTTAAGATCGTAAAATGTTTCTACCACCATTTTTCGCAATAATTTGTACATAAATATTAAAACTTATATTTTAAGTATTCAGTATTTCATCCGCTGGATGAAGCCATTGTATGGCGAAACAATATTGTAGTAGATTTACAATAAATTTTTTGAAACTAGAAGTTAGTACTTACTTCTTATCGTTATAATGAAGTTTCAACAAGTATCTCCTTCGCCAATCTACAATAAACATATATTTATATCGCTTCTTTATTCTATTTGATGCAATTAGCATTCAGAACATGTTATTGTTTATACAGTTGTTTAGTGTTCGGCATACACAAAGTTTTTACACAAATTACATGTTTTCTACTTTTGCGATCTTTATTACGACGCGGACATAAAACACATCATTCTGAAAATTTCGGTTGATATTGTGTGTTTCTAACTTGTGTCTGTGGTTAGCGAACCAATTCGTATATGGCGTCCATAACATGCCTGTGGAATCTTCTTGAATTTTCCAGTCTTCTAGCCATATGTGGACTAATAAGTTCTTGTCCTGAAGAAAGAAGAAACTGCTTGTGTCTGTGAGAAGCAGCCTGAGATGAAAAAGTATTTTTAGTTGTCCATATGAGTTAAGAATTGAGACAGGCGATATCTATTACGCTTTGAAATAAAACAAAGGGCCATCTGTTAGAAGCTCTCTTACAGCTATACTCGTTGACCATTTGGTCCATGGTATCAACGGCGTCTTTTGTTGAATTATCTGACTTATAATCCTTATATTCGCCGTTAATTTCATCGTCATGGTATTCGGTACTCAAAAAAATTGCTGCTTTGTTTTTTTTTAGGAGTATACGAAACCAAAGTACTATCTTCCAAAAATGCAGACACTGTTGACTTGTCTTCTATAGAACATTGAGGTAGTAGAGCAGGAGGAATGTCTTGCTTGCTTATTAGGAAGAGTTCCGAATAATGTCAGACGCCTATTTAGTAACTATTTTGCTAAGGGACAACTTGTGAAGAAATAATCAGTGGTTATACCAGACCCGAGACCCATATCTCAACGACAATGACCTGTTGCCTTCATTGCCGTTCAAAGTGGCTGAATATTTCAAATATAAATGCAAGGAATGTAACATCTTTTTTAACAACATTTACAAATTTAATTATCATAATAAGAAGCAACACAACCTGCAACAAGAAAACCGAGGAAGTGGCAAAAGAAGTGTCCATTATATGTTTAAATTTGTAAACATCGTTAAAAAGTACGTTATATTAATTTCATTTATATTTGAGATTTTCGACCACTTTGGACGACAAGGAAGGCAACAGGTTATTGTCGCTAAGATTTTTTTTTTGCATGTCGCCTCAAATTATACACGTTTGAAAATTGTTTTGCGCAACTAACATACGTACAAATATTGTTACTCTTCAGTGCTATTCATATTATTATATTATAAAACGTCGGAGACGCATGCGCATATGTGAAGGATAATTTGGGAAGAGTTGGACCGTAGACGCTTGTGTGAATATAAAGAACTAAACACGGCTCTTTCAATTAAATCTAAATTGGTTTGTCATAGCTGAATATGTTTTTATTTCGAAATGCCGCGTACGTGTATAAATAATCCAAACAGTTTCTGATATGTATGTGGAGAATTCACTACCCACCAGCATAAGCGGAATATTAGACCTTCAATACAAGAGTTATATTTTCACTATTTTGGTTTAGCCATTAAACATTAAGACCAGCCATGGGTTTCCAGCATTTGCTTCGCACGCTGTGCTATTACTCTGAGGAAACGGTCAGCCACAATAAAAGCGCTATGCCATTTGCAAAACATGATTTGGCGCGAACAAACGGATCATTCTACTGATTGCTACTTTTGCTGCACGAAAACTTTCGGGTTTTCCATCAAACTCAGAAAAGTACTAGTTATGTTAGTCTGCGCTCTGCTACCGCTGTAGTACCTCATTCGGAAGCCTTGCCAGTACCAAGATCCACAGGTGTTTCGGGTGAGGAATATAACGAGAAGTACAAGTGTCAAGTTATCGACCAGCGATGATGAATATTTGCCATCTGAAGAGGACGAACCACACCTAATAAATCAATTAGAATTAAGTGATTTTATTCGAGACCTGAATTTGTCAAAAACTAAAGCAGAAATACTAGGTTCTAGACTCCAAGAATGGAAAATGGCACACATATTTCTGTGCACCGTAATCATCAGAAAGAACTACTACAGTATTTTTTAACAGACAGGGGCTTTCATACTGCAATAAGATCGACAATTTGATGCTGGCATTAGGTCACCAACATCATCCCGAAGAATGGTGTCTTTTTATCGAAGCTTCGAAATCGAGTTTGAAATCTGTCCTTCTTAACGTAGGAAATGTTTATCCATCTATCACCGTGGGTCACGCAACCAACTTAAAAGATATCTATGAAAATATAACTGTTCTTCTAGACAGTATTAATTACAAAATGTACAAATGGTATATCAGCGCCAACCTCAAAGCTGTAGCAATTCTACACTCGGTTTACAACTGGGGTTTGCAAAGAATTGCTGTTTTCTTTGTGAATGAGACAGTCGATCAAGAAATGGCGACTACATTGTTAAAGACTGGCCTGTCAGGACTCAGTATATTCCTGGATTAGCTGAACCTGATAAAATACTTCTACCGCCATTACACATAAAACAGGGTGTTATTAAAAATTTTGTCAATAAATAAAAATGTCCGTGAATTCCAATACCCTAAACGAAAATTTCTCAAAATCTCAGATGCAAAACTTAACGAGGGAGTTGTTGTAGGACCCCAAATCAAACTTCTACAACAAGGTAAAAATTGGAAGAAACCTTAAGTGACTTGGAGCTTGTTACTTCGAATAGTTTGAAAAGTGTGACCCACAATTTTTTAGGAAACAGAAAATTTGACAATTATATAGCACTTGTTAATGAACTTATTGGAAGTTATCATAAATTGGGCTGTAATATGAGCGCTAAAATGCATTTTTTCCACTCGCATCTTAATTTCTTTCCTCCGAACCTAGGCGTCGTGAGCGATGAACTCGGCGAAAAATTTCATTATGACATTTCTGTTATTGAAAAATGTCATTGGGGTAAGAAGAACAGTGAAATTTTTACTAATTATTGTTGGATATTGGTATCAGAAAGTATCCAAGAACAGTAGAAAGAAAAAGTAAAAAGAAAAACATTTTAAACAGGACGATACCATACTGCTCCATATAATGTACATACTTAATTAATGTTATTTCATTTACTTTTCTTTTTTTTCCAAAAGCTGACGTGCCAGAATAAATTTGTTTTTATTACGACTGTCAGATCTATAAAACAAACGAGAATTAATTAAAAAAATTGAAATTTGTTTCCCAGTGATTATTAAATCTTTCATTTACGAATTATTGTCACTCACTATTTACGGAGTTCCATTCAAGGGTACAAATTTTTTTTTTACTGAGACTGCACAGTGTCTGCTATGATACACTCATGTAGAAGGCTGTCAACGAGCGCTGCATGCTATAAACCCTACATCCACAGGGGCAACATTGCTTTCATATCTGAACAGTTTTCTCATAACGGTGCGGTAACGCTAAAATGAAATCAGTGGATGGGTGATGAACCGTAGTAGAAGGAGATCAACAACGTACTTTCCACGGCCGTTGTTGATATTGAGTTATCGAGGTTTAAGTAGGAAATTCTATTGTCAATATTATAATACGTGTCCTAGACCCTCGGTAATCGGCATTTCCATTGCTATTAACTAGCAAAAGACTCACTGAGTGATCTAACAATACAATTACCCAGATGGTGTTGGAGACTTTAGAAAAGTTTAAAGTGCAAACATGTCAAATATTGTTTGTGACCGAAGGTGCCGCCACAATGCGTTCGGTTGGTTGTTCTCTTTCACAACACGGTTGTAGATTGTTACATGTTACATGTAAAGTGCATGCCTTACATCTTGTGGCAGAAACTATTCTCGACAATGTTTTCTCATGGTAGATGCTTTAGTAGCGAGTACAAAAAAAGCTTTTCTAAAAACTCCTGAACGTCTTCGCGAGTGTTACAAAAAGTATTCTGGAATTCCAGAACCAACACAGCTGATCCTTATACGTTGGAAACATGACTGACGGCAGCTTTTCATTATGCTGAATATTCTCAGCAATCTATTATACCATAGTTTAATCCAGCCCAGGCTGCAGATATTAAGGAAAACTACGCAAGAATGGCTGACGCAATTGTAAAGTAATCTCTGCGCTAGAGTTTGGCACTTATTTTCGAACAACAGGTAGTAAGGCTGTGGGGAGACTTATACAAATAAAACACACTTTCACTACATACAAATTTTAATTTTATTATAAAAACTGCGCTGGCGATTGAAGACTTGTTCATTGTTTAGTATACAATATGTGATGCTTTTCATTCTTTTTCTGGTAACTTTCTAACAAGTAAAGTCGGTCGCTCACTTGTTGGGAGTGCGCACTTTCTCTAAGAATCAGTATTATGTGCTATACAAGTAAAAATATAAAATTTTAAGACATATTGCCGTGAAGTTTCTGCTCTGAAATTAATTTATTTAAATGAATGATTCTATGGGCAGTTACACAAGCATATTTTTGTTGATTTTGTATCTCAGGGTAATCTCAAACTATGCCTAGCGTCCAAAGTAAATGCAAAGAAATAATACAACAAGACGTAATTGTTTAAAATTATTTTATTATTTGTTTGTGCGTTCACATCTCATTTTGTTGTAACATAAAATACTTCATTCTTGACTTATACATTAACTTATCAAAGAAATTTTTTACATGCAAATATTCTTTTGTGAATCACACCCGTATAGTGTTGGAGTTTTGATTCTGATTCAATTGAATCTTGCAAACAATGACTCTTGAGGATTTCACTCGCAAAATGAGGTATTTGCCCTCCTAATGCTGAGATTAGTACTCAAAGCCTATGTCTCTCTGAAAAGTGGATCAGTGGATTCCATTGATACCTCTTCACAAAGCGAGTGTGCTATTCAGCGTTTATTTAAGTGGAAACGAGTTCCTACAGAATAGGATGCCTATCATCACACTATACGTATTTTCTTATTTTCACGCCTATCGCTGAACGTCTTGAATTTAAAATTTCAATGTAACAGATATTTCGAGAGCATTCAGGGAACCCTACTTCCTCTTCATCAGTCTCGAATATCTGGGCCGGATACACTTTAATCGTGTATTTATGACTAATTAATTATTTAAAATAATGATCCACATGCACACTTTTTACTAACTTAATTAACTCTATAGGTATACTCCAATTTTATCGTATGTACAGTTCTTATTTACTCGGGGCCAAGTTCAGCCTACAATTTTTCGAACCCCTCCTGGTACATTATTACGCTAATATAATGGTGATAAGTATAATAACGATGATGAAAATGAAAATAAACTTTTATTTACTCTTAACTAAATATTTTGCCACAGGCTTAAAATGTCAGATATTATTTATTGATTAGATCAAAATTGAAATTTTTATATGAATGTAGCGCAATGGACCCCGAAGTAATTGCTGGTCCTATTTATTCCCTTACGTTTGTTTTTTCCCCAGAATTTCTTCCCCACTTCATATCACTTATTTCGGTTTTAGTTTTCATACTTATTTAACATTTACACACTTAACAAATTATTATAAAAACACACTTGGCTATTTCACAATTTTTTATTAGATCTATGTCTAACATATGTTTCGGCTGTTATGCCATTGTCAAAGAGTATCTTAAAACACTCGATGGTATCTTAAAACACATAACAGCCGAAACATATGTTAGACATAGATCTAATAAAAAATTGTGAAATAGCCAAGTGTGTTTTTATAATAATTTGTTAATTACAAAATGTTTCACAAAGAAGTGTCTGCTACATCAATTAATGAAATTTACACACTTGTGTATTTTTATCTATCATTAGTAGTCTTAATTTTTCCATCTCCATACGCTATCTCCTTGTTCATCTATTTTTATTTTTCGTCGTAATTTTAATATTTGGAATTATAAACTCTTAATCTCGCTATTTCCAGAAACGACTTCTAATGCTCGTTTGGACATGAAAATTTTGGGAAGAACTGGCTACATATCACACAAAATTTTCGTAGTGTTTTTCTTCTCTTTCTTACCCCTTGGTTTATTCGTATGATGTTTTCTTGTTTTTTGCTTTCATTCGAGTGGCCCTTAACTGCATATTTATATTATTTAAGCATGCGCCTTTTGATATGTTTTTTGAACACGGCTTTGTTTAGATCGCAACATTACTGGCACTAATTGCTTTATTTGTATTTTACAATGTGTGTGTATTTCTTGTTACTGATATTCTTCTTGTTTTTAGATTTTACTGGTCCTGATTTTCCATTTCTATGCCTTATAAATATTATTTTATTATATTATTATATATTTGTTATATATAAATATTATTATTTTACAGTTCTTTGGACGTCTTATGTTAATCCGTCCGTTTTGGCAAGACTATTTGTAAAATATAATGAAGTTAAATGTAATTACTAACGTTACTAATATACAAAGAAAATATTATTCTGTATCCTTTTATGATATTTCTGGTATGTACAGCATGTTTTATTAATTTACTTACATTCTAAGCGTTTAACGATCAAGCTAACCTAAAATTTATTAACATAACGTTAACTTATTTACATATCAGTTCCTTGTAATATATATCTAGAATTTTAATACTGCATTGCAATATGATATACGAGTATTAAAGAAAGACATGAATTTTAAAAGATTAATAAGATATGTTTCTGATAATATTGCAAATAGGGATGATTCGTTAAGTGAGTACAAAGAATATTTTACGTATGTCTGTGTTACATCAGTAGATGTCAAACGATTGTTCTCCAAATATAAAAACATATTTTCACCACTGCGAACATCACTCGGAGATAAGTATGGAAACATACCTGATGCTGCAAGGTTTTTAAGGGTCGTCTCCAGTTCGTGAGATTGATGATCATGATGTTACTACATCACTCTGGTTGAAAGGGTAAATGTTGCACACAGTGTCATAATTACTTCTAACAGTATAGTGCATTTCTTACTAGATACTTTTTCGCCTACCGTTTTTCGTGAATATCTCGAAAACTAAAAGAGATAGACGGGTGCGGTTTTGCTGATCATAATCAGTGCTTCAAAATTCATAAAGTGAAGGTAACAGAACGCTGAAAACCGATGATTTTCTTAATTTCCAAATTCCATAGCCTGAGGTTAAAAAATGCGAAATTTTTTAAATATCCGCGGATGTCGGAATGGTCGCCTTTGATGGTTTAGTTTCGGAGATGGTTGGTGGCCGAAAGTCGAAGTTTCAATTTTAGCGCAATTTTCGCGACTTGAAATTTTTTTTTTCTGGAATTTCGACTCCAAAACCACTCCGACGTTTTCCAGGACGCTAAATAAAATAGTACAAACATTGTTGCGCTGAAATTTGGCGTTTGTATTGTTAATTTAATTATTACACTTGGTACGATGCGTACGCGAATGGCACCCAACGCTTTTCTGACAGTCTTACTCATGTCTATTGACGTATAAAATACAGCACTGTGAAATTTTTGTAAAAATAATAATCTTATTCGTTTTTCACTATAATATTTTCTAATAATGAAAATATTCGACCTTAGATCAAAATCTTCCAAAAATATTTCTTCCAACAACTATTAAATACCTACTGTATTTTAAATAATTTAAACAATAAAAGCTATAAATTATATCTACATATTAACAGTAATTGCTATAGAATCTATATCTAGAGAAACATGCATATTTTTTTACGCATATTCTGTATCTCACTTACTTATATATAACTGGATTTCTTACTTAGGCGATTACTAGTTATTAATGTTGGAATTCTAAAAATCACAAATTTTTGATAATAGTTGCTTATGGATGTCTATATATACATACATATTTTTTCTGATCGCGTGTTTGCTAATTGTGCACGTTCTATCTTGCGCCTGCGTAATTAATTCATTTCGTATGATCACGGACAGTATTTATAAACAATTCTAGATAAGTGACGCATATGTAAAAGATGATACTGCAGAATAATCAATAAAGTATTTGTCATTATGAAAGTGCGTATTTGAATAAGTAGAAAAATATTTAAACCACTCATAGTCAGTGCATAAAACGTCACCAAATATATCTGCTAATTTATCTACTGTTTTCATAAATTCATCAACACCTGTAGGAATTTGCTAACTGCAATTCTTCTTAATATAGTCAAACTATTTCCATTTCATTTAGAAGTATATTATACAGGTGTCCTCGAAATAAAAAGACAACATATGAAAAATGGAGGACCGGAAACTAGAGGCCGATTACTCATCGCCCACAGGCGTACTATTATTGAAAATTTGTATTTTTAAAGAGTTTTTAATTTTATTTATGTAATTGGAAAACAAACAGGTGATGATCTATAAAACACGAAATACCTTTTTATTTAAATAAATTCTATTGTGGTAAGGGTTTTTAATTTGTGGTAAGGGTTTTTAATTTTTTATTCACTTAAATGCCACAGTCTCCGATTTTTCAGTTCAGACATTTTTATTTGTTCATTTTGTAGTTTAAGTTGAGTAAAGGAGTATTAATACACAAGTAATATGCAGCATATTAGGATATGTATCCTTTAAAAGTCTTCTTGTTTTTAACATATATGCAGCACTGTCACTGACAAATTAAAGTGTTTTTTCTTTGTACCTGTCGTCCGAATGAAGCATTTGGTGCATATTCTAGTAAATGATTTTAGTTTAGCCACTGTTTCTGCACCAACTGTATTTATAACTTTTGTTGCTATTATATATGCGTTTTATAGAATAGTTAGATGTAGACAACATTTATCACACTGCGTCTTGGTATATCGACAGTTTCGCCGGCACTTATCCATAGGTGCTGATTTGAAAGATTGACTTCTAATGAGTTCTACCGCTTTCCTGTATCACTTACAAACATAATATTTGCGTAAGGTGGATTCATCAGCGACATTTCGACAAGTATATTTTTGAAAAAATGTTTAAAAGGTGGCATTGTTAAGTTTATTTAATGGAATATTTGCCGCCATTAAAGTTTCACAGAGTTCTTCGTTAAAATTGTCCGATTCCAACGGGTCTAATTTCTGTGTATGTGTTTGCGATGCTAAGTGACGGTTTAGGTGCGATTTCTTGGAATTTTTTAACGATATTTTACAGAATTTGCAATACATTTCAGAATCACTGGCAATGAACATACAATAAGTTTGATCCTGAATCTAACTCGCCATTGTTTCACAATGCCATTCTTGACGTTGTTCCATATCATATCTGAAAAGGTAAGGTAAACAACGTTCTAGATCTAAATAAATAAAAATTAAAAATGTATGCTTAAGTTATTGAAACTTAACGAAATTCACTGGACACTTACCTATGTATGTAATTAACAGTTCAATTAATGAAAGAAAGGAACTAACTCACCGTACTTTATTTATCTTACAAAATATAAACTAGTAAATAAAACAAATTATAAAAACTCCTCCCGCTTCTATCTACTCCCATGAAGAAAGGAATTTAAGTGTAATATTAAAGTAATTGCGTCACAAATCAACGACAAAAGACAGATGTGCGGTTAACCGAATGAATATCGCTATTCAATAATTGCGTGCTGTACTTAGCGATGTTATAGACTATTTATATGGTATGTCATAATTGCGGCCTCTCGTGTCCGGTCTCTAGGAATTATATAAAACATGGATCCAAAGTATTATGTCAACTACGACGGTAACTCCAAAATTAAAACCCCCCTGAAAATTATATCATGTGTCGCCTATGACCTCAAAATATTGGCAATTCATAAATAATAAATATGTAGTATTGAATTAAAAAAAAAATATTACAATAGTGAAGTTATATGTAAAGTCAATTTTAAAACATGTTAGTATTGCGACTTTGCTAAGGCACTCAAGATCGCACGTCAACCGGCGTGCGTGAATATAATCACACAGTAATTGTGAAGCATCGAAATATAATACACATAATTGTACAAAATAAAAGTGTTTATTACTATCATTTAACTTATCTGATAATACATTCATATTTGCCCATTTCTGCAATAAGTTCTATGACGTTCAGTAATCGTCTGGGCAGACTTGATGATATTAACTTTCTAGTATCTTCCGCTCTAACTCGCAAATATTTCTTGGACGAAAATACTGTTGTCTGATAGACTTTACTATTTTCCCCTACACGTACTCAACGGGATTCAGGACTAGACTCTTTGAACACCATAGTAGTATCTCAACTCTTTGTTCTTCTAAATATTCGCAAACAGTATGAGCCCCATGAATTGGGCATTTATCGTCCTGGAATATAAAATTTTCACCAAACATAGGGCGGACCGAAGACAACAGACATTCTTCTAATAACTGAGGATAAACTACTGCATTTAATCTTTCGTTAAAGATAACGCCCACACCCGGACTTCTGGCGCTTACCCAGGACCACATATTTACCTTAAATTGGCCAGATCTGTTTGTCTTCCTATTCTAACGTGTGTCATACCTGGTTCGCCTAGGCCGGTAAGCTTTTAAAATTCGATTATGCGTGGATTGAAAATCTTTTTCATCTGAAAATAAGTTGTCCCAAAAAGTCAACTTGGCGTATTACGTACTTAAAATCATATTGTAAACTTTCTTGTTTATTAACATCAGTTAGACAAATTTTATTTATAACAGAATGATTTCTTTATTCTGGCTCTTGAATTCTTCGTTAAACCGTAGTACTTGAATCAGGAAATTATGTACCTTGTGCAGCTCTGATTGCTGTTTCAAAAGAATTTGTTCTAAGACAATTAACTAATGCAGTATCTTGAAGCTCCCCGAAATTCTCGGTCGACCTTTTCCAATTTCTGTCTACAGCACCATTTCCTTCAATCTTCTACTTCGCACGTAATATTTTCGTTTTACTGACTCCTAACTCGTTTGCAATTTTTCGTATGCTTACTGAATCATTTATACGAGCTTGAGTCACAGCTTTCTACATATTTTTTAATTGCGGCATCGTAAATGCCAATTGTTGGTGATGAACGCTAATGAGAAAATAACAGACGCCTATTTGACACTTATATGTTATTTGAATATTTAAATTTTTAAATTCAGGCAGCCTCCAATTCTTTTAAATTCGACAGCACCTCTATTGAAGTTACACGCACACCGTATGTTAACATACATAACATTTGCTGATATTATAAAAACTATAACATCCTGTATGCTAAGTGAATTTTTAAAAATTAAGATGTGTGTTACATTAATTTACAAATCCATTTTAATTACTGAAAATAATTTGTGTAATTTTAAAACAGACATCATTTTACGTGATTTTTTTTTGTAATGAGAAGTAACGAAGTAAAAGGACGTGTAGGATTTGTGTTCTACGGGCATTTAATATCGTATTTGATAACACTCCATCTTAAAAAAATTTTTCAAGTATATATGACGACGAAGTTTAAAGCGATATGGACTATAACAAAACTATTTTTTTGTTATTGGCTTTCAACTTTAGTATCGCCTTCTATAACATAGTCCATCGAACAGTGGCGTGACAATTTTTTTTAAATATCTTTATAATAACAATTTTTTTTAAATACATATCTTTGCAATTTTTTTTTGGGAATTTTGGGAAAATATTTTGCGTGCATATTCTATATAACTTAATCTTTCTATTTTCCGCACGCTGTCCTTTATTTCAAGGATACCTATTATAATACCAAAATACAAATTTTCAAACATGGTTGGTTATATTAATAAATTTATAATCTTATTTCTAAATTATGTTATTTACGAATATATCAAATTTAAAATATTAAACTAAATAATAATAAATAAAATATATAAATATATAAATATATAAATATATAAATATATAAATATATAAATATATAAATATATAAATATATAAATATATAAATATATAAATATATAAATATATATATATATATATATATATATATATATATATATATATATATAAGGTAAACTTAATAAGTCGGCGATTAAAGGTCTGGTTCATTACTTCAAAGTATATATATATATAAAACAACCCTACATGTTTCGGCAATATGCCTTTGTCAAGGTAATACAAAATATAAATGATTTATATTTTGTATTCCCTTGACAAAGGCATATTGCCGAAACATGTAGGGTTGTTTTAAATAAATATTCTTTGAAGTAATGAACCAGACCTTTAATAGCCGACTTATTAAGTTTACCATATCATACCAAGGTCACGAAGATATTATATATATATATATATATATATAATATTATTCGTATTTGCAAGAGAAAGCCTTTATTTTTTATTGCATTGGTCGTAAATGATAGCGTTCCGAGAATATCTACCGAACTGTAAACCCAGCCGCTTCATATGTTCCTTTCGAATTATTATTATACGTTTCAATTTAGTTATTGAATAATTACACACGACTTCTATTCTAATTATTTCTTAATTTGTAATTATTTATTACTGAGCTATTTTTTCTACATGTCAAAATTATACCCGCACCATATTAATATTGAAATAATTATAGCTAGATTTAATTAACTATTTTGCGCTTTATCTGAACTATATCATTTGAGATATCATTTTAATGTATTTTCCCAAAAAATATTTTAATGATATTAATTGCATTGACACATAACAATTTAGCTCGTGTCTTTAATTAATTCTTAATTCTTTAGACATCGCTGGCTACAGAATGATAGGTTACTCTTAAACTATATTATAAAATTGCTCTTCTACCACGAGTTTTCTCTTGCACAAACTCTCTATTGTGTCCTGGCTGCCATGAAGTGAGCATCTCTCACTAGACATGCTTGTTCAAGCATAGGTAGTGAAGTACGTGTCCGATCGCGACATCATTCAAAAATAACTTCTGTATTGTTCGGTACAGATATTATTTTAATTACATTCACATTAATTTACGAAATAACTAACTTTCTATTCAGTGTGTATATATTATGTGTTATTTTTCAAATACTGATTAATTGTTACTGGTATATATAGCTTCTATTTAATTACTTTAATACACTTCTTTAAGGACAACATTGTTATGCGTTCTTTTATTTAATAAGTTGTATTTAATAAGCATTTACTTCAGCATACTGCAGACATCCTGAACCTTTGATCATCTCATCATCATATTATTTATTATTTTAAATCTCTCCTTATTATACCCCTAAGCGAACAATTGTCCAATAGTAACAGCTTCTATATAAAATTAAGCTCAAGTGACAGATCCTTTCAAAGGATCTTGTAGTATTAATTTTGATATCTCCAAAATTATTAGGTATTGTGGCTTTATTTTGCATAATTAAACACAAAAATCAAAACTGCAAGAAATTGAGAAAGATGCGTTAAAATTAAGATTTTTTAAGTTTAACTGTACCTCCAAACACGTACCTATTAGGTATACTAAGGTACGTAAGTTTAAATCTTGACATTGAAGTTATCCATTGTATCAGAATGAAATAGATTTTCCTATTTGCCTAAGAAAGTAAGTGTAAAATAGCATAATAGACTCCTTCTCCATACATTTGGACGCAAGTAGGGATACATATAGTGCAACTGTACATCTGTTTATTCTATTTATATATTGAATAGCTCTCTAAACTTCTCTTATCAATCGAACCAATAGTATGTGCAAAAATGAAGTAAAAAGTATATCGACTACTTCCGCACATAGCTTTCCAATATCAAGAAATGCATTTACGTACCCCGGATATATCAATTTAGAATAGTATCTCAATATTTCTTAACTTTTTTAGTTAATAGATAATTGCAATCTGTCCTGTGATAACGGATAATAAACAGTGAAATGAACAAACAACATAAAATAACTTCATGATCATAAATCGCTTCCCTCCATTATTCTAAGGTGTCGAAGTTTTATCCAAATCCCCTGATTCGTTCTCCCCTTTTTTTATATTTTTTCGTCTTCTGTCATTACTTTAGGTAAGTTCCAATATTTTCCGCTCACGTATAGAATTTTATCACTATTTCGCTTACGTTTTGACCTTCGTCCTTTATGTTTCCAACAGGTCTCGTCTCCAAAATCCTTTTCGCTTGTCTTTTTTCACTCATCATCACAAGATGTCCAAACCATCCAAATATTTTTTCTTCTAATATTTCCTTTGCTGACTTCACTCGAGGTTCTTATCTTATTTTTTCTTTTTTCTCTTTTCAATTCTAACACCTTTCTACACGTTCTTATAATATTTCGTAGAGGCTGCTTCTAGCAGTAAGGACTCATATGAAAAAATGGCATATCGATGTGTAAATAGATTAAGTCTTTGTGAATACAAGTATGTCCATGTGCAGAGATACACATGTGTTATTAACATATTTGCATTAATTTGTATTGTAAGGACTATTGTAAGTTTTCTCCATCATGATATAATACTTATTTTTGTTTACCTTGAAAATTATTTCTATGATAGCTAGTTCCTTTGTAACACATCGTTTATATTAGTTGTAAATTCAATTCAACTATATTATTTGTGTTTGAATTATTTTATCTAATTCGTCTTTTATACTTTCCTTACTGCCAACTATTGATCTTAAGTATTTATAGCTATTAACTTGTTCAGTTTCCACTGTCAATTATTATTCACTTCTATCTTTTCGTTACTCATCGTCATACATCTCGTTTTCTTTATATTAAAGAACATATTTTCTTTCACTAAGAGATTCTGTCCAGATATTGATTTTTTTGCAAATTATTTTCCGCAGTACCAAACACTCCTCTATCGTCTCAAAAGCACATTAATCCAAATAGATTCGTTGTAAATTTTTGTACCTCCCTAATAATTTTTCCATTTTCTGTTGACGCTCTTTTATATAACACACATGGCGCAAATGTCAATTAGTGGGCTCAGTGCAATCCCTATTTTACTCCTTCCGCAGTAATAAATTTTCCAGTTAGTCTATTACATGCTCTTACTTGATTGCTAGACTCTGTATACTCCGACATGCTTTTAATACTGTTAATTCCCCATTCACGTTTTGGTTTTCCAAACTATTTTATATCTGGTTTCTATTGATTGGGTCAAATGAGTAGCAGTAGAAAAGATATGAGTTTCTTTCGAATAATATTTTTATATTAATTTTGATAAATACAAAATTTTTGTAGTTTTATTTTGAGTAATTAACAAAAAATAAAACAACAAAAAGTTAAGAGAATAACCTAACTTTTAAATTATAAAGTAATGTGAAATATACTTGAGTAGGTAAAACCTCGCCATATTTTGTATAAAACAAAAACTTTTTTAATAGTATAATTTAAAAAATATTATTTAAAATGTTTCAAATTACTTTATTACATACGCTATCGGTTGTGTCCCATGTAGAATGGAGGCATTTCTTTCTTGTTACTAAAGCTGGGATTATATCAAAATCCATATTTTGTACTTATGATATGTTTACCAAAATTCTAGCAGATCTATAGGGCTCATATAAAAAGAAAGCATTTGCGACCACTTTTGTTTTGTATATCTTGCATATAAATAATGGTTTGAACATATTTCATATAAAATTGGATATTTGTTCATATTTTATAATTTATTTCTAAAGTGCACCGTAAAAAATATATAAAACTATTTATTCATAATATATCAAAATTACACTAATAAAATTCATTAGAATTTCCATACAGTGGGAATTTCCAGATTTGTGTTTATCAAGTCGGGGAGGCTCTTGTGAATCTACGAGCAATGAGGTTGATCTATAGGTCAGTCAAGTCGTCAGTTGTGTTTAGTTAGTTCTCGAAAGTATATATATATATATATATATATATATATATATATATATAATAACTTCGTGACCTTGGTATGATATGGTAAACCTAATCAGTAGGCGATTAAAGGTCTGTATATTACTTCAAAATATATGTATTTAAAAAACTCTACATGTTTCGGCTACAAAATATGAATGACAGGATATAAATGTCAAGTAATTAATTAATTAACCTTTAATCGCCTACTGATTAGGTTTACCATATATATATATATATAAATATATATAATATATATATATATATATATATATATATATATATATATATATATATATACTATTAAGTATTATCGACGGTACTGTATAAGTAAAAAACCAAAAAAAAAAAAAAGTTTTTAAAAGGTTGACGATAAACCAACATTATATTAATTTAATGTTTTAAATTTGATTAATTTTAACATGTTTAGTGTCGTTGTTTGCTAAATTTTAACTCTCAATTACACTCCTGAGGAAGTAACAAATTCGTTATGAAATATAGAGTGAAATAAAGGAGTTTTTTTTTTACTTGACAGACCGCTCGCCCGTTAATTAATTTTTACTTATATATATATATATATATATATATATATATATATATATAAATATAATATTTTCGTGACCTTGGTATGATAAGTTAAACTTAATAAGTCGGCGATTAAAGGTCTGGTTCATTACTTCAAAGTATATACCGATAGGTCCAACTCGCAACGGGCCATAGGCAACAATATACGTATGGAACGTAATGCGATGTGGCAACGTGTGTACGATGCCTATATTGAGTGACTTTCTTAAAATTTAAATTTATTTTTTTTTTACTTTTATCTTTTAGAAAACGTTATTGTTTTTTTATTACTTAAAATTACTTTATATGAAAAATAGTATACCATAAAAGTGTAAACAAAGACAGTATACATTGAAACGAATATTCATTCAATTGTATTGTCATGAAATTGAATTTGTCAATCGTTGTTAAATTTGTTAAAATGAATAGATATTTATATTTATCGGAAAATACTAATACTTAAAGCAAACAAATAAGGTGTAGTGATGCTTTCGTAATATGCTCATATTTATATTATTTCAACTTATACTTCGGTCGATACATACCGACTTCCTTCAAACCAGGAGGAAGCTACAGTTGTAATTAAACTATCCTTCCTTTTTTTTTATTACCTACGGATATTCACAATTCCAAAATACGTTACAATGTTGCTTATTTTAGATTGTAATTAGCTGAATGCTGTCGCAAAACTGATCTCTGCATTTTTTAAAATACCAGAATAAAATTAACCCCTGCCCTTATTATAATTTTACAAAGGAACAGACACGTACTTCAATTTCTACGAAAAACTAAGCCTACAGTTCATGTATAATACAGTGATAGTGATAATGAAGACTGGAGCGTTTGTCGACCTACGAAGTTGTACTTTACTTGTTTATTGTTAATAAAAGGCTGATGGAAACATTACGTGAGATTTTGGTATCTGTATTATAATAACATCACGATAATAATAGAAATACAAATATGAGCATATTACGAAAGCATCAGCTGCATAATCAATATAACAAAACACTACACCTTATTTGTTTGCTTTAAGTATTAGTATTTTCCGATAAATATAAATATCTATTCATTCTAACAAATTTAACAACGATTGACAAATTCAATTTCATGACAATACAATTGAATGAATATTCGTTTCAATGTATACTGTCTTTGTTTACACTTTTATGGTATACTATTTTTCATGTAAAGTAATTTTAAGTAATAAAAAAACAATAACGTTTTCTAAAAGGTAAAAGTAAAAAAATCAATAATTCTGCAAAATAAATTTAAATTTTAAGAAAGTCACTCAATATAGGCATCGTACACACGTTGCCACATCACATTACGTTCCATACGTATATTGTTGCCTATGGCCCGTTGCGAGTTGGACCTATCGGTATATTTAAAACAACCCTACATGTTTCGGCAATGATGCCTTTGACAAAGGCATCAGTGTGTTCTATTAGTATTGCAGCCTGTTCGCGGACCTCTTCCGCGGGGGTTGAGCTACCCACCAGGCGCGTCTCTAGGTGGCGGATAAGGGGACGGTCAGGTCTCTCTTGGGGGACCTGATTAGTGGCAGTCATAAGCGGGATGGATAGGTCTAAAAACCTTCTAATCATTAGCGAAAGCTGTTTACAGCTAAGCTGAATATATTTATACCGACCAAGGAACAGGCAAAAAGTCGCTCGATCAATTGTGGTGCCGGCACCTGGTACACTGATGGATTACAATCTAGTCAGGGGGCAGGTGCAGGCATATGCGGAATGTGCCCTAGAAGGAAGAAATCGATATGTCTGGGGAAACATATTACGGTTTTCCAGGCCGAAGTGTTAGCAGTCGCAGCCTGCACCGATGAAATTCTGGAAGCCGGCTGCGCAAACAAAAAAATTAACATAATGACTGATAGTCAGGAGGCTATTAAAGCCATTATGAACCCATCTACCAGGTCTAAGCTGGTGAAATATTGTAAACAGGTAGTCAATAACCTGGCACAAGACAATATAGTGTCGCTGATATGGGTGCCAGGACATGAGAGAATTAAAGGCAATGAGATAGCCGACAAACTGGCCAAAGAAGGTACTAATAGGAACTTCATAGGACCAGAACCTGTATGTGGAATCACTAAGGATTCCGCTAAAAGGGAGATCTGGTTATGGCTAGAAAAAGAACATAAAAATAAATGCAGGTTAACGGAAGGTCAACTCCATACCAAAACACTACTAAGGGAGCTGGACAGAAAGTTTTAAGCCAACCTAATTCGTAGTAGCAAAAAAGAAATTAAAATAATTACCAGGTTAATAACCGGACATTGTCCTTTAAGCAAGCATTTGTACAGCATGGGTTTTGTTAGCGAGCCCTGGTGTAGGAGATGTGAAAAACAGGAGGAAACAAGCCTTCATGTAATATGCACGTGTGAGGAACTGAAGGAACTCAGACAGAAATATTTCGGGGGAGATCTATTGGTTCCTTCGAGTGTACTCAAACTTCACCTGAGGAGGATAGTGGCTTTTATCGAGGACACAAGACTAACAGAGTGGAACTGAGAGACCTATTGGGGATAGTACAAATAGCAGTGTGCTCAAGTGCCTGGACGTGGTGGCGTCCAACCCAAAACAGAGAAGAAGAAGAAGAAGAAGTATTGCAGTGAAATTGTAGGTTGATAGTGTTTACGTTTAATTTAATATCTTAATACCCGTAATTAATTATTGTAGGTTTGATATGTCAAAAAATTTCAATTAACGCAGCATGTTGGAACTGATGCATTTTAAAATGCACCACGAGCTACTCTGAATCAATCGTTTACTTCATCAAGTAAAAATAGAGAACAGAATAGTTTCCATTATGACTTGTGTAACGCCTTCTTAAGTGCAAACATTCCACTTTCAAACTTGGATTATTCAATATTTAACATTTTTTGGGAAGTATACGAAACTGTCAGTTCCTAGTGGGTCAACTACAAGAACAAGGTATATTAATGTATTGTTTGACGAAACAATGATGAAAATTAAGGAAACAATAGGTGAAAATTATATTTATTTCGTAGTCGACGAAACAACAGACAGTTGTAGACGCTATATTGCCAACTTATTGATTGGCATTTTATCTGAAAATTGCGCCAACCAATCCTTTTTAATTGGTACTGAAGAATTGGAGAAAACAAATAACTTGACTATAACAAGATTTATAAACGATAGTTGAGTGAGGTTTTATTTGCCGAATGCCATTCCAAGTGACAAGGTATTACTGATATTATCGGATGCTGCTACATATACGAGGAAGTCAGCACAGAACACCAAGCACCGCTGAGGGTTCAAATATACAAAGATAAATTACCTGGTCTGGCACTGCCACCACAACCCATAATAACGGGATGGAGCACGTGGCTTGATGCCGCTGTATTTTATGCAGATACCTTTGAACACATAAGAGAATTCATTATATCTTTTTCAAACGGCTCGATATCAAAGCAAACTATGTTTTTATTAGTGAACCATTTCGAAAACTTGAAACTCAATGAATCGATAGAATTGATTCAAAGTTTCAAGAATAAAATTTATAATATGAAAGGTATCATAGGAGAGCGGTTCAAAATTAAATTAACACAAGTTCTAGAGAAAAATGAGCGCTTTAACAAGCTTAGTAGAAAATCCATAGTGTTGCAACGATGAAACCTACGATGAAACTATTGAGATGAGTCCATGAATTATCGGCAAATATAATAATGCGTTAATTACATCAGTTGATATTGGGTGAAGCTTTTCAGCATATAAGCTATTATTGACGGATCGCAGAAGATCATTTTTGTTGAGAATTTAGACAAGCGTTTAATTGTAAATGTTTACAATACTATACACAACTAAATATATATACAAAGAGTTATATTGCTTAGCTTACTTATTATTACTATTATTATTATACATATATTTTGTAAAATTTCGAATAAAATATTGATATAGTACATATTTGTGGTATCTCTAAATTTATATTTACATTATTTAATACTTGGACAATAATTTAGTTGTGAAACTATCACTTAAACTTTACATATTTTGCATATTTTAATAAAAGTTCTGCATATTTTCATCGAGTTTTGGAAACATATATGCCCATATAATACAGTTTCCGTGGGCATAAAGTTCCTACATTTACTTATTACGTAAGTAGGTAGAACAATTCTCCTAAAAATCTCTCCAATCCTTCTCCTTTATGGTGAGGTGAAGTGGAGGTTTATAAGAAGTGTCGATTTTTTTGGGAAAATAATGAAAAACATTTGTTACGTGCATGAGCAGCTTTCTTAAAACTTTTAAACCAAACTGTTCGATAAATCGATTCATTCTGTTGAACATTTGCAGGCTCAGGAACAATTTTTGGAAGAGTTTTTATTCGAAAGGTGTTCAAATGTACACTTTTAAAATTCTTTTTATGGAGAATGCCGTAATTACCTCATTTAATGTACCATGGAAGTGGGGTGGTGGAAAGTTTTTTAAGAATAATAGCCATCGATTTTGACATATTTGATATAAAGCTCTATATTTATATCAAGTAATATTTTCTTCTTGAAACAGTTTAGAAACAAAAAATAAAATGAGCCACTTTTCTCCCTTCGTACGCTTTTATCGCTTCAAACAAAAACTTTTATCAAGCTACTTAACTGCTAGGCTTTATTGTCGGTACCTACAGGTTGGGAGAGTCTCCTTGTTTGGCGAAATAGCACTATTGATAGCTTTACAAAAACCTTCGATAACATCGAACATCTACTTATTTACTAAATGAATCCCCTTAAATTTTCGACATAATTAATATTATTTAAAATACATAATAGAATTTTGTGTTTGTTATAATGGTTTCAATGCTAAGTGTTTCCTTGCTTCATTAGGAATTTTACAGGGTTTGAATCCTGGCCTGTTGCTATGTTTCAATATATTGTAATAATAATAAAAATAATATTAAGAGGAAAATGTATATATTACTCTGGAGAAAAAGTTATGAGACTGATTAAATAAAACAAAGAGCAAATATTTTATTTATCCAAATTTATTATATCTCCTTCAAAGTAATCCTCTTTCACTTAAATACGCTTATTCCAACGTTTCTTTCAGTCTTCAAAACATTTATTATTCCCAGCTTCCTGTATAGCCTCCAAAAGGACGCGCCAATTCTATTGGATGACTGCTATTGGCTCAAACCTCAAACTCAAACATATCCACGAAGTGATAATTTCAATCAAATATAGAAAAAAGTTACACAAAGCCATATCTGGCGAATACTGTGCTTGCGAAACGACATTCACTTGATTTTTTATGAGAAACTGACGAATAATGATGGCAGTATGTTATGTTGCATTATCATGATGCAAAAACTCTGAATTGTTTCGCCATAATCGCCATATTCTTTGTTGGCTGTTTGGCCAGTCAGAAAGATCTCTTTGTGCACAACGCCATGGTAGTTGAAGAAAACAGTCAACACGATCTTTACTTTTAACTTGCGTTTAACGTGTTTTTTGTGGTTTTTGTTCATCTGCAGCGCCATATTCACTCCATCGTTGCTGATTTAAGCTGATTTAAGTCTCATCGCCAGTAATTATCATCACGTATCGCACGTATTTTTAAAACATACAGTCTCATTACTTGTGTTCACATAGCATAATATAATAATACACTTCAGTATATTCATTAGCAGAACCACACTCCATCAGTTCTCAAATGATCTCAAACCATTAGAATTACCATCCCAAGCCCACGAATTAATACAGCGATCAAAAATAGTCAACACATAGTCGCTGTTTTAATACTCCGGTATAGATTTTTATAATAGTAAGGTAGTTCGAGATTTATGGAAAAAACAGTAACATAAATAATAATAGTAAAATAATCATCCAACGTGCAGTAAATACCATTCTATAATGTATACCAACACAGCAAAATTAGGCGCGTACTACCGAGTTCATACCCACATATATGTGGGTTGCGCAAAATGTTTGCCGGCTATAGGCTGAGGAAGTGCAAAATAACTCGACGCCATAATAAAAATAATAATGTATTTATGCGGAATAGTGAAATAAATAAAACACTTAGAGAAAAAATCATAATCTAAAGACAGGCAGAAAAGATTACTAAAAATCGAGAGACCAGGCGAGACTTCAACTCCAACACCTCTACACCATAAAGTAGATGAGGAAGGATTAAGTAAGTAAATCTTTTACCAAAGATGCCTAATAATTTTAGATAATTTCTAATACATTTCGTTATCTCATACTATATACTCATATAATAAAAATCTTTAATAATTTCCTTGTATACAAAAATATAAAATAAAAATTAATAAATGAACAGCTGATATTTCCTTACGTAAATATATTGAAGTTATTGAACCCTTAGCATACAAAATAACTTGAAAGATAAAACCCCCAACAAATCCCCCACTTGAAAGGTACTTGAGTAGGTAAAAGGGGCGACACCTGTTTCATCATTTTACGGAATCATCGGTACGCCCCACTGAAGAGATACGTTTCACGAAACAACATTTTTTCTATATTACAGACATTGTTAAGAAGAATATTCAGCGCTGCTCGCTAACAAACGCTGAAACAATTAAAACTGCCTCGAAAACAAATGCAGAATTAGGTAAAGTAGATGTGGTGTTCCGATTAAGGGAAACAGGTAAATTATTACTAAATTACGAAGGTTGCGGATGTGAAAAGCCTCGTAGAATACACATCTTATTTTAAGTTTTATAATTTTTAATTCATTCTTTAATACAAAACCTTGGATACAAAACCACAAAATAAAAATGTATAAATTAACGGTTGATATTTTTCTACGTAAATATATTGAGGCTATTGAACCCTCAGCATAAAAAATACCTTGAAACATACTTGAGTAGGTAAAACCCTACCAAATTTTGTATGAAACAAAAATATTTTTAATAACATAAAATTTTATTAAAAATCGGATGCGAAGAACACAATACTTCATATCATTGTAAAGTATCTCTCCAGTGACGTAGACACCTGTTTCGTCTTTTTACAGAATCATTTTTACGCCCCATTGAAGAGATACGTTTCATTTTCTATATTACAGACATTATTAAGAAGATCATTCAACGCTGCTCATTAACAAACGCCGAAACAACAAACACTGTCTCAAAAACAAATGCAGAATTAAGCAAAGTGCTTCCATTTAACGGTACAACCGCATCTGCACAAACTATATTAACGTGTGTTGACTCTTTATCGGACCAACCGAATGCGTATATAACAAAATAATTTGAAACATCCTTGAGAAGATATGAACGTGTGTAGTGGATGTCGTGTTCCGATTAAGGGAAACACGTAAATTATTACTAATTTACGAAGGTTGCGGACGTGAAAGGCCTCGTAGAACACACATCTTATTTTTATTTTTACAATTTTTAATTCATTCTTTAATATTTCCCTTGGATACAAAAACACAAAATAAAAATGTATAAATTAGCCGTTAATATTTTCCTACGTAAATATATTGAGGTTATTGAACGCTTAGCATATAAATATGCTATCTTGTAGACTTTTTATAACATCAACAGTTGCCTAAACAAATGTTATCTTCTATAATTTCTATAACATAACCATTGCCGCATATGTTTGCGTGTAAATTAAATATAGGTGTTATTTACAGACATTCTGAATCCATAGACGGTACATAATATAGTTTACAGGAGGTTTTTAATTTTGGGGTAACGTCGCAATTGACTCACACTTTTTGGATTCATATTCTATATAATTGCTTCCCATTTTTCATACGTTGTCTCTTTCTCTCAAGGGCACCCGGTATACTAGTACACATTGCTGTGGATTTTTCCATCCAGAGAGAGAGAGAAAAAGATGGAAGATTTAAATTTTGAACAACATTTGAATTTTATTGATATTTATTATATTTGTAATTATATTTTTGACTGACTCTGTATGTTTATTAGTTTAAACGTATGGATGCGGACAGTATTGGTACTATTGAATTAGATGTAGGAATTTTTCGCGGTAAATTTAGTGAGAGATATCAGGACTAGCAAAGTAACTGGTTGTAGAGTATAAGAAATTCATTTTTATTCTCTGTTTTTAAGTAAAGTCGGGTTTTTTATTTTTAGTTTATGCATTTATTCCTGTGCATTTAACGTTATTTTGATTTTTACGAGAGTTGGTGATCTCGTTGTTGAATTAATTAAAGTATGGTATCTCTCACGTAGTTTTTGTGTTATCAGTGCTTAGATCGATGTAAGTCCTATAAAAACATTTAATTTATATAATTGATACTACGATTATTTTGCTTATGTTTATAATTTTGTGTATAATTTGCGATAATTTTGATATTTAAAGTAGTATATGAATACTAGAGAAAGTTGTCATGTTTTTTACGTAAATATATTGAGGCTATTGAACCCTCAGCATAAAAAATACCTTGAAACATACTTGAGTAGGTAAAACCCTACCAAATTTTGTATGAAACAAAAATATTTTTAATAACATAAAATTTTATTAAAAATCGGATGCGAAGAACACAATACTTCATATCATTGTAAAGTATCTCTCCAGTGACGTAGACACCTGTTTCGTCTTTTTACAGAATCATTTTTACGCCCCATTGAAGAGATACGTTTCATTTTCTATATTACAGACATTATTAAGAAGATCATTCAACGCTGCTCATTAACAAACGCCGAAACAACAAACACTGTCTCAAAAACAAATGCAGAATTAAGCAAAGTGCTTCCATTTAACGGTACAACCGCATCTGCACAAACTATATTAACGTGTGTTGACTCTTTATCGGACCAACCGAATGCGTATATAACAAAATAATTTGAAACATCCTTGAGAAGATATGAACGTGTGTAGTGGATGTCGTGTTCCGATTAAGGGAAACACGTAAATTATTACTAATTTACGAAGGTTGCGGACGTGAAAGGCCTCGTAGAACACACATCTTATTTTTATTTTTACAATTTTTAATTCATTCTTTAATATTTCCCTTGGATACAAAAACACAAAATAAAAATGTATAAATTAGCCGTTAATATTTTCCTACGTAAATATATTGAGGTTATTGAACGCTTAGCATATAAATATGCTATCTTGTAGACTTTTTATAACATCAACAGTTGCCTAAACAAATGTTATCTTCTATAATTTCTATAACATAACCATTGCCGCATATGTTTGCGTGTAAATTAAATATAGGTGTTATTTACAGACATTCTGAATCCATAGACGGTACATAATATAGTTTACAGGAGGTTTTTAATTTTGGGGTAACGTCGCAATTGACTCACACTTTTTTGGATTCATATTCTATATAATTGCTTCCCATTTTTCATACGTTGTCTCTTTCTCTCAAGGGCACCCGGTATACTAGTACACATTGCTGTGGATTTTTCCATCCAGAGAGAGAGAGAAAAAGATGGAAGATTTAAATTTTGAACAACATTTGAATTTTATTGATATTTATTATATTTGTAATTATATTTTTGACTGACTCTGTATGTTTATTAGTTTAAACGTATGGATGCGGACAGTATTGGTACTATTGAATTAGATGTAGGAATTTTTCGCGGTAAATTTAGTGAGAGATATCAGGACTAGCAAAGTAACTGGTTGTAGAGTATAAGAAATTCATTTTTATTCTCTGTTTTTAAGTAAAGTCGGGTTTTTTATTTTTAGTTTATGCATTTATTCCTGTGCATTTAACGTTATTTTGATTTTTACGAGAGTTGGTGATCTCGTTGTTGAATTAATTAAAGTATGGTATCTCTCACGTAGTTTTTGTGTTATCAGTGCTTAGATCGATGTAAGTCCTATAAAAACATTTAATTTATATAATTGATACTACGATTATTTTGCTTATGTTTATAATTTTGTGTATAATTTGCGATAATTTTGATATTTAAAGTAGTATATGAATACTAGAGAAAGTTGTCATGTTTTTTACGTAAATATATTGAGGCTATTGAACCCTCAGCATAAAAAATACCTTGAAACATACTTGAGTAGGTAAAACCCTACCAAATTTTGTATGAAACAAAAATATTTTTAATAACATAAAATTTTATTAAAAATCGGATGCGAAGAACACAATACTTCATATCATTGTAAAGTATCTCTCCAGTGACGTAGACACCTGTTTCGTCTTTTTACAGAATCATTTTTACGCCCCATTGAAGAGATACGTTTCATTTTCTATATTACAGACATTATTAAGAAGATCATTCAACGCTGCTCATTAACAAACGCCGAAACAACAAACACTGTCTCAAAAACAAATGCAGAATTAAGCAAAGTGCTTCCATTTAACGGTACAACCGCATCTGCACAAACTATATTAACGTGTGTTGACTCTTTATCGGACCAACCGAATGCGTATATAACAAAATAATTTGAAGCATCCTTGAGTAGATATGAACGTGTGTAGTGGATGTCGTGTTCCGATTAAGGGAAACACGTAAATTATTACTAATTTACGAAGGTTGCGGACGTGAAAGGCCTCGTAGAACACACATCTTATTTTTATTTTTACAATTTTTAATTCATTCTTTAATATTTCCCTTGGATACAAAAACACAAAATAAAAATGTATAAATTAGCCGTTAATATTTTCCTACGTAAATATATTGAGGTTATTGAACGCTTAGCATATAAATATGCTATCTTGTAGACTTTTTATAACATCAACAGTTGCCTAAACAAATGTTATCTTCTATAATTTCTATAACATAACCATTGCCGCATATGTTTGCGTGTAAATTAAATATAGGTGTTATTTACAGACATTCTGAATCCATAGACGGTACATAATATAGTTTACAGGAGGTTTTTAATTTTGGGGTAACGTCGCAATTGACTCACACTTTTTGGATTCATATTCTATATAATTGCTTCCCATTTTTCATACGTTGTCTCTTTCTCTCAAGGGCACCCGGTATACTAGTACACATTGCTGTGGATTTTTCCATCCAGAGAGAGAGAGAAAAAGATGGAAGATTTAAATTTTGAACAACATTTGAATTTTATTGATATTTATTATATTTGTAATTATATTTTTGACTGACTCTGTATGTTTATTAGTTTAAACGTATGGATGCGGACAGTATTGGTACTATTGAATTAGATGTAGGAATTTTTCGCGGTAAATTTAGTGAGAGATATCAGGACTAGCAAAGTAACTGGTTGTAGAGTATAAGAAATTCATTTTTATTCTCTGTTTTTAAGTAAAGTCGGGTTTTTTATTTTTAGTTTATGCATTTATTCCTGTGCATTTAACGTTATTTTGATTTTTACGAGAGTTGGTGATCTCGTTGTTGAATTAATTAAAGTATGGTATCTCTCACGTAGTTTTTGTGTTACCAGTGCTTAGATCGATGTAAGTCCTATAAAAACATTTAATTTATATAATTGATACTACGATTATTTTGCTTATGTTTATAATTTTGTGTATAATTTGCGATAATTTTGATATTTAAAGTAGTATATGAATACTAGAGAAAGTTGTCATGTTTTTTAGTTAGTGGAGTTTTTTCTTCAAGATAATATTCTAGAACGTTTTAAATTCAGGTTGGATTTTTTTTTATTAGTTGTGGGTTGATTTTGTCGTGTTTTATTTGCGCATGACTGTAAGGCTGTTACGTGGTTTCGATAACTTTGTAGTTGTTGACTTTTGAGTTGTAGGGGTTAAAGTAGAGGTCAAACTTGACAAATTTCTCAATTATTTATTAATTTTATGTTTGTTCGAGAGTCACAGGGGGTTTTTCTCTTTGTGCGAGTCATATTCATAAAGAGTCTTTCCTCCTAAGCTACTGTTAATTTGCTTTAGCTCCCTGTACATTCGGTAAAGGGATTTTTTTTTCTTTTTTTTATTTTATTAAATATTGTAAACTAGCTAGATGTGTCTTTTATTAATGTTTATTGTTTTACTTCAAATATAACCTGGCCCATATCTGCGAAGATCGACCCGAGAGAAGTGAGCTCAAGGAATCTACAAGACTGAACAGCTAGAAGTATAAGTTGTAGTGTGAACAAAAAAGATTAATAAGTAATCAAAAGCAAATTCCACTGCAACATGTATGTTATGAAAAAAAATTGATTATACGAAATTTTGTCTGCTTTTTATCCACAAGCAAACACGAATTACGGATATTATTTCCTATATAAATACGATACGATACATACACATGTGTTATTCCCTGATCTTTAAATTACGTATTTTATTCTCTACCGCCTTCGGTTATGATTTCCATATTTATTATTTTTTTATTACGGTCTATTTACTAATTTCAGGAAAACGTGCAAATATTAAACGAGATTTATTACACTCTGAAGTTATTACTACGCTCGCCGAATTCAGATCAATTAAAGCAATTTTTTACAGATTTTCGTTATCAACTTTTCTCAACTCCCGTCTGCCTTTTGAACCTTAACGTACCTATACCTATACAGAACAAGTTATTAAGGATCAAGACACAAAAGATATATAATTAATTGACTTGGCAGATACATGTTGAAACTCCATTATAAATTATAATAAAACACGTTTATACGTTTGTTTCAAATACGTTTTAATAACGCTACAATTGTTTCGCCAAACATTGGCTTCATCAGGTGATGATAGTCTGATAATACAATAAAACAACTTAATATATATAGTCTCACACTCATGTATGTAACACATTAACAGTGGGGGTGTAATGTAGATATTAGAATTGTAGGAGGGGTGAAAAATTAAATTCAGTTTGTTCATTTAACGCTACGCCTAATTTGTTGTATCTATTGATTTCTAAAGTCTCCAATAAATTAAGTTTTTTGCTCTTATCCTGTACATGAAAAATTTTATAATCTATATTAAATTTATGATTTAACTCTAAGCAGTGGTTTGCGAAAGTGGAGTCTGTTTTTTTGTTTATATAACATTTTTCGTGTTCCCTTGTCCTCTGTTGGAAGGTATGCCCCGTCTGACCCACATATACCTTATTACACTCACAAGCCAACACATAGACCCCCGATTTTGACCCTTTATCCGTTTTATCTTTGTCATTCCTAATATATTTTTGGACTGGGTTATTAGTTTTGTAAGAAATAAACCCATTGCTAACTTTTTTGATTAGTTTACCTGTTTTAATAGATGTATTTCCTATATATGTAATGGTGTTGTACTGTTTTTTTATATTAGACGGTATTTTAGGGTAGATTAGAGAGAGAGCAAGTTTTTTCTGTTTTTGTTCGAGAATTTTATTAACTAAATTTACTGTATATCCATTATTGATTGCTATAGTGTATATTCTATTTAATTCAATATCAAAATTGATTTTGTTCATAGGTACGTGAATTAGCCTATGTATCATAGATTCGTATGCTGCTAATTTATGTGAAGTGGGGTGAAAAGAGCTCGCGTGTATTGTTGTGTCTGTATGTGTAGGTTTGTGGTATATTGCAAAATCGTGTCTACCTGTTTTGTTTGAAATGGTTAAATCGAGAAAATTAATAGATTCGTCTTTTTCTATTTCTGTAGTAAATTTTATATTAGGATGAATCGTGTTAATGTGTTCTTGGAACACTTTTATTTGCCTCTCTGTGCCCTTGAAACAAACCAAAACGTCATCTACGTACCTGTACCAATAAATGCATTTGTTAAATAGCGGGGATTTACGAATCTCATTTTCAATAGAATCCATAAATATCTCAGCCATTAGGGGGCTTAACGGGTTTCCCATCATACTAAATTTAAACCAAAGTGGTCTATAAAGAATTCACATGAGCTCATTAGTAAGATTTCTAATATTAATATTCCTCATAATAGCAAATTCGTGTCTTTTGACGTCACTAATCTGTTCACGAATGTTCCACCCTTGGAGGTATTAAATTTAATTTCTCTGAAACCTGAACAAAACTACGTTAATGCTATTACCAAGATAGAAATTTTAGATTTAGTAAATATTTCTCTTAAACAAAATTATTGTCGATTCAACCATTAATATTACACTCAAACATCGGGATTAGCGATGGGAAACCCGTTAAGCCCCCTAATGGCTGAGATATTTATGTATTCTATTGAAAATGAGATTCGTAAATCCCCGCTATTTAACAAATGCATTTATTGGTACAGGTTCGTAGATGACGTTTTGGTTTGTTTCAAGGGCACAGAGAGGCAAATAAAAATGTTCCAAGAACACATTAACACGATTCATCCTAATATAAAATTTACTACAGAAATAGAAAAAGACAAATCTATTAATTTTCTCGATTTAACCATTTCAAACAAAACAGGTAGACACGATTTTGCAATATACCACAAACCTACACATACAGACACAACAATACACGCGAGCTCTTTTCATCCCACTTCACATAAATTAGCAGCATACGAATCTATGATACATAGGCTAATTCACGTACCTATGAACAAAATCAATTTTGATATTGAATTAAATATAATATACACTATAGCAATCAATAATGGATATACAGTAAATTTAGTTAATAAAATTCTCGAACACAAACAGAAAAAACTTGCTCTCTCTCTAATCTACCTAAAATACCGTCTAATATAAAAAAACAGTACAACACCATTACATATATAGGAAATACATCTATTAAAACAGGTAAACTAATCAAAAAAGTTAGCAATGGGTTTATTTCTTACAAAACTAATAACTCAGTCCAAAAATATATTAGGAATGACAAAGATAAAACGGATAAAGGGTCAAAATCGGGGGTCTATGTGTTGGCTTGTGAGTGTAATAAGGTATATGTGGGTCAGACGGGGCGTACCTTCCAACAGAGGACAAGGGAACATGAAAAATGTTATATAAACAAAAAAACAGACTCCATAAATAAATAAATTTATGACAATTATGACTAATACATCCAAGTAATACATGATTTAAATTTTCTTTTCATTACTTGCAGTATAGCGATGATACAACCTTGTTTGCTCCGCGATCCCCCAAATAGTAAATGTAAATAAAATTAATATTTCGCGAACCCCCAACCACCCAAAGTAATAATAACAGTAAGCCTTACTATTACTAATTTAATTTTGACTGTAATAATAAATGTAAAAATTATTTAATATTATATAATCGCATTACACTAATTTTATACATTAAGAAAATACCGACAGTAATGTAAATACGACTATTTCTATTATTTTATGTCGCTGCGTTTATAGCGACGGGTATGAACATGCATCTATGACGTGTACATACATAAACAATTTACAAGTTCCAACTTGATGTGTACGTGCTCTATGTAATTTGATCTCCTTCTATAATACTCACTGTGAGAGCATGTTTGAACAAGTCGCGTTGTCACCAGAATAAAAGAGGCGTTTGCTATTGCACAACTTCAGGTAAGTTTCGAATGCGAAGCGTGCGTCTGGTGCTTCTATTTTACTATGCGGTCAACGGTGAAACCGAATTGTTTTTTTTTTATTTCTTATGCGAAAAATAATTTTGTGAAAAAACCTAGTGAGCCATCTACATCCAGTGAATCGATTGGTAAAAAGACAGACAATGACAGTTATTTAAATTGTGGATGGAAAAGTGCAATGTGTTGTTTGCTTTCAAGTTCTCTTCGATGAAAGCATAAAGCCATCAAAATTAGCTGATGCTGGCAAACTAAACACCCAGATCATAAAAATAAACCCTTGCAATTTTTCGAAAGAGAATTGCGTACCCTAAGAAATCGACAAACTTCTATTTGTAGGTCAGGCCATAACACCATACAGTAGCCGAAAACCACATATTGCCTGCTACAATTGATATGGTTAGTGTTTTAATAAGCGTTGAATAAGCAAAAAAAGAATGAAGAAAATTCCGCTTTCTAACAACACAATATCAAAACGAATCGATGACATGACTGCCGATATTCGATCAGATAATTCAGTAAGTGAGTTCAGGTGAATTTTTTAGTATATAATTTTATGAATCAACAGATGTAGCAAACATGACTCCGTTATTATGTTTTGTGAGCTATAAATGTGATATGGACACATACTTAAGTCAAAGAAAATATGTTTTTTTTTGCAAAACAGTATCGGGTCATGTAACAGGACAATATCTTTTTGATGTATTTTATAAAGCTACTAAAAACTATATTAACATAGATTGGACAAAATATATTGCAGTATTTTCCATATTAGCCAGATATTTGACATAAGACGACCTGATCTCTTCTTTGACCAAAGACCTCATCCTTTTAAATTCTTGATAGAAAATTTCACTTCCATTGGTTCTATAATGTTCTTTAGTTTTTAGATTTATTTCAGGTGTAAACCAAAGGGGGAAGTTCGAGTTAGTATGAATATATTTAGGGACTGATTTGTCAAGTGTATCATCGTAAAACTTAATAAATTGGGAAATGATTGTTTTTCTTTCAAAGAATCTATTATTTATTGTAGATGTCAACAATAGTGGTACAATACAATTTTCATTATCATATGTTTTTGGAAACATGTGAAACTCAAAATTATCAGTTGTATCTTTGGAGATACATTGCCAAGACTGGGTGCACTTGACTTGAGTTTACGTTTTCTGAAAATAAGAAAAATACACTTATTTCATTTCAAAACTTTTTATTTATTAGAATGAAAGCAATTTCTAGTAGGTACAAGACATAACCTAACATTAGATTTGCGACAAAAAACATGTGTTTTGCCAGAAGCACAATTATTACATATTTCTTTTTCTAGAAATATTGCAAAATGATCTAGCTTGTCCAATCTGCTATCATCTTGGTTGCAGTGGCCTTTTTATTTTAGTTGATTGTTGTGGCGCTTCTGAACTAAGGTGACCTCTTTTTACTTTGTTTGTTTGATATAGGTTTTTAGTGACACTTTTGACACATTTTTTTAATCATATTGCCTATTTTTTATACTCCTCTAGTAATTTGTATTCGAGCCTGTAAAGTAGCCATGCGTTTTTAAGACATATGTCAAAAATTTGCGAAAATAAGCCCACATACGGGGTACATATGGGTTTTCATTTCAGTTCTATACAGAGCAATTAACATATCGGCAAAATCGACACCACACTTGTGGCTGTTATATTGCTTTGCTACTTGTCGACAGACTACGTAAACTATACCGCCTCCTGCTTTTAAATACCTTTGAATTATTTGAGTTGGATTAGCTGCTACATAAGAACTGCAAAAGGCAACAGCTTTGTTATCGTACCACTTGATAATCGCAAGCCAATTTTAGTTATCGACCTTTTGATCAAAAAATCCTCGGCCTTCTTTTCGTAGATTTCGTCCTATTCACGACGTTCGATTTCAGTTAACAATCTCTAACACGGTTTGACCTCATAGTCTCCAAATATAACATACCTAACTCATCACGAAGGTAGGATGCAAGCTTTGGACTCGTGAGAAAATTATCAAAATAAACAACTGATAATGGTTTGTTCTGAATTGAACAACAAAGAACATCCACCCTACAGCAATAACAACCTTGGCACCAAAATCTAGACTTTATTAAATTTCCGAAAAATTATGGTTTCTTAATGTGTCTTCACCTCAATATAGGATACCATGGTACACCATGCCAGAAATTCCACACCTTGCAAAAATTTTAAAACCAATTTTTTTGGGTTTGTTTTCCAAATACTGCCTTCAAGAAGGCAGCTTTGTTACCTTTATAAGGCGCCATCATTTGATCGACTGAGTTTCGTCGTTCTGGCTCAATTTTTAAACAAATTTCTCTAACTCTTTCAAGAACTTCATTTTGAAGTAACGGGCATTGTCAATTTCTTCGTTGTTTGATACCTTTTTAGCGTAATAATATCCGCGACTACAGCCCAATGTGCTTCGACCCAGTAGTCAGTGTATGCTGGCATATGTACAACATCCATCATGAGTTCCTAATAAATCCTCAATAAGTTTCAATTTCGTCGTGATTTGTGTCGACGCATTTACTGAACTCCTGAGTAGAATACAAATTGGTTTGTACTACTATGAGATCTATGATATCATCGCTGAAGAATGTGTTAAAATATTGCAAAGGTTACTGCAGCTTGTTTGGTTTAGAGAAATCATCTTCGTCTATGTCCGCTTCTTAACTCAAAATTGTTGTCAGTCCACTGAAAGTCTCTTACAGTTTTCGCATTTTTTTTACATTAGAAACCGACTCTTGAAGAGGTGGAGAGGCAACTAAATAACGTATCCCACGACTGCTCTTCGACGTAGTAGGAATATTGACAACAAAAACAGGTAATACCGTTGCTAAAACGATATCATCATCGCACTTTTCGACAGTCTGAACCAGTTATGGTACTTCCATCTTCTTCTAAACATGTGTTGTTTTGTCGAAAACTTGGGTCAGCCTATAAGTCTTTATCTTCAACATCACTCTACTAATCACTTTGCGCGCCAACTGGCGGTAATAATGCAAGAAGACGGTAAATTCTTCTCATCCTGCTGTAAAAATAAGACAAACTATAAAACACACCGAGCTTGGCAATGTATCTTCAGGGATATATAATATTAGGATCCTCTTCATAGTAAAATCAGTAAGATTTATCAAATAATTTATATACTACAAACAAACCAAATTGTCATACAACAAATTACCATCTAAGTTTTTTAAAATAAGTAAAAATTGTGAAGTAAAACAAGAGACCATCCACTGATATGTCGGTGGCTCACGCCGCGACAGTATTTGACAGACAGCCAAACAAAACGTTCGAATAACGGCGCGTAATTTTAAATAATACAGGTAACTATAGATACATTTGTGCTAGGACATGTATCCGGTCGGACACATCATTAAGCTATAGTACGGAAATGAAGTGCAGGGCGACTGGCAATTTTTGAAATATATGTATCCGAGGAGACACATTGCCAAGTTAAGGGATAAAAGCTAAATTAACATCTGAACATGAATTTAGAATCAATATTGTTAAAATAATTGATAATTTGTGGATAATTAACTTTGCGGAAGTCATAACTAGAGACCCGACGCATCGGGCCAAAATTACGATAGACGAAATAGTCTATAACTTGCAAAGGACAATACGCAGTTATTGCATAGCACTATTCATTCGATTAACAGAAAATCTGCTTTTGTCGTTGAATTGTGACGCAATTACTTCAATATTACAGTTAAATTCCTTTCTTCATGGGCGTAGGTAGAAGCCTGAGGAGTTTTCATAAATTATTTTATTTTTTAGCTTATATTTCGTATGATAAATAAAGTACGGTGAGTGAGGTTCTTTTTTTCATTGTTTTAACTATTAATCACATACTTCTAAATTTTTGTCATATATCCTGTTTAATAATCTACTTCTCCCAATTATTTTGACGTAAGTATAGAGTGAATTTCCATAAGATTCAATAACTGACAGATGCATTTTTCATTTTCATTTATTTAGATCTAGAACTTTGATTAAGTTAATTTTTCAGACATGATATGGAACAACGTCGAGAATGGCATCTTGAAACAATGGCGAGTAGGATTAAGGGTCAAATTGATTGTACGTTCATTGCCAGTGGTTACGAAATTTATTGCAAAGTCTGTAAAATATCGTTAAAAAATTCCAAGAAATCGCACGTAAAACGTCATTTAGCATCGTAAACACATTCACAGAAATTAGACTCGTTGGAATCTGACAATTTTAACGAAGAACTCTATGAAACTTTAATGGCGGTAAATATTCCATTAATTAAATTTAACAATCCCACCTTCAAAACATTTCTCAAAAAATATACTGGTCGAAATGTTCCTGATGAATCCACCTAACGCAAATATTATGTTTCTACACTGTGCTACACGGAAACAGTAGAACGCATTAGAAGCCAACTCTCAAATCAGTACGTATAGATAAGTGCCTACGAAACTGTCGATATATTAGGACGCTGAGTGGTAAATGTTGTAGCTAGAGTACTACATCCAACTACTCAATATAACGCATATGTAATAGCAACAAAAGTTATAAATACAGTTGATGGGGAAAACCATTTACGAGAATATGCACCAAATGCTTCATTCGGACGATAAGTACAAAGAAAAATACATTTATTTGTCAGTGACAATATCTATATGCAATACATATATGTTAAAAATAGGTAGGCTATTAAAGGAAACATATCCTAATATGCTGCTTATTATTTGTGTAGCGCATGCTCTCCTCAGAACCTGTGAATATATCAGAGACACCTTTCCGGAAGTTGATAGACTTGTATCCGCTTTTAAAAAAGTTTTTAGAAAAGCCCCATTGAGAGTAACACTTTACAGGGAAAAACTCACTGCCTCCCTCTCCAGGAATAACTAGATGAAGAATGTGGTTGGAAGCTACCAGTTTTTATGCAGAGAATTTCGATTGTTTACAAAATTTCGATACATGTTTAAATGACGATGCTCGAAGTATTTCTGAGTGCAAGGATCTAATACAAATTTCAAATTTAAAAAATCAGTTGTACTTTCTTCAGGAACATTTTGGAAATTTGCCAAAACTAATGACTTATTTTGAAAATCAAAATCTCAAATTAAATGCTAGATTAACCACATTAGATGTGGCTATTAATAATTTAAAAAATATTCCAAGTGACTTCGGATGTGGTCTTCGGAAAAAGTTAGACGCAGTTTTAATAGAAATCCAGAGAAAATAACATTGCGGCAATTGTGTATGGGGACAATGCCTCAAAATCTAACTGATAAATACGCTGAAATAAAATAATATTTCCAGTATGTACCAGTTGCGATGTAGAAAGGTCTTTTTCTATCTATACGCGGAAACTGAGTAATCCCAAAAGAGAAGTTGATCAAAAATAGACAAAGCAGGTTGGTGGGAATCCTCGAGAACCAAAGGTGAATCATCTTGACAAACCAGAATTTCACCGTGAATGATAAACAATCCTTGTATTCTTAGTTATCTTGTAGTAAGATTCTCTTAATTTAACTTTTACTATTAATATAACCTCTATAATTTTTAACTATTTTGCTTTATTTTTGAAAGTCTCCATTATTATTAAATTAAAGAACATGATATTGGACTTATTCAACAGCTATAGTATACTTTGAATTCTTAACATTATTCTAGGTGTTTATAAGATTATTAAATTACGAAGAAAATATTTTCATAAAATTTATTTTGTATGTAACTCAAAACGTACATATAAATAACACAAGAAGAATAGTAAAAATTGGTCAATCAAATAGCATTTACGCAACGCGCGAAACAAAAATAAACCGCGTAATGTTCGATAAAAAATTATACAAAGTATACGCTTGTTTCCAGAAACAAAATACCGCTGTTTACAAGCTACGATTCGAATAATTCACAACTAATAAAACATCATCAACGGTGATTAATTAAAAACATTTATGTAATTATCGATCAGATTTGCATGAGAATGACCACTTTATTGCACCTAAAAAATATAAAACATCCATTGTTAGGGCAATAACTAAAAGCATTAAAGAGCATCAAAGACTTCGTGTAATATACGCGTTGTAGTTTTGTGTTATGTAAACTTATCAATAAACCTTGCGCCTCAATTCTGCACACAACAATAATATACTCGCTCTCAAAATTATTTCGAAGCCCACCAATGTTCGATCAAATATTTGTTTTTGTGTTTACTCGGCGATACTAGTACACGCATGGTATTATAAACAATACGAAATTAGATATTTCAAGGTAAAACGCTCTCTAAATGATATTTTGATAGCATAAACAAGGACGTCAAATCTAGCTACATGGTGGATCTCAACGCAGGCCTTGATTGGATTTCAGATGCCAAAAAGTATCATAAAAGTTAGTTGTTTTTTTTAACGCACAAAATATTTCTTCTCTCTACTTTTGCAAGAGCTGTTGCAAAACGAATATATTCGCTTAATTATTGAATTAACGAAATATTTCATGAAACTATATATAATGTTACATATTTATATAATTCCTTAATAATTGTTTATCTATAGAATTAATTATATGGCAAGTTACTTTCACTAATAAGAAAAAAAAACGGTGACCATCAAATTCGAGATACATTCCAACTAAGAAGTTATATCATATCTGCTAATAAAAATTAAGTCATTGTAATCGATTTTCACTAAATTGTTTTTAATATTAAAATTAAATAAAAAATAACCTTTACTTCAATGAAATTAAATATATTTCTAATCTACACTCGTGGACAAAAAATTTACTGAAGTAACACTTCAGTAAATGTCACTGTCATAAAACATTATCTATAAAATACGAGGGTGAGCTGAAAAAATCGGTAACTAACTATGAGATGGCGCTATGTAAAAGCAATCTTTGACGCTATTGTATAGCTTGATGTTTCAATGTTTCAATACGTGTTAAACTTCATGTCGATCTCTTAAGTAGTTTGTTGTGTACCCTCGTTCAAAGCAGAGTAGTTTTGTCGCCTCTCAAAAATGGACAATATCGAAATTCCTGCACTGACTAAATACCTGTGGAAAAAGTATTCTTCGCCTAGAGAAATTCATGTTGATATGGTAAATGTGTTAGACGAGGAAGCACCTTGTTTTAAGACTGATTGCAAATGGGTGAACGAATTTAAAAAAGGTCGTACGAGCGTAAATGACGATCCGCGTTCTGGACCTCATAAAACAGCCACATTTGCAGAAAGTGTGCAAAAAGTTTTGAAATTTGTGGAGGCTGATTGCCGATACACATTGCAATATGTTGCTGAGGCTACACGCATCTCCAGAGAACGGGTGTCATACATTTTAAATGTTGAATTAGACATATCTAAGCGGTGTGCTAGATGGGTGCCGTGTTAACTAACAACACAGCAAAAACTGAAACGTGTGGAATGTTCTACAGCCATTTTGGAGCGGTTTGGGCAAAATCCAACAGATTTTCTACGCAAATTTGTGCCGTACGATGAAACGTGGGCCCACCACTACACACCAGAAAATAAGCAGCAATCAAAACAGTGGACTAAACGTAGCGAACTGGTTCGAAAAATGGCCAAAGTCAATCTATGGGCAGCAAAGGTGATGGCTTCCATTTTCTGGAATGCGAAGGGAATTTTGTTTATTGACTTCCTGTCGATGGGAGAAACGATTACTGCACTATACTATTCTAAACTTTTGGATCGATTGAAGGCAGCTATCATCGAAAAAAGACCCGGAAGAAAGCATAAAAAAATAATCATTTTCCATTAAGACAATGCTCCAGTTCATATGAGCGGAATTGTCAAAGAAAAATTGGCCAAATTAAAGTTCGAAACACTTGAGTATCCCCCTCAATCGCCGAATTTAGCTCCGCCGGACTATCATCTGTTCCCCAAACTGAAAAAACACCTCGGCGTTATGAGATTTGCTTCGGATGAGGAGCTGATAGCTGCAGTTGACCACTATTTTGAGGAGCTCGAGAAAAATGAGTACTGTGAAGGCATAACGAAACTTGAGCATCTACTAAATAAATGTATTGATCTTGAAGGAGATTATGTCGAAAAATAAAATACATTTCACTGAAATATTGTTTTTTGTTATACTTTAGTTACCGATTTTTTCAGCTTACCCTTGTAATTACAAATTAAAGAAAATATGAAATATTTAATTTATTAAAATAACCAGAAAAAAACAAAAATAATGACGAAACAAAAAATCTTTGTGTGCTCTTCATTAAGCTTTTATCTTCTGTGTTGAAAGGTCATTTAAGTTGTCAGTACTGACACTTATTGGTTGACAAAATGCAAGCAGAAAATGTAGCTCGAGAGTAGGTTTGAACGAAGATGGAAGCAGTATTCGATACATCGCTGTTGTCTTGAATATTCCCAGGAGTACGGTCCAAGATGCAATATAGTGACATCGTTAAAAAGGGCACACAAGAAGGCCAGGATCAGGCAGACTACAAACCGGCGAGAAAATCGTCGCATGGTGTTATTTACACTACGTGATCGTGGTTTACCATCAACAATTGCGTCTCGCCAAATCGAAGACGTTTACGATACCGCCGTTTCTGCACGAGTCGTTCACCGAAGATTAAAGGAATACGGATTGATATCAAGGAAACCTACTGCTTGTCCACTTTTGCTCCCAATCTCATCGTATTCGGCGACTACGATTTGCCCGTGAACATTGACATTGAATAATGCTTCAATGGTCTGGGGTTCTTGCCTGCGTTCACCAGATAGACGAGAACGTGTGCGAAGAAGGCCTGGTGAACGATTTTTAGCGTGTTGTTTATCTCCAATAATAGCATTTGGGGGAGGCGGTATAATGGTCTAGGCTAGCATTTCACTGTACACGAAAACTGAGCATGTTCTCATTGAAAATGATACCATGACGGTGTTAGGTACATCAACGATTATTTAGTTGATCAAGTCGTATCATTTGCTCCATTCGTAGGTGATAACTTTACTCTAATGCAAGATAATGCGTAGCCTCACACTGCACAAGCGGCTGAGCAATATTTGGATGCGGTTAACTTTAGCCGTTTGTAAATGACCAGCTCGAAGCCCGGACTTGAATCCTATGGAAAATCTCTTGGATTCATTAGGGTGACGTGTTCGGCACCGACAACCCATACCGGTAACTAGTTTTACTACTAAGTTTACGACGCCGCATGGCAGAAGTCATTAGAGTTCGTGGAGCTAGTACGCAGTATTAATCATTTTAATTGTGTTAAAACATAGATGTAAAACCAAAGATATAAGACTAATGAATTTGTTAATTTTGCACAATTTACGGTTTTGTGGCTTTTTATTATTGAATAAAATTTCTAATGCGGTTGCGGCCCTTGAAAACGCAGACACTCGATTTTGACGTGAATATCAAAAATTTTAAAATTAGTAATGTGTAAATCATTTTGATGACAATGTCATATTTGTCAAATCCATAGTCGCCACCAAAGTGTTATAGATTTCGGTGGTGCTACAATAATAAAAATATTAACCTCTGTTAACAGCTAGTTTTTTAGTTTTTTTATAAATACAAAAGTATTTTTAATAATATAAAATATTATTAAAAATGGGGTGTGAAGAACACAATACAAGTTCATATGTATTTTTGAATGTATCTTCTCCAAAGACGTAGATACGTATTTCACATTTCTACATGATTATCAATACGCCCCTGTTGGAGAAGAGACACATTCACACCCCATTTTTAATAATATTATATATTATTAAAAATACTTTTGTATTATACAAAATTGGTAGGTTTTACCTACTCAAGTATGTTTCAAATTATGTTGTTATATACGTATTCGGTTTACGCCGTCAAGTAGTGAAGACACGATAATATAGTTTTTTATAGATACGGTGGTTACCGACTATAAAGAACACCCGGCTAGTTCTGCGATTATTATAGAGACAGCGCTGAATATTCCTTCACGCTCTGTCTTAATAATATCTGCGAGATAGCAAGTTAGTTATGTTTTGTTGAATGTGTCTCTTCTCCAACAGGGGCGTATTGATAATCATGTAGAAATGTGAAATACGTATCTACGTCTTTGGAGAAGATACATTCAAAAATACATATGAACTTTTTTATAAATACTGATTTCGAAGTAAAGTTTTGTATTCTGATATTTGAAATGATATTTTTGGAATTTAAGTAGAGCAGGACACTATCTGCAGTTTTATTAATCATTTTTAAAATTTACTATTTTTGCAATACATTTTGCATTCTACGCCAAAAGTTGAATAACACATAAAAACGTTTACACCGCTAAAAATGTTTTTGTATTTAAGTTATCAAAGGCCGCAACTATACTAACAGGTATTAACTTCGGTCTCCTGGATTTTTTGCCCACGAAAGTATTTATCACCTAATATTTGCAGCAAACGCCATACATTCTTAGTCTGGCAAAATAAAAAATTTGAGAAATTGTGATGTTTCAGTATTATTTCCAATAATTTATATTTATTAACTATTACTTAATACTTATGTACCCTGGTAAAAATAATATTTCAAATTGTTGCATTACAATTATTTGCATCTCAAAATCATCATCAAAATTATGTCCCGTATGATCTAACTCAATAGGAACATAAACAATAGTCACTAGAAGTCACATCAGTACTGTACAATAGATGCTCAATTTCTTGAAAACTACATCCACGAATTATAATACGACGATCGGCATTCTCAGTCGGCTCACAGAGGCGTGAACCAGTGATATGTTCGGTAGACTCACTTTACCAGTGCTTCGTGTGTATTTAGTACATGAATACGTGAAGAGCTATCATCGTGTGAAGTTTTTTATAAATGTATTTACGAATACGCATGGGTGTAATTCGAACTGAATGCATTTTTTCTAAATAACGCCCATTTTTATTTCAGTGAACCCAACGCACTGATGCCGCTGCTCGCCTACCTAAGTGCCGGTTATACTGATAAATCTAAAATGACCATGTTTCTAAAGAAAATGTGTTTTTATTTGTCAGCCACTCTTGAATGTTTTGCTAATTGATTGCCTTATAGTTTGTTCGATTTGCTCTAATAGTTTGTTAATCATCATAATTTAAAAATTTTATGTTCACCCAAATACGAATTTGACTAGAGAACATATCCGAGATATGATTTTTTACGATTAGAAATCGTCGTTAGCTCCTAAACAATGTGCAGATCAACTTAGAAATACATTAAGGGAAGAAGCCCCATCTAAGGCAACAGTTTATATTTGGTAAAACAAATTCAAAGGAGATCGATTATTTTCTTAGTGATGAATTTCGTGAAGGACGCCTAAACCTTCTGTTACTAATGAGAATACTTCAGTACTAACTTTCGCTCAACAAATTGGATTGTCAGTTGATTCTTATCATGCAATTTTTTAATATTGTATAATATATTTACAGGAAATCCTCGATATTGGTTATCCACGACCAATAGCATTTTGTGAATGGATTTCAAATACTTCTAATGATGAACTCCAGGCACAACTTTCTTTTCAGACAAAGCATAGCTTCATGTGTGGATACGTTAATCCACAAAATATGAGAATGTAATTATATAAAGTCACAATTCATGTGTTCAAGCTCCTCTACAGGTTGGTTATTGGTGCGTTATAATTAGGAATATAAGGATCGGTGCAATCTTTTTATGGTAACTCTCACTGCAGTAAGACATCAACAAAGAACACTATTAGCTTTCTTGAATCAGTTTCGTGACGATGATCGAGCTTTGAGTTGCTTTCAACAAGATAGTGCTAAGGCCCACGCAGCGAGCGAAATAATAAATATGATACGAAATATGTTTGGGAATCGTTTAGTTAGTTTTAACAGCAAACACAAATTTTCAAAGATCTTACGAATTCACATCATGTAATTTCATGTTTCTGGGTTTTTTATTTAATTTATCAAGTGCCAGTGTAAGATTATATAGATAGAATATAGAATTATATTGAAAATTAATCAATTTGGAAATAGTTACTGCAAAATATGTTTGATAGCATTAGAAGAAGGTGCGTAAAATGTTAGGAGGAAGGTGGTAGAAAATTTCGAGTCTTTTATAATTTATTATGGTCATTATTGTTGTTATTTATACAATTATAACTTATTATATTTCTTATAAGATTGTATCTTAGGACTATAAAAACCTTAATTTGTTTCTAGATTAAATTTATTTAGCCATTTTCTTCAATAATTAGTTCAATATTAGTATTAAATTAATAAAATAATTAGAGACTAGAGACTATTATCATTGCAAGATGAATAAACTTTTTCTCTTATAAAAATTTCCAATTCTGCATTTTCTTTTTATGCATTCCCAACGGACAACATACGAATAGGATAGTGTAACTGTTCTCATAGCAAGATATCTCATAAAGCGATGTTACTCTGCTTAGCAACAATTCTCTAAAATATGACAGCGCTTAATTTTAGATTCACGAATTAATGATTCTCACCTTTTCAGATCATTATTTAACTCGTTCTTTGTAAATTAATATGGAATTTTAATGAGAACTCATGTGTGTCATTTTTGACGAGAGTTAAGTAACCTCATTTAAGTTTCTTAAAATTGTCGTATACGTGGATATCTTGTAAAGTGCTTCACAATATTTGTGTTAGCTTTGCTGTGACGCATGTTCAAAATTGTTATATTTTCCTACTGAGGATGGCAACCTAGTTATCGAAATACGTATTCAGGATACGAATGTTAACTTGCAACTGCTATTATCCCATGAATTTTACCGTTTCACTTTTTTTAATTTAAATTTTGCGGGTAACTTTACGCTAATATCGGACAATATAAATGTCAGTCAGCTGGCAACCACGCAATAGTGTAGATGTGCAAGTTGTTAAGATATTAAAATATTTTGTTCCATCCCGGTCAATTTAATCGTAAGTACAACATTAAGTAATCCTTTTTGAAATTTTCGTTATATGGCATTTATTATAGGAGATTTTATAATGGAATCGTATCCTAGTATAAGTTTTCGTCAAGATAATTTAAAATGACTTGTATATAAGTAATTAGATTTTAATAATAAGCCGAATGGGATATTTTATTAGCAATAGTAGTAGTAGTAATAGTAAAGAAGCATTAAGGTGGAATATTCTTAAGCCCGATTTTACAATATTTCCTTTATATTTGAAAAATTAATTAGTTTATTAGTTTGTCGGCAGATTAAAAGGGACGGGAAAATATAGAAATATGTATTAAGCAATAATCCCGTTAATTGATTTTTGATTATTAAATTTATTATTTGTTAAATATATTGTTCCCAATGTATTGTTTACCTTTATTACGAATTTGCCCTTTAATTTTCTAAATAGTTAATTGGAAAGCGCTTGTAGGTATTTCTGGATGAGATTTTAATTACCTGTTTATACGATACTTAGATTATTAAATGTTTTAATATTCTCTAATATATATGTTTTCTATTTTACCTATTCATATTTCTTATATTTTCGTTTTTGTTTGTTTTGTTCCTTATGTATCTTGTATCTTTTTTTTTGTTTCTAATACCTTTTATTACTACATTGTTCCCGCGGTACAAAAATATATTAACAAATACATTAATAATATTAATGTCAATATATTATGTCAATGTATTATATTAAAATGATGTATTATGGAAGACATACTTGTATCATATTCATAACTCTCCCAATAAAATGTTCATATATATCATAGACTTCAATGATTAATATTTTAAATATTGATTATTTAAAACAGCACCTGTTGCCGATTTACAATTTTTCTGAATACACTTCTGATAGACAAATACTATTTCTAAATGTTTCATGCCCCACAGGTAAACACGCAGCAGATCCTCCTTATAATCCTCTTAGTGTTAATTGCAGTCGTTTTAAGTTATCTTGACGATAGCTTTACATTCCGATGTGTAAGGGCATTTGAAGGAACCGTTATGAAGTAGTTTGAGGAGTGTAACGATTTTGCAAGTGACATGGATTCTGATTGTGACGTAATAAAAAGTGATCATGAGTCAGATTAGATTGAGATTAAAAGTGTAGATCGTACTAGAGATATTGGAGAAAATATAAAAACTGAACATGAAGTTTAAGAAAGTGAGTTTAGTGACGAGTGTTAATCTGAGAGGGACAAAACAAAATTTCTCTAAAAAAGTAAGTGGTTGTGAACAACTGAAACTAATGCAATAAAAGGAAAAACACGATGACACAACATAGTAACCGAACGGTCTGGATTACTTGATCCTGCCAATCTCAGAAGCGCAACTACGGAAGAAATGTGGAATCTACTTATAGATAACAGTATTTTATCAAAGATTCTGCGTTGGACTAATTTACGAAAGCAAAAAGTAAAATACAAACAACAAGATCATATAGTACTAAAAGAATTATATATTATTTAACTAAAGGCATCCATAGGTTTATTATATTCTTCTTCGGTATTCAAATCTAACCATGAAGACATAAATGTACTTTTTGCAACTGATGGTTCAGGTAGGGATTTTTCGAGCGGTGTTGGCTAAAGATCGCTTCCTTTTTTTTACTAACTGTATTGAGATTTATTTGGTCCTAATGCAAGAAGTAAAAACTTAATCCTTCAGCACCCATTTCATTTATATATTTATTTTATATTTTATATATATATTTCATATATATATAATATATATATATATATATATATATATATATATATATATATATTTGAATCTTTTGTGAGAAATTTACAAAAACTTTACAACTTGGGAAAATGTGCGACGATTGATGAAACGTTAGTAAGTTTTCGTGGACGACGTAAGTTTAGAATGTATATACCAAACAAACCCTGTAAATATGGTATCAAAATAATTATTTTTTCAATGGCTGCATAGGTTGGGAAAGGCTCAGATGAGCAAACACTTTCACAAGAAGAAAAAAAGCTCTCTAAACCAAGTCAATCTGTAATATATTAATCAAAACCAATTTTTGGTAGTAATCGGAATATTATAGCTCATAATTAGTTTACATCAATCGAGCACCTATTGATGAAAAAGTGACTAACTTATGTTTGAACTCTAAAAAAGATACAAAAGAAATTCCAGCGGAATTTCTGCCTAAACAAAACTAGGTCTGCGGAATCGACATTATATGGCTTCACGAAAGATATCACAAAGGTGTCATACGTTCCTAAAGAACAAAAAGCAGTTTTGTTAGTTCCATGCACCATTCTAAATGTACTGATCCTATTCCCAATCAGTCTGAAATCATTATGTACTACAACTCGATTAAAGGTGGAGTCGATGCACTTGATGAAAAATTTGCAGTTTAAAGTAACCGGACGAAGAACAAGGAGATGGCCAATGGCTATATTTTTAGAATTTTAGAGATCAGTGGTGTCAATGCATTTATACTTCACAGTGCGTGTAAAGATAATTTAACAGTAAAACGGTTTTTTTTTGAAGAAGCTAGCTCTTTAACTTGTAAAACCAGAAATGGAACGTCGTCTGATGAAATCAGATTTATTATAGAACGCTTTATAAACGTATCTCCAACTATAATTGCTCCATTACAGGATGATAGACGAACATTAGCAAAACAAAAAAATTATTACTTTGTCCTGTTAAAAAAGATAGAAAAGCATCGCATGGTTACATAATTTGCCATAAGACTGTTTGTTTACAATATACAAGACATAGTTGCAAAGAATGTATTTGAATTTGGGCTTTTCTAATTGGGTGTCTGATATGTTTATGCAGATTCTTCAATATACATTTGAAGAATTGTCATTTTTATTTTACCTTCTTTTGATGGTGTAGCTTTGTGTGTCTTAGATATAATCATTACTAATTACTTGCTAGAATGACGAGAATGCATTATTTATATAGCTGGTCAATTTGACCTGATTGTAGTGTGAGCGTACCTAAATCACTGTAGCAGCAGTTTCAGGTTAATGTGGTAAGGGGTTTTACATCTTTTCTAAATTTTTACTTAGCCACAGCCTCCAATGAAAGACATTTTTTAAAGTAAATGTATCATTTTATCGCGCTCTATATCAGATATGACTTCGAATTTCCTTTGAATTATTTTTACTCATGATTTTTCTGAACAGTAACTCAATGTGATAGTAATACAGGTTTGAAAATCATCCATTTCAATTACTTTTTATATTTTGGTTAGAGTAATGCTTAAGGATTACCGACCGACACCATATGAATTTATTCGGGCGACATTGGGCATTGGTATGAGTCGAATTCGAATTCAAAACATTTTACATACAGTTAGACGTGAGAAAACTTTGTTGTCAATGGCTTCCAAATCAACTGATGCCGATAAAAAAAACGCCCTGAATGGCGTAGAAATGCTCTGGAAAAATTCCCTCCGCCATATAGCCTTGACCTTTTGGAAACAAGAAGAAATCACCCTTGTGATTTCTTTTTGTTTTCAAAAATTAAAGATTAAATGCGTGGGATTACTTACTTATACGTCATCAGATGAAGCAGTGGAACATGATAAAGGCTGGTTTCTGAAATGTCCCAGGAAGATTAGCATCATTGCTTTAAGGACTGGTTTCATAGAATGCAAAAATATATTGATGCTAAAGAGGAATATTTTAAAAAAAACATAAAATCATTTTATTATTTTGAAACTAATCCTTGTTAGATTTTCAAAAATTTTTTCTGTAGTAATCGAACAACTTTTCACAATTCTTTCACGAATATTCTCTCTTAATATATGCAACAAACAAGCATAATATGTGCTCTGAACTTTGGCCGCGATGTTAAAAATCGATCAGTAAAATGCGCTTACAATCCCAAAATATCTTGGCTATAAGCTTTCTCGTTGTTAGAACGACATTTGGTTTTATGGAACGCGGTTTATCTGATTATCCCAATTCCTTTTTGAATAGATAATCAAAATAAAGAACCATTGCTTCATCTCCTATGACAATGTACTAAGTATAGGATAGCCTTTACTTGATGAAATTCCATTATAACTATTATCGGGATAAAATAAAGCAAATTTTAATGAATTTCACTACCTTTTACCTTACAAAATTACAATCGTTTCGCTTCCACAAGAACTTCGTCGGATATATAACTAACTTATGGATATATCTTTACATAAATATACTGTAATAAACACATCTTTTGGAACGTTGAAGAAATGGATAGTCTTTATCACTTAAATGTCTATGAACAAAAACTTTCACAAAAATATTGAACTAATGTTTATACAATACCGTTCATAAAGTGATTAAACTAAGGGTCTACACTATCTTAAAGAGAAGTGGGTCAGCACTTTAGAAAAACACAATATATGACAGTATGAATGATCAAATAAATAAATTAAGTAACGGTGAATTATTAATTTCTTATTGATCTTTGAGGATATTATCAGTTTTCTTTAACTTATTAATTTCAAGTGACTCTAATGAATTAAGCTTTTTGCCATTATTTTATATGTGTAGTATTTCAAATCATTTGCTAAAGTTGTGGATTTTTTAAATAATATTAGAGGCATATAAAGAATCACTTTTATTATTTCTAAAGGAAGAAAAATGTTCTTTGATGCGTATTTCAAACAATCTGGCTGTCTGTCCGATATACGTCATGGAGCAACTACCGCAAGTTAACTCATAGACTCCCGACTTCTTAATGTTCTTTGTTAAGTAATTGAAGAAAGTGTAATAATTCTGTACAATAGTTTAACGATGAAACTCTAGAAAAAAATTTAAGATCATCCGCATATTTAAGACTCTATAATCCAATATTGTAATCAGATCACTAATAAAAATATTGAACAACAATGGTATTAAAGTAGATTCTTGAGGGACGATGGAGTATACAGTCTGAATGAATTGAAAACCGCTGTAATAGACGTAATTAGATTTGTGGCACAAATAGGAGGGGTTTCGTTGAAATACAATATTCAGTAAACCGAAGGCATCTAATTCGTTTAATAATATAGAATAAAGAATGGATACATATTGTCATGGATTTTTCCCCGAAGAAAAATTAAAGAAACATTAAAAGACTATTTATAATTATGTACATTTCATTTCAGGATGATAATTAGAGATTTTTTATATTTAATTTAAAATTTGATTATAATGTGTATTTTTGTCCACGACTGTAGGTTGTCCGAACATTGTCTTGAGCCGGGCAGTTTGACCGTTGCCGGTTGCAGATCCACCGTAGTCGGTCTTTTGATTTATATTTTAGGCATGGAGATATTTCATTTCCGAGAGGGAGATTCAGAGATTTCTCATCCTTTAGATAGATAGGTCGAGTTAATTTTTTTGAATAAGGACCTCCTCTTTATTCAAAGTATTAGAGTTAGTTTCGGTTTGTGTTTTTAGTTGTGATCTTTGATGTGTTTACTGTAATTTTCGATTTATTACGAGTTTTGGATACTTGTAAATTTTGATTTTGTGCGATCTATCTGAAATCTCTCTTTAAGTATATTTTTTTGAGTGATGTACGACGACCACATTAATTAATGTACGTGTGCAATTGCAAGTATATTTATATTTATATTTATTTCTTTAAGATATTTGTATATGATTTGAGCTCGTAAATTCGTTAATTTTTATTATATATTTGCAGTCAAAGAAATAGTAAGGAAAATTTTCAACATTTCAGTTTTTGCTAGTTTTTGCTTTCTTTGGTTGTAATTGTATGAAGGTCAGGGTTCTTGGAGGGAAAGTTGATCATGTTATTCAGTGCATAATCCGGTCATTTGGAGTTGCGCGCTGACAGTTATTTTTCTGTCTGACGTTTGAGGTATAGGTTAACGTAATTAATTAAATTTGAAAGTTTTGCTAACTATTTAATTAGGTTAGGTTTATTCGCGGTCAATTGAAGTTTTTTCCTTGTATGCGAGAAAATATTCATGCAAGTTTTCCTCAGTCTATTGCATTTGTGTTACATAAGACACTCTTAATACTTTGTTAAGAGTTTTTTTTTAATTTTTATTTTTTGATTAAATGTTGTGCTGTTAATGTGACTATTATTTCTAATACCTTTTTATTTAACACATACCCCTTCGTGGGTAACCTGAAAATACAAGAGCTCCTGGAAGGCTGAACCGACTAGAGTTAAACCGAGCAAGCTGTTGTGTATTGTGGGCCAATTCCAATCTTTAATCGACACCACAGTTCATAGCAATATGTCTTGCTAAAATAAATATAAATTACATCCACTTGAACTCGAGCATTCAAAACTTCTCTAATAAATATATTGTGTTATTTCGGCCAAATTCGTGATTGTGGATGCACCTGCGATTAAATTCTTTTATTTTAAAACAAACATAGATAGATCTATGCGCTTCGAAATAATTTGTTGGGTTAATAAACGTATAACGAAAAGAAAAACATGGGTATTTTTATAGAGTACAACGTGTAACTTATACAGCGAATTCTTTTTAAATAGTTGTGAAATTTGCATTTGTAAAATTCAGTTCAAACGAACCCACAAATACGTTTTCAGGCTTTAATATGCAAGATATTGAATCAGTTCAAAGTGGAAAGTATATACTTCATTTCCAGAATTCATTAGCGATCTACTAACCCTTCTACTAACAGTAGTATTAGTGTTTATTGCGTTTCTTACATTAGTAACAAATAAATATAAATAATTTACCAAGCTAGATAAAATGTAAATGACGACATTATTATATATCGATTGTCTTGTGTATACTTATCTACATGTAATTGTTTAAAATAATTACCTCAACTAAACTATTATTGTACGCTTGTGGTAGCCGAATCATTTCCTAGAACGATGTGGTATTAATATACGAAGTGTGAAAATTTAATTCCCCCATTGGTTCAAAATACAAAAAGGCAATTGAAGTAATAAAAGAATTTTGATATTTATTCAAAGTAATTTTTAATCACATTAATACACTTATTGCAGCGTTCTAAAAGTTTTCAAAAACTGTCAACAAATGCATCTGAATATATGCTGTTCATCCAGAGTTTACATTTTTCTGAATATATGCTACGTCTTGAAATCGATTTCCATTGGGGACAGTTTTCACTGTAACAAAGAAGAAAAAATCCGCCGGTGTTAAATAAGGTGAATAGGGTGGATAATTAAAGTCAATAAGTCCTTCTTTCGCGAGAAATGCCCTTCCAATTGGTGAAGAATGTGACGGTGCATTGGTATGTAATAAGAACCAATTACCCTTTTCTCGATATTGTGGTCGCACACGAGAAATGCGCTTTAGTATTCATCACTTCAACGTAGTATGAACAGTAATATTGTCCTTCCGGTAAAGATTCTTTATTCATTACACCCTGACTATTCAAATGGTTTTGATTCTGGATTTTTCCAAACGAAACTTTTTGGGTCTATGTGATGTTTTTCCAATCCACTGCATGCTCTGGCGCTTCGTCTCGGGATCGGGTTGTTCTCGTAAACATGTGACTTCACGTGACACCACAGAAAAATGTCATTCGGCGTCATATTTTACGATCTCAGTGGCGCATTCTGATCTCCATAGCTCTAGATGACACGACCCGGAAATTTCTCCTGCAACAATTCGCACGATACATACACAGAATGAGAGGTGGCGCCATCTTGTTGGAACCACATGTTTTCGATGTCTATTCCCTTCAATTGGGACTAAAAAACTTTTTATCATGGGGCGATAATATACGCCGGTCCCCGTCACTACGATACCTACCACATTCTCGAAGAACTAAGGCCCAATCACTTCGCCCGCCCAAAATACGCACCAAATAGTGGTTTGCGGTGCATGAATCGGCTGGTGAAGTGTTACTTGAGGATCCTCGTTATCCCAAATTATATTGTTATGTTTGTTGACATAGTCGTCTAGTTAGAAATGCGCCTCATTGCTGAAGATTATATTGCTCCCAAAATGGTCATAAGCAGTTTGGTTTTCGAACACCCAATCGAATTCACGCCGTCGCAAATGATCTGTTGGCAGTAATTGTTGCGTCAGTTGAAGCTCGTAAGTTCGTAAATGAAGATCGTTGATCAGAATTTACCATATGGTGCTCCTCAAAATGTTTACTTGTTGTGCACGATGGCAAAAGAGGTTTGGAGACTTCGAGCGACACTCTCACTCTCACTAAGGCGATATTTTCAGCAGGCTGGCGTCGCTTTAGTGTCGTAACATCTGTAAATGAACCACTTTGCTCGACCTTTTCAATTATTCGTCGAATTGTCGATGAATCGGCTACGTTACGCCGATCGAAAATTGTACGCAATTTTCGGAGTGTCTCTAAAGAACTTTCCACGTGTCTGAAATAAACTTTGACGATGACAACGCGTTAATCGACAGTAAAGCAAATCATTTTCACTAACCGCAATGTCTCTAGATGACAACTTAACAATTGCAGGCGTTGCCAACCGAAGGAAACGAAAATCGTGCACAAATTGTGCAATCTTATTGAGACACCCCATATTTACAAATTGTTCTGAAAGATATAATTCTAAACTTGAACAATTTATTTTGTATTCGTCGGAATAACATTTGAAAAAAATTGATAAAATATTATTTTTTCTCTCTCGCATTAATTTCAAATAAAGAAAAGAAAATCTATTCTTAGCTACAAGAGTTTCCTTGTCTATTATTATTATTATAGGAAAACTCCCGTAACTAATAAACCGTATAGTTATCAATACTTCTGATTAGAAGTAAATGATTGACGCGAAAGCTGGAATAGAATTTTCTCCATCTCGTTATTCTTGTTTCGTTTCGATTTAGAAATTCGTCGCGTCTAAATCGGGAGCGTGTCCCTTACCGACTCTATAAATTAATACTTCAATGTTTACGCTCGTTATATGGTCCATACATAGCCGCTCACGTGGACTCCTATACTCAACTCACTACATCACAAGATCGTTAACCTGCATCCTGAAACGTGAAGCTTCTAACAACGCGTTTAAGTGCTTTATTTCATCTGCATTCAACCAATACATAGACGCAATAAATATATTAATGTTTTTGTTATTTGTTATTTTTTGTCTTTTTGAAAAGGGGAAGCTATATTGCAATTGCCTAAATCTTTATACTCGGTATCCTAAATAAATCAATTCTATAACATTTTTAGAAAGTTTTTGTTCATTCGTGTTAAAAAATATGGAGTTTACCACTTTAAAAGAACTAGATAAATAAACACATATGTTTAGTGATTATATATTTTACTTAATTAATTTCCAATACTATATCCATCAGTAATGAATTACTAAAGATCCAGTGGCCTAATTTTCACGTAAAATTTACTTACATTTTAGAAAATAAAATAGAAATGCAGCGTAAATACTCTTGATGATCTAATATATTCGCATTAAATAGTTTCTGATACACATAAGATACTACGAATGATCTAAATATAGAATCTGAATCCTAGATTTACGTTTATGCTAACGAACAAGCCTACAAGTAACATCATCTGACAGTATGTATATTATTATTGTAACTTATATGTATATCTTAACACACTGTAAGTTACCATGATATATGTTCGTAGTTCTTCTTCTATTCCACTCATGTCCTCATTGCGTGAAATATATCTTACAATTAGAACCTATTTTCTCACCCAATACGGATAGCACAAGTACTATATAAAGAAACCATATTTCAGTTTTTCTGAGGAATTTCCAATAGTTAGAACACTAATGAATTACTTATATTATGGAATAACAAAGCCTAATAACGCCTGTTGATGGACGGTAAGAACATGAAGTTAAATGTTGCTGGCCTGATACGTAGATGTAGTCAATGTTTGCAACCTAGTCTACGTTTGCAAATCCATTTCGTTTTACAAAAAGCGCGTATATTCATGCACACAGTACCTGTAATCGGTATCATCGGTTGTAGGTTACGAAACCTGGTGTCGATTTCTGCGGTGTGAGCTTATACAATGCTAGTTGTGTATTGTTACATTTATTTTCCAGGCTAAGTTTTTACCGCCCTATAAATAAATATTTATATCGAAATTTAGTTCATTATATTCGTTCTTTGTAATTCCGGTTGAGCCACCTAGGATAGATAGAGTTTCGCTAAATTTTACCCATCTCTTCGAAAGTGCGATTTTAGAAGAGTCTTCTGTATGTTCAGACGTACGAGTCTTTGGTTGTCGTAAAGCGAAATAAAAGCCACGTCATATTTTAACTTTTTTGGCAATTTTTGCTTTTAAGAGGATTAGAAAAAGGTGTATTATGAGGAAGCCTGCTACTGTTAGCGAATTTTGGGCGTCTTACACCGAAGAAATTAGATGTAATTAGGTTCAGGCTTTCTTTGTCCGACATACGGGTTATATACAGATTTCGGAACGAGGAAGAAAGTCATCCGAGCAATGAACGGAGACAGAAAAACAAAAGTCAACATTATTTGACGTACGTCTCTCCATCTACATCGCCCGCATATAGCCGTTCAAGGTATTCTACAAGAATTTTTTCTGTAAAATTTAAAATATTCGTCGTATGTTACTTTTTTTATATTTGCTCTTATAACGATTTCCAATTTTTGGCGCCATTAAACACGTCATAAAGTCTTAGTTATATTCGTATATTTGTATATTTGGAACTTTGCTAAATGATCCCATAATTTACGTATTTAATTAAAAGAACTCATTTGACTAATATACAGCTTAAAAAACTAATGATTGTAGAAATTGTTTTTATTGAATTTATTTTAAAAATAATTTTGCATCTAAATAAATAGTTAATTGAGTTGATTTTACTCAATTAAGTAATTTTAATGACAAATAAGTAATTTTAACGAAATATATTGCATTGATATGTTACCACGCAAACCATAGGCGTGCTAGAGATTTAAATAAATTGTAATTTTTGTTAAACTCATAACTTTTCTTGACCCCATGTTACTAATACTTTGATAATATACTATGTGTAATGCCATTGTAAAGTTTCGCTACAGATCAGAGGTTAAGATTATTTTGCTCGTAGGATTAAATTTTGCGAAGTTATAATGGGCAAAAAGAATATCAATCTAAATTTTGTTCCAAATGTAATTTTCACGGTTGAAGCAATATTTTGTTTAAATCGTCATGTTAGCAGACACAGACACAACTTTAGATACTGGGCTAATACAAATCCACACTGAATGGACCAGGTTCATACCCAGAATCCCCAAAAATTAAATGTTTGAATAGGATTTACTAGCAACAACATTGTAGCACCTTTTTCATTGATGGAAACTTGACAGCAGATAAGTATTTAGAACTGTTGGAAGAAAATATCATCCCTCAACTTAATCAAAACCCTACTTTCCCAAACCGATGAATCGGCCGACGAGGAACTATCGAACGTATCCACTGCCAGGAACTTTATTGTGCATACTTTGAACAGCTTTTGTAAAAAGTTTCTTATTTGATAAATGTTTTTTTTTATTGTTGTACCTCAGAAGGGACCGAAACATATTTTAGCCGTTTTCTATCTTTTTACAATGCTCAATTTGAAAAAACATGATCTTGCCAACGATGCCAAATTCAAGCACTTTTGCTATTTAAAAAAAATCAAGTTAGCATTGGATTTCAAATATACGATAAGAAAAAAAAATGAAAATATAGCCAAAAAGATCCAAACATTTCCTTATGTTCGTGTATGCGATGTTTCGGACCATTCTCGATATACTTAAATGTTTCGATACATAATAGCAACCCTTTATAATTCATTTGCAATTCACAACAGTTCCCAAATGTAAATTGTCTAATGTATTCTAATTTAAAAAAATTGCATTTCTTATAAAATCAACAAAAATAATCAAAATAAGCAGCTCTCTATAAAGTAATAATTAATACTCCATAGTTTCCTTTCCTAGCGGTTAGTATCAGTATCTAGCAATACATAGTCGAGTATTCGTTGCGCAATGCGCGTCCATTCTCATTTCAATAAGTTATGTGTGTCTATAATACATAAAGTAGTTGGACGGGCATACAGCAAGCTCCCGTAAAATAAATATTTAGGTAAACAGTAAATATATTCTACCATACTACGTTAGCATTAAAGAGGTGCGTGTACATCAAAATCACCTTCTTAGCATAAATGGTCAAGTGCTATACTTTTAAATTTCCAAATAAATATGTAGTTTAGAGATATTTCTTTAACAATTGAATAATATTTTAATTGTTAAAAGATGTGTACGCAAATTTTGGATTAACCTGTATAATTAAACTGAAATTTCTTAAAATATTTCTTAATTAATTTTATTTGTTGATTATTTAGTGGACCTTGTTATTTCTCCAGCGAAACAATCATTCGTTAAATAGTTTGTCTACATATTACAGGCTGAATAGACGAAGCGACCGAGGGACCTTTACTGTGTATATTGTACGAGGTCGCATTAGATTTAGATTAGTTGTATTTTTGCCGCGACCTCTACTATCAGGATATGCATAACTTTGGCGTTCTGCCTACAACACATTTTTACACCTATTCAATTTAGTTATGCGTGTATACTTGTAGTATGCAAGTGTGGCATACGCAATGAATTTGTCTGCAATCGTCAGTATTACGCATAACCATTCTTGCTAATGTTCTATTTAATATGTCACGTATGTATGTAAGTCAAAAATAATCGCTGTTTACAGTTCGTTTATATTGCATTTAAACATACTGTTCTTTACCACTGCCTTAATGCTTGTCTAATGGTTAAATTATGTTTTGTCGTCACTGGAACCTTCTAAACACTTCGCCTTAAATAAACATTTTATTAAGATTTATAAGAGGAACGAATGTATATATGTTAGGAAATCCGGGGTTTATTTGAGTTTAATATTTATATCCGGAACCATTTTAATGATTAAATTAAATGAATAGTTAACTAAGGTGACCTTTACTTGATGAAAATCCATTGTAAAATTAAATACGAATCACAATTTTGTGATTTCCACAAATATTTCATTATACTCGTAGTAACAATTGTTACTACGAGTATAATAAATAGGTTTTATTCCTTTAACCCTAACACATCTTAATACAAGGCAATTAAAGTCACAAGAAAATATATTCAAGTATTTGTTTCAAAAATTTGGATAGGTTTTTGGAATAATAATAAATAACTAGCTACAGAGTTATTCATTATAAATTTACCACGCTTTATAATTGTTGTTTCTCCTGGTTTGAAGGAATTTTCGAAATGTGTTTGACCGAAATATGTGTTTTGAATAATATACTAGTTTGAATTAACACTAATATATTTACAAGATAATTATTAATAAATTGAATCTTGGAGTTTCATTAAACTTAATATAAATATATGAATCTGGTCTAAATAGTAAAGACCCAGAAACTGGCTAATACATTATATTCTTGTAGTGAGATCACTGAGATCTGGGTTGGAACTGAATATTGTTTTTACTTATTTTTACAATGAAAAATTTGTCCCAGCTAGTTACAAAAGACGGAGAAAACTAAATAATTATAATCAAATTGCAATGCCAATATTTTATCCTTCTTCAAGGAAAGGTATATGTTGTAGTTTACCCACGTTATAAATGGATTAAAATAAACAATATGAACATGAACCCTTAATTGTCATACTGACAAATAAAATAAATACTAACTATAAACAATATAATTGTCACAGGTATTTAATGGCAATATACCGAGTACGTAAATTACAGTAAACAGCAAGTGGGCTAGAGATAAAGATCAGTACTCCAAGAAAAATGTAATTGAACCGTAATCTCTAAACTTTATCATAAAAACATGAATACATTGTAACATTCAATGTAATAAATACAATAAATGAAATATAACAATAAAACGTATGCTATTATATAGATTTACAACTGCAAAAGAACGAATTTACAAAATGGTTATACCTATATTGAATAAAGAGTGTTATGGCCGTAGGAAACAAGACAATGCATAAGCAATAAAATGCCTGACCACTTACGATAATTAACAAATTAGATATTTTGGAAACGCCAAGACTTTCTATACACTTTACATTTACAAATAGCATAAAATTAAAACCTATGTAATACGTAGAATAAATGCAACTAAATCTATTTGGTTATGGGCAAATAAAACTGAAATACAAATGAAATCTAGAGTGTTTCACTTTTCTTGAGGACACCTAAATAACTTTTTTATTTCGAAAGCAATGAATATAATCTTTTTTTCAGTTGTGTAGGCCACGACAATACACTTTTTCGTATGAATAGAGTTTTTATAAACTCAATATCTAGCCAACTTTAATTAAAATAGAAAGTAGTGTTTCAAGTAATGTCATACTAGGATTAAGATAGTGCTAAAGAGTATTAGGAAAAGTTTTTACAAATCACTCAAGAACCCCTAATACCAAATTTTGCTGAAAATGTTTAATTTTTAAATTCTTCTACATTTTTATGCTATCAGTAGATAATAGTTTGTTATTGCAATAATAAGACAGTCATGAAGCAAGAAGACAATTCACAATTTTTATTCAACATTAAAGAACAAACAAAACAAAAACAGCAATTTAACGAACAATATTTTAAATAGGATTTTTTCAACTAAATAACTTTGAAGACAGATACATTTTTCCAATCGCCTTTTGTGATTCAGTACAACTCGTCCTAATATTTCTGGAGAAATTTCTCGACAGGCTTGTAGGATTTTCTGACACAGTTCTTGTATGTTTTGAGGTCTAGATGTATAAACAACATTTTTAACAGTGCCCCAAAGAAAAAAGTCGACTGGTGTAACGTCAGGTGATCTCGGAGCCCACTCTATTAAAGGGCTATTAACGACCTATCCATCTTAACGGAAAGTTTTCAACTGGGAATCCATCTAGCTGGAGTGCAAATCTCGCCTCACATCCACTGGTTTAGCAACATTTTCAGTAGTGTTTAAAATGTTAGTCAAGTATGCAACAGTTCGATGACGGATAGGTGGACGTTCAGGATGTCTCGCGTTAAGCCCGCTAGCAGCCTCTCGGGAAGAACGTCCATTGTTACCAACAATTCGAATAATTTCTACTTTTTGAGCAATACTTGAATGTCTAGCGGCCATTGCTCAGCAAAATTCAATAGTTGCGACTGAAGTAAACTGTTTAGTGAACCGACGTTTGACGTTTGATCTGACAAATTATTTTATAGCTTCATGGCATTTTTATCATTGAAATAGCAAACAATTATCTACATATAGCATAAAAATGTAGAAAAATTTTCCAGCGAAATTTTGGTATTAGGGGCTTTTGAACGATTTGTAAAAACTTTTTCTAATACTTTTTTGCTCTATCTTAATCGCTAATGTGACATTTGAAATACTACTTTTTATTTTAATTATAGTTGGCTAGATATTGACTTTATAAAAACTCATTCAATTCATATGAAAAGGTGCATTGTCATGGCCTACAGAACTGATAAAAATGTTATATCGATTGCTTTCAAAATAAAAAAGTTATTTAGGTGCCCCCATGAAAAGTAAAACACACTGTATATGGACCGAACAAAAATCGTTATTATTGAATATATGAAAAAAAGTTTCAACTTAAAGCTGTGTAGTTGTGACTGAGTTTTCTTTAGATTCCATCAAAAATACAGTAGCGTGCAGATTCAATGGGACACAAAAAAAATATTTTTTCTAAATGGAATAGCCTATATACAGGTTGGTGCGGAGCTAACTGATATTTTTTGAATATTCCTATATTATATACGGAAATAGGGAAAAAATAAGTGAAAGTTTCTTTAAATACGACCAAGTATGCCATTTATTTACCATAGATTACAAGGCTTTTTTTTGAAAACTCCATCAGGCAGATGGCCTCTGTTTGCATCAATGCATTGTTGCAAACGTTTTTTGAAATTGTCGTACACGCGCCTCCGTAGGTCCTCATTAATGACAGCAACTTCATCAACAATGGCTGCTTGAGTTGTTAAATGGTATTCATGATGCGCCTCTGGAACACACGGTCATTCAAGAACCCCCCACAGGTAAAATGTTACACTGAGGTCGAGCGACCGCAACTCGGTCTTCTCCAAAACGAAAGATACTCACGATACAACTAACGATCCTAACGATACTAACGAAAGCCATACTGTTTCGCACGGTGTAGGTTGTTGCTCCACCCCGCTGGAAATATTGGTTTGAGGGTCAATGTCAAACTATCGTTACATGAGTTCAACAAAGCCTTCCAACATAGTCACATAATAGAATCATCGGTCACTGTTTGTTCATTTTCATTTTCAAAGAAATATGGACCTACAATTCCGAAAGCACCGACTCGACACCAAACCGTCACTTTGGGAAAGTGCAAGAATATTTCATGTAGTTCCTTAACTTTCAGTGGTGACCAGTATCGCATATTCTGTTTGTTTACGCTGCCAGAAACATGAAAATTTGCTTCATCGGTCATTAGAAAATTATTCAGGATGTCTGAGTTTTCCTGTAACAACCTGTCATGCTTCCTTGTCTCTTTCGTTAATTTGTTGCACAATTTGCAGTTTTTAATGGTGAAATTTCGTCTCTTTTAGCATTCGAAATAAACTTCTACTAATGGTTAAAATACAAGATTGCTGACGCACCGAACATTTGAAATGCGCAAGTTGGTGCCGCGGCACCCTGTATTACTAAATTTCTAAGCAATTTCATCCGTATAACTTTACAATAGTTTTTGGAAGATGTAAATCCTCCCTGAAAAAGGAAAATGTACATAGCTACCTTTGGACAGAGATGAATATTTGAAGAGGTTAAATGAAATTGTCTCAGTAGGTTTTTCTCAGTATTCAGCTGAGAAAAACCTACTGAGACAATTTCATGAATGAATTCAATAAATTTCGAGGACACTCCTCATAGCCTTGTAGCAGATGACTGCAAAGTCCAAAATAAAAATACAACTTTAATTGACATGTGTTGTAAATGTTTGGACTCACACGCCCCTCTAAAGATAAAAAAATTAAAGTGATCTTTCCTGTAACAGGTCATTCTTTTATACCACCTGACCGCCTGTTTGCTTTTGTTGAGAAAAATATTAAAAACAGAGAAATGATGGTTCAGCCACAAGACTATTATAAAATTATCCAAAATTATAGGAGTGTTCATTACTTAGGTAAAGACGTAGAAATTGTAGATTGTAAATTTGCAATGAACCAAATTTTGAAACCTCCATACCCATGGCACTTTCAGTTTAAATCAAGTAAACGGTTCATATTGAATCGTGGAAATAGTTTCAATTCCATACAAAGAGATAAATTTTATATAAATAATTTGAAAGTTCCTAAAAGTATATGCAAAATGGGAAAGCGAAGCCATTCTGTTAAACCTTGCCCAATACCTACTGGAGTACCACCAAAACTTTTCAAACTAAAAGATGTTAATATTATTAACTAAAAAGTATGGTATATTTTGGTCTCCTTAAGCCTTAACTGGTATGGTGATAAATAATAACCTAAACGGTATGGTAGGGTCAATTTTGATCATTTTGACGTAAAAAAATTAGTAAAAATAATCCTACTTTTAAATTTATTAGATAGGCATATATTCTCGATAATTATATGTGTCAAACTTTTATTATAATATTTTCAGAAAATTTAAATAGGGCAAAAGAAAAAAACAGCGAAAATATTTTATTTGTGTTTTTTGTTTAGAAAATACAACAAAAATACAAACAAAAAATACAACAAAAATACAACAAAAAAAATATTTATCTTAACAAAACCATACCTTAACAAACTACATTCGACTCAACCGCGGAACCCTAGAAAAATTCTAACAGATCTGGAACACCTACAATTCATGACATGCAATTAGTACATAGATTTGATACATTGGAATGTCTTTTACAAATATGTTCATTATACTTATACTTATACTATTTACTGTCATTATACGGACATAAAGCAAACTTAGTTCTTTTTGGGAGTCGTTCTCGGGGCAAATTCTAAATCTCTTGAGGAACGTTGCCGATTCGCCGAATAAATTCCTTCAATTCTTTAGGAAAATATATTGTTTGAGCACGTTGAATTAAATGGCCTTGTATCATTTCTCTGCCTAAAGATATAACAAAATCTTTCCGCACTAGTACATTATTTGGATTCGCACAGTTGTGTATAATCGCTGCCTTTACTGCAACGATGTTCATCATTCGATACCATATAATTTGTAGCCATCTTCGTGCAGGTCTTTATACCTCATAATTGGCACAAATTTGGTCTAAAACATCAACTTCTACTTTTGGCAAATTATAGAAGCTAACGATTTCTGGCAGCGTCTTCGTTTCGTCTTCTACCACTCCGCTGTGGGGCATTGATGATATCAAGCAAACTGATTGATTTTTTTCGGCGCATATGATACCAGCGTTACGTCTTTTGTAAATCCAAATCGAAAAATAGAGTTTTCGGTGTTTATTGGGGAGAAATTCTTGAGGTATATCTCTCTTATTCCGTCTAATAGTACCTATGTACGTGAGTTTAGTTAGCTACCTCAACTAACTCTAGTGATATAAACCAGGTAACATTAAGGTTGGAATTTGCAATAGGGCGAATTAGAGACAGCACATATTGTGTTGGCCTTGACAGGGTTGTGCTATTTTCCTTTCCCGTGTATACAAATGCATTAATCAAATAATGTGTACGAGCGTCACATAAGCTATTATCTTTAGACCGTACTTAACGGCCTTACTCATCATATACATACGAAAACGACACTTCCCACGAAAACAAACTTACATTTCGTCTACCACATGAATAATTAACACTACAGTTCTCAATAAAAGCGGTAAAATTGTTGAGAGATACCAGAAAGTTTATTATTGCAGGCCATCTGCAATAGCTTGTGGCCTAGTATTTGGGACGTCAAATCTCAAGGCTGCAAGTAGGAAGCTAAACCTTCCTCGCGTCATTGTCGCACAAAAAAGCTCTTGTCCTGTGCCATCTGTGCCAAAAAGCGATCTGATATCCTCGTTACATGATTTGAAAACGTCAGCAAGATAAAGTAACCCTAGGAACGCTCTCATTCCTAATTTGTCAAGATTATTAGTAAACTGACAGGATAAAACCTGGTCACCATAAGGTAGCTGCAATTCAGTAATTTACTCATTTGTTTTGTCGATAAGTTCATCTATAATGTGTTCGTCAAGTAACAAACTGAGAGCCCGAGAACGTGTACAGGATTTGTCGATTCGGGCTTTCCGTGAAAGACAAGGAATATGTGTCACTATGTTAGTGAAATTAGCACGACAGTATACAGGGCATCGTTTTGTCCACTTTTTTCTATTTTTCCATAGTAGTAGCCATTTGCATCATTCTCGAGAACATCGTTTAGATCAACTTCATCAGGTAAATTTTCATTTTCGTCATCACTTTGACTACTCCAGTCGGTATCACTGTTATGATTACTATAATCGTTTCTGCATAAAAATGCATGAGATCAATGCATCAGAAATTCGTGTTGAGCTAATAGTCTCTTTTTATCGCTCGCACTTGCCATTACTAACAAAAATCTAAAAGTTTTAATTCCAACACTAATTGTATACTAGGGTTTTAAATCTGACCCTGCTAGTGAAATACACCCTAAACAAGTGAAAGTATATTAACAACTAATATGGCGAACGTGTTTAGCATTTAAGGAGAATAGATGGCACCTGATGTATCCAAATTGAGCAGCGTTCTAGCAAACTGTAATTAAATTTTGTGGTAGGATCAAAATTGACCCCGGCATACGAGTTTAGGGTTAAATCTCTAAAATATTGTAAGGCTTGATAAATACTATACAGCTAGTCAGAATGCTAAAAATAATGTTTTTGTAAATAGTCGTTTTTGCGCATCTCTTGATATGTACCTAGATCATCGCAATTATGTAAATATTAGGTAAATAATTAAGTAAAGACAACTAAAAAATAACTTTATATTTATTAAAGAGATAAAATGACACAATTATTAATTAATTAATTAATCCATGAACGTCCTGCATATGTTTGACAGCTCCTTCAGTAATATCATTCACCGTCTTCAGAGAAAGAACCTTTAGTTGAGCTTTCACAAAATCAGCGTTTTCTTCCCATGAAGAAACGCTTTCCTGAAGAAAACTATTATTAATTTTTAAACGAGAAAACAAGTTTTGCTCTTCACCTACACGAAATTATCCAAGGTTTTCCCAGAAACAAAAGTAAAATTAATTTAAAAGAAAAATAATAGAAGATAAGTCAACTTTTAAACAAAAATATATTACGACTTACCGTACAATGAGACAGATATCTCTTCCAAAAATCATATAAACTCTCTCTCTCGTCTTTGTTGAATGGAAGATTTATTAATAGGAAATTTGTCACAACTAAGACCTAGTGCATTTAGTGTCGCTTGAAGAATATAAACAGAATCTCTTATTATCAGCTGGCATCTGTCTAAAGCTGTAACTAAGTTTGGTCAAATAAAATCCTTTCTTCCTCTTTTTGTTATAATTACAGACTGAGATGTCGTAGGCAAAATTTCTTCCAGTCTTTCGTCAGAGCCAGAAAAGATTGATCGTCTAGCTTTTGCGGTGGTAATAACTCCTGCAATCTCTGAAGCCATTTGCCTCAGTTTTTCGTTCTCTTCTACTGATTTTCTTTGCCTTGCTCTTTCTTCTCTTTCAGCTAACTTTTTGTCTACACCCGCTAAGCAACCCGCACGCCCTGTCTCTCTTTGCTTCTGTAAGAATATCTTATCTTCCCCTATTTTCATTCTTTCTAGTGCGATATCAAACAAATTATTCAAATCCATTTGGAAACACTCCTCGCGGCGTTTATAAACATCCTGAGTTTTCTTACAGTTTTTTTGCAGCTCTCTCCAAACTTTATAGAGATCGGCAAGTTTCTTTAAACAGTTAGGTAGTGTTTTTGTAGCTATTCTTGCTTTTTCCCAAAATATAATACGAATCACAAGATTTGCGCTTTCACTAACAGTCAATTTTACTTCCCGAATGTTAAAAAATTAAACTGCAAGGACTTGTCGATTCGACGGTAATTTTGCACCCGTCAGTTGGTTATTTACGTCTCCAACTAAGAATATATTATTTTTAGCACTTCTTAATGCCACTAGCATCTTCGAATTATAAAACAATACGTGTTAATTACTCGACAAACTGAGTAAAACTGACAAATAGAGCGAGTGCGCGCCACACTTCGCGCACAACTTGTATGAACATGTTTCGGCGCTAGTCAGCACGGGTTGCAGTACTCGAAATATGCTAATATTTAATTTGCAAGTATTTTAGGAGCAAATGAACAAAACAAGGGTCTATGCGTTACAAAATAAATACTTTGAAAAATAAGGGACACCCTAATATCCATACATAACTTTCATAAACGGACATCTCTATATTTTTATTAATAATAATGAATAACCCCTATAACTAATTTTACGCTATGTCAAATCAAAATATATTCTACTGTGTAACTGGTTCCCTGATTTGTAAGTTAGTTACAATTTTTCTCAAATTATAAAAAAATTACCATTATGGAGATGGCACACATTTTGCCCAGTGGCTTCACCACCTGATGAGTCCACTATGCTGGTGAAACAATTGTAATTTTACGACTACGTATTAAAAAAGTGAAGATTTTAAGTATTAGTTTTATTAATTACATAAAAACGAAAAAGCAATATTATTCGATTCAAAACTTTCTAATTTAGTTTTATTTCTATTTTAAATTATGGATCTTCATAGAGTAAATTATTTAAAGAGTAATTTACGGTAGCGTTTTCCTGTGAGATTGTTAGTCTTGTGTCACTAATGTAAATGACATCATCTACACGGTTTTTCATTTCATTATTACATTACAAACAATTTGAGTATTGGAAATTATGTAACTTTTAAAATTAAAGTTTAACTGTTATCATACAATAGTTCGTTCAATTTCTTACTTCAATTAAACAATATAATTTTTAGATAAAATTTCTTATGCGACAAAAAGAGAGACTAAATACTAATTCCTCTGGCAAACAATTATAATTGTAATAATTTTTTATTGGATAAATATAGAAATTACAGAATTTAAATACGTCACCATATACACGATAACAGAGTTAAAGCAAAAAATTATTCTACTTCTAAGAACTGCTGCTTAACCTCTTCATAATGTGTTCGAATCAAAACATTTATCATGTAATGAATTTCGTGAGGTTGATTATCGTTCGAATTTATTTCTTATTATATAGATCCGTTAACTTATGAAAGTACGTATATTATAGTTCCAATTAGAACACAAATAATAGTATTAATAAAAATAAACTAAATATAAGTATTCTCTATTCATGTATAAATAAATATAAATAAATTTATACTTCCTAAACAATTAAGGTACATGACCAGGCCAAAATAGCGCCAAAGTTCGCGAGATTTAATCGATGAAAGCGTCTAATCGAGGAACGGATTTTTTTCAATAATAACTGTTCATTACCGAGAGGTGAATGTTTCAGATCACTTGTTCTGAGATCCGGTAAGTGTATTATGTATAGATATGTATAAATATAGATCTGTGCCGCGGGGAATTGTGGGAATTTTTCTTTTTTTATTGTTCGCACTGCTGCTGGTATTATTGTTATTGCATTGTTCCTTAGGTATTAATACAAAAAATAGCTGTTCCTTGTGATAGCAAAATGTTATTCTATTTTTAAACGATTACCTGAACAACAAATTGGCAATGCAAATTTATTTTTCGTAAACTAGATGACGTAATATTAAAGAATACATCAGGAAGACCGGCTCTTACAAATGAACATCAAATAGTGTTTAATAGGTTCGCAGAATGCGATTGATTAAATATCATTCTTAAAAGTATACAGGGTATCTTTGAAATAAAAAGAGAACATATGAGAAATGGAAAGATGTAATTATATAGAATATAAATCCAAAATATTGCGAGTCAATTACGAGGCGAACCCCAAAATTAAAAACCCCCTGAAAATAAAATAATGTGCGCCTATGGATGATATCTATAAAAAAAAACTCGATGGAATTTACACGCAAACATAACGCTGAAATGTTTATGTTTACAAAAATTCTAAATGGTAGCATCGTTTAAATGGCTGTCGATATAATAAAACCTCGACAATGGAGCAGCTTCGTTAACTTAGGGTTCAATATCCTCAATACCATACGTTCGAATATATCAGCTGTAAACTCTTTCCTTATGTCTAATGTAACAATTGTTGGTTGTTACTTAAAAGAATTGATTTGCAAATAAGTGAAATAGGTGGAAAGCTCAGATGAAATGTTCGAAGTGTCCGCCTTCAGCGTGGAGAAATACGTTACTAATTATAACGAACCCGATGAAAGAGTGTCTCATGTCTAATATGCTGTCCATTATGTGAATGTTTTTTTTCTGTTACGAGAAGTAAAAAAATGTAAAATATTAATATGGATTCATAATGTATAAAAAATATGTATAAAAATTCTTGAAGGTATTATATTGTTTAGACTGCTTTGTATGCTAGATGTTCGAGAAAACTCAACTGTTAAAAATTTAAAGCTATTCCGATAGAATTTATGATACACTCGCACAGTAGCTGACAAGTTTTTTTTTAATATCTTTGTCATTTTTTTCCTCGCTTATGAGTGGGAATCCTGGGAAAATATTTTGGATTCTATATTCTATACAGGATTATTCTAAATATATGCGACAAATTTTATGGGTTGATTCCTAGGATTATTATGATCTTTAACTGTTCATATTAATGTACGTCTTAAATGGTTTAGTTTTAAAGTTATGGGGTGTTTAATAGTAAATTAAAAGCTCATACAATAAAACGTACTAATACAACAAAATTAACTTATAAAGATTGTTGGAAATAACTGCTTTCGACTGCAATGCAAGCTTCTATCCCATGAATACAGGGATGTTTTGAATTGTCTCAAATGCTGCAACAATACGATTCATTTGTTATAGTATAACTAACAATATTTAATATCACACCTGTCTCTGCAAAAACATTCGTTTTGAAGGGAAGATATTTATTTGTCATTTCAATATTATTGTGTCAAAGTATTGTCAAAGTTTTCTAAAATGAATTACGCAAATGCTGGGTTGTGCGATGTGCATTTTGTTTACGGTCTTACCAATGGCAATTCACGTGCTGCTAGACAGCTTTATAAAGAAGTGTATATTTTTGGTTAAATGGAGAAATTGCACTTTCTTGAAGAGGAGCTACCACTATTGTTGGAAGAAGTCCTTTTGCAATTATATTACAACCGTATTTTATGCACGATGGCGCTCCAGCACATTTCAGTTTACTTGCTCGTGAGTTTATAGATGGTGCGTGTCCAAATCGGTAGATAGGGCGAGGAAATTCTTTAGATTTTTTTCTCTAGGGTCGCCTTAAATCACTAGTTTATACGACTCCCATTGAAAATGTTGATGAATTGAGAAGTCGTATTGTTACAGCATTTGAGACAACTCGAGAAACCACCGGTATTCTTGAACGCACTCGCCAATCAATGCAACGGAGGATAGAAGCTTGCATTGTAGTTGAAGCGGTCATTTCCAACAATTTGTATAAGTTAATTTTGATATATTAGTAAGTGTTATTATATGAACTTTTAATTTACTATTAAACATCCCGTAACTTTAAAACTAAGTCGTTTAAGACATACAACCATATGAACTTTTATGATCATAACAACCCTAGAAATCAATGCATAAAATTTGTCTCATATATTTAGAATCAGCCTGTATAATTACTTCTTTCTATTTTCACACGTTATCTTTTTACTTTAAGGACACCCAATATAAAGAATACTTTATTCCACCGATTATTAGCTCCGCGACCCCCAAATAGTAAATGTAAACCAAATTAATATTTCGTATTTGTTATTACTAGAGACCGGACATATCGGGTTGAAATGAACGTCATTACGACGGACGATATAAATAGTCTACAACATCTGTAAATACATCAAGCAGTTGTTGAATAGCACTATTGATTCGGTTAACTGCACATCTATTTTTTGTGTGCGGTTAACCGAATGAATAGTGCTATTCAATAACTGCGTGATGTACTTACAGATTTTTTAGATAACCATACGTCAAAATGACGTAATTTCAGCCGGATGTGTCCGGTCTCTAGTTATTACATACATGAAGTTTCCGTTTTCTTTTTTTTTGTGTTTTGTTGTATAACTAATTTAAACCTATCGTATGTTGTACCACTTTAGTCTTGGTTCAATTTTGATATTTTGTTTTTTTTACCTTTCATATATACCAATTGAAATAAAGAGTAGTGGAGCTTAGCCTAGACCGGACTTTTCTTTCTTTCGTTTTGGACGACCTGGTTGCGCCATCTACCCGCCGCGTGACATGCCTAGTTTTTTGTTTTCGAGATTTCCTAATTTGCGGCGTCTAGCGGTACCGAAATCGCTGTCACCTTCTCTTTTTACCTTCTGGTAACTTTTGGTCTCCCCACCCCTGAAAGGAAGCTTCTTAGCAGCCGGGTGGGCCACTAGACCATGGCAGGAGCGGGTAGGTGAGGCAATCCTGGTTGCCCGAAATCTTTTCTTTCTTCTGGCTATTTTTTTTAACGCCTAACAGCCCGACGGCGCGGCCGTAGCAAGCGACTTGAATGTGAATACAAGGACGTGATAATAACATTTTCTTAACGACATTAACGAAAGTTCGCGCTTTCATTAAGAAGCTTGATATCTGGATTATTCGCCTTCAAAGCAAAAATGTGTATATCTTCCCACTCACTTTGAATTTTAATGAACAAGACACTATTATTCACCACAGATTGGATTGCACAAAGATGCATTTGCGCGAGCTAAAAACTCAGTTGGCGGATTATTTCCCGGTAGATAAAAATGATTTCTCGAAGAGATGGGTACTGAATTCGATTAGTGAAAACGTTGTTGTCGCTGATAAGTTACTGGCTGAGATTCACGACCAGCTCATCGAAATGTCTGGTGACAAAACGCTACAACTGCAATTTACATCTGAAGATTTTAATACGTTTTGGCTTGAATATATTAATCCCTTTCGCCAAGCTTTGTCTCTGTGAAAAGGGATTTTCCTCTAGGGTTGCGCTAAAAACTAAATACAATAATTGTCTCTTATCACTCAAAAACAATTTGCTTTTGTGTGTTTGTTACGTAGATGATAGATTACATATGGAGAAACTTTTAAATGAAAAGCAACATTAATTACTTTTCCTTACATGTGTACTTATTGTCAAATGTTTATTTTTTCTCTTAAAATAGTTTTTCATTATTATTTAGGCTATTTCGTGTCGCCCCTTTTATACCGCCGCAACCCCCTTCCGGGTCGCGACCACCAGATTGAGAAACGATACTTTACTGTATTCGTACTATATTTTGAACTATCTGATCTTAGTTTAATGAAATATTTGCGACAGAGAAACAAAAATAAATAGATATAAGTATTTAAAAATTAAGGTAATAATTGATTAAATTCAGCTAATGCAAGACTAGAATTGAATATATTAATCCCTTTCGCCACGCCTTGTCTCTGTGAAAAGGGATTTTCCTCTAGGGTTGCGCCAAAAACTAAATACAGTAATTGTCTCTTATCACTCAAAAACAATTTGCTTTTGTGTGTTTGTTACGTAGATGATAGATTACATATGGAGAAACTTTTAAATGAAAAGCAACATTAATTACTTTTCCTTACATGTGTACTTATTGTCAAATGTTTATTTTTTTTCTTAAAATAGTTTTTCATTATTATTTAGGCTATTTCGTGTCGCCCCTTTAATACCGCCGCAACCCCCTTCCGGGTCGCGACCCCCAGATTGAGAAACGATACTTTACTGTATTCGTACTATATTTTGAACTATCTAATCTTAGTTTAATGAAATATTTGCGACAGAGAAACAAAAATAAATAGATATAAGTATTCAAAAATTAAGGTAATAATTGATTAAATTCAGCTAATGCAAGACTAAAATTTTAATTAACAACTTTATTGGGTACGAATATCATTTCTACTTATTAGTATTTGGTAATTATACGTACAAATTTTGAGCATAATCAACTAAACTAGAATGCTAAGTTACAAAACTGTTTGTTTTAATTGATTTTTATTTTAAAACTGTTTTCCACTGGCAGAAACTTTGGGCAACGACCGTTTTCTACTGCATTGAGATCTGCCCAAAGCTAATTTCCAACTTTCTAAAGAGGTTTGGCAAATATTCGGGTCTTAAGGATGAATTTAAAATATCAATAATATCAGAAGTAAATATAAATTCCTTAAACTATCCATAGTTTAAACTAGTGCGGCCGCCTGACAGAAATAGTATTACGGGGTCTAGTTACTAAAGTACATTTATGAATTATAGACTTTATTTACAAAAATCAAACATACACTAAGTAAACGCGTGAACTGTTAGCTACTTTTCAAAAAAATGGCCGCCAATGTTAAGGCAGTTATCCCAGCGAGGCACAAGCTTTTGTATACTCTCTTCATATAAGGTGCGATCCAAATACTGCGGACTTTATCTTGAAGTTCGTCGTCGTCTTCAAACCTTTTATCAGACAAATAAGCTTTCAGCGGTACAAACAAATGAAAATATAAAAGGAGCCAGCTCTGGAATATAGAGCGGATGGACTATAACTTCCCAATTGTGTTTCTGAAGCCAGGCCTTCGTCTGATTTGAGGTGTGCGGTCTTGCATTGTCATGCAACAACCTGATTCCTTTCGTCAACCTTCCTCTTCGTTCCCGCCGAATGGCTTGGTCTAGTTTTTCGAGAGTTTGACAATAAATATCGCTGCTGATTGTCGTTTTCTATGGTGAAAACTCTATGAGCAAAATGCCTTGCATATCCCAAAACACAGTTGCCATTGTCTTTTTTGTAGACTGGTGAACTTTTTTCGGTGTTGATGAACTCAAATGCTTCCACGTCATCGAGTCTTTTTTTTTGATTTGGGGATATGGTAGTATACCCACGTTTCGTCTTCTGTAACTATAGAGTCTATAAATCCGTGTTCCTGTTGATAGCGTGTTAAAAGTTCCATGTCCGCCTCCATTCATTGCGTTTTGTGTTTGTCGGTCAAAAGTTTTAGTTCCCATCTCGCGGACACTTTTCGATGGCGTAATTCAGATACGATTTCATAAACAGCTTTTAGGAATACCGGTCAGTAGAGCAATTTCCCGTATTTGGGACCATTGTTCGTATATGCGTCCACTATTGAACTGTTTACACCAAACACTAACTTGTTTTCGACTTTTGACGCCTTCTCCGTAAGTCTTGAGTATTTTTTTATGAATTTCGGTACGTGTTTCATTATTTGCATATAAAAAACCAATGACCGCTCGCACTTCAAACTTGAAGTATATTTAGATCGGAACTTAAAATTGTACTGTCACTGCATACGTTGTACTGAAACTAAGGCAGTGACAAGAGCCACCTATGCAGTACATATGCGCATCTAAAATGCGTGCAAGTGTCAACACGTAGGTGGTATGTCGCACAAGCGTATCTTTGGAAACGGACATCCCTGGTAGAAACAGAATGTTAGAAAACTCCTGAATAAGACACGTACACTGAATACTAGTACTTCATATTCCTTGTTTAATATTATACTCCTTACGAAAACCTGATCCTGACATTTATGACATTGATTTTTTTTGCCAAAATAAGATTCGTATCGATAGAAAGTCAAATATAATCTGTAGATCTATAGATTTTACTTGGTATAGCTTAAACAATATCCATTATGATATTATTAATACAACTTTAAATTTCAATATCCTGCCTACAGACTTACTTATTTGTAAATTAGGTTAATAAATATATTTTTTCTTTTTGTTGGGACGTATATTCCCGATTTGGGTTACAATAGTCTGTCTAGAGTAATTTTTGTATACGCTTGAATTACACTAGTTTACAATGTGTCTGGTGTTTAAATAGAAGCATGTTCTAGTGTTTTAAATACGTTTACTCATTTGTTTCTATCGCGTAAAGATTTTTCATAATTTAGTAACAAAGAATTATCAAGATATGCGCAAATCTGTACCTAACTATAGTTTCAGTCACGGTTTACAAGCTTTATATCCCTGTATTCGTAATTGTATTCAAGTACATATTTGTCCCAAGTACAGCAGCTTGTGTATGTTTTAAACTTGTCTGAGCGTACGCTAACTTGTTTGTAGAATTCGCTCAACCATAAAGTGTATATAAGTGGTACATCCCTTGTGCAGAAACAGTACTCGTGCAAGCACCGTCGTGAGCTTATTGAGTATTAGTTTTTTTTTAATATGGCAAGCAGAAAGTGTATAGAAAGTCACGATATATTTTGTTATAGATGTGGTTGCTTTTTAGTGCTTGCGCAAAAGTGATAACATACGCCTGCCCCAATTACATATAAAATTAGGTACAATGAAGTAATTTGTGAAAACATTGAATAAGGATGGAAACTGCTTCAAGTATCTTTGTAATAAATTTCCTGGTTTGTCTGACGCAAAACTTATGGAGAGTATCTTCATTGGTGCACGACATAGGTAATTGATTTTTGACAGTCACTTTAAAAACTACTATGGTTTCCGTTGAAAGGGAAGCCTGGATTGCTTTTGAAAGTGTAACGGAAAATTTTCTGGAAAACCATAAATCACAGGGTTATGAAAAAGTTGTTCAAAACATTATCTGGCACTAATTCAAAGATGTCGCGTCTTTCCTCACATTAGCCAACTACTTTTCCTTCAAATGGTGATAAGGGGCATAGTTTTAAAATAGCAATATACTATAAACTCTACTCTGATCTTCTACAAATTTATTGGTCATTAAAAAAGTATTTTAGATATATTTTATAATCGACTATACATCCAATCGGATTTTTATGTTATGTATGTAGGTCCGTAAATATCTCAAACTAAAACATTATTACTATAAAAAAAAATAAAATTCGCCAGTACCGACTATTTTAAGCATGAATTTCAGCGATTGTGTCAATTGCTTAAATTTGAAATATTATTGGCAAGAGTATAGTTGAAGAATCTGCTTCCACGTTCGCTAATGTGTTCCCTAACGAAGAAATAAACTATAACATTCCAGACGTTTCTTCTAACTTGGGTACTATTTGCAAATTATTAAAGATGTCGACAATTAAAATTAAATTTAATTGGACCATAATAATATTCAAATCTATCTTTTGCGTGACTACGCTCTTATTTTTGCCGATTCTGTATTTAAAATTTTTATTATATTTCTGCAGACATTCATTTTTCCGACTAGATAGAAAATTGCTGGAATTTTTCATGTTCGTATGAAAAGAGATTTTGCGTATAACGAACTATGGTCCAGTAGTGATTTTACAAAATTTTACTAAACTTCTTAAACCATAATTAAAAATTCATGTAAACCCACATCTGTTCATGGAATATGTGGATGCATTTCACTCTTATTGGAGCTCGTCTACACACGGTATCCTGAGGACAGATATGACTTTTCACTTCTATACTTCGTGTGTATATAGTTAACATTTTGAGCTTTCTGCAAATGAGAATTAATGACTATTAAATATCTTTTCATCATGTAAATGTCGCCTAATGTGTTACGTTAATTACTATAATTTGACAAACTATGTGGATGCAACCACACGTTCCAGGGATAGACAGTATTTGTAATTATCCTGAAAACCAGAAAGGTTGACGTCGCGACGTATTGCGTTCTGCACACTGGTACAAATATAGTTTGTAAAATTGTAGTAATTAATACAACACATTAGACGACATTTGCATGTAGAAACGAGATTTGATAGTCATTAATTCTCATTTGCAATCAGTTCTTAAAGCAGCTCTCTACGAACAAATTTATAGTGTAGTCTGGCTTATAGGCTTGCGCGGTTGTTGCCTATGATTGCTCTTTGGATTTCGGGCTGGAACCGCGTCCTTGACAGTGCTTCCCTTCTTGCCGACGTTTGGTCTACAATTTCAAGGGTAATCTTCAGGATTGCTACTACTGTCGCTGCACTGCAACTGGGAAACAGTTTCATCCACAATTGCAGGCGACATCTTCAGGACAACAACGCACTGTTTTTCTTTGCCTTTGGCACTTCCCTTAAGAGATTTCTTTAAGGTATCTTGTGAAGCACTTTGGTAATTGTACGTAGTAAGTAAATGTGTGAGATTTGAGTAGTTTGTATGCGCATGCGCCGAAGATGGCGCAATCTCTTTTCTCTGTTTTTAGCCTGAGCTTTTGTAAACAAAACTGAAGGGGCTACCTTCTAACTTTTATTATAATCACCCACACCCGTCTCCACTGACTAAGGGCATAAACCGAAAATAGAAGCTCCTAGACATTTTGCGATACAATTACGGTTTTGTTAGTTATCGACCATCTTCAGACGCCATCGCTGCGCCTGCTGCTTGCGTAGGTAGCAACACAACATTAGCTATCTCACACACTTCCATTCGGGGACTGTTCTTTATATTGGTATGATTTCACTTCTGGGATAAGTTACCGTAAATGAATACCCGGATGTTCAGTATCTTCTATGTTCATATCATCACTTTTGATAACAGTAAACCACTTACAGGTTATTATATGGGAAGAAGCAGATTCCTCATGATATTTATGTAACCGTTTTATAGTTTCATTGATGTCTTTTTCACTTAAGAAAATAATGAAGGTCTTTAAACGATTGTAAAAACTTATCTATAACATAGATTTAAGCAAAATTTTGAAAGTAGACTCCTAAAACCAGGCTGAAGTCAACAATATACTCATCATAGCGAAATTCAAATTCAACTTAAGACTAAAGATACATACAAGGTACAGCGTTAATCAGGTAGTTGACACAAGTTAAAATTCTAGGAACTATTACATTTATATTTTGCTTTTTGAAAACTATACCATGTCCTACTTGTGTGAGGTTTAAGTATAAAAATATAGTATAAGCAACTAAGAAACAATATTTCAATGGGTGAACAGATTTAACAGTGGGGATGAATTCAAGTCTAATTTATCGTTTAGTAACATTTCTGAGTTTTTAAGTTTATTAATTTCTAAAGATTCTAAACAATTTAGTTTTCTACCTCTATTTTCTACATGTATGATATCGAATTGTAAATTAAATATAAATAATAAAAAATAGAGAATGAGCACGAATTTAATTTACAATTCGATATCATACATGTAGAAAATAAAGGTAGAAAACTAAATTGTTTAGAGTCTTTAGAAATTAATAAACTTAAAAACTCAGAAATATTTCTAAACGATAAATTAGCTTGAATTCGTCCCCACTGTTAAATCTGTTCACCCATTGAAATATTGTTTCTTAGTTGCTTATACTATATTTTTATACTTAAACCTCACACAAGTAGGACATGGTATAGTTTTCAAAAAGCAAAATATAAATGTAATAGTTCCTAGAATTTTAACTTGGGTCAACTACCTGATTAACGCTGTATCTTGTTTGCATCTTTAGTCTTAAGTTGAATTTGAAGAAGCTACTGTGTTAGCGAAACAGCTGTCATTATTTTATTAATAAAGTGTAAATCTAAAACATCTTATGTGTGTTTTATTTATATGATATCTATTCTAAACTGAAATAATGCGATTGAAGCTTTAGTTCATATTTTTTGTTTGTATGCATAAAGTTAATATTTCTTACATTTTCAACATAAAATCACATATTCTTAATCCATTCATTAGTTTCCAACGTAAAAAAATATTTAAGAAAGCACCTCTACGAGTCCAAGTATAAAAGGAAAAATTTCCGAATGTTCCTCTACCTCCGGAATCGGTACTTACTCGATTCATAAAAAAAAATATTATATAAGTTTTTTCTGATTCATCTGAACCAATTTTATTATAAAATCCAAAAGTTTATTTGGAAAACGCGAAATTCTAGATCAGTTGACGTATATTGAAGCCCACTATAGTTTTTTAAGTGGATTAATTAAAAAATTAGAGAACGACCAATATATTTTTATTAGAATTAATTTCAGTTGTAGAACATTGTGAAAATTTATTGAAAAATGTTCCAGGTCAAACTGGTAAAATTGTACTAGATAAATTTTATAGTGTTTCAACAGAGAATGATGGTTTTCAAAAGTTAACAGAAATATTAAAATTTTATCATTATCATTAAGTTGGATTGTTTAAGATAATAATTTACATTTAGACCCCGAACATTCGGCGTCATTAAAATATGCACCTATTACTTCAGTTCAAGTCGAAAGAACGTTTTCAACATATAAAAATATTTTAAGCGATATGACAAAATTTTAGTGTCGAAAATCTAGAAAAGCACTTAATTATTAATTGCTACAACAACAAGTTAAGTAGATCTCAATGCAAAAGTGAATAGTTATTAATAATAACTATCCATATAATTCTATCGATGTTACTTAATAACATAATAACTTATGTTATTAAGTAACATCCATATAATTATATGTATATAGCTATTAATTGTAATCTTTTACGATATTATTATGAAATGTTTTTATCATATATTATGTAATAATAATAATTTTTTATGTATAAATATAGTTTAGATTACCTTTTGTCGGTTTCCTACTCTTTCCTTATTTCCAGTAAGCGAAAGACATCAAAAATAAAGTGCATAAAAATGCATAAATGGTAAAAATAAAGTATGTATTTGACATATTTTTGGGAAGAACGTGATATTTGTGCGCATATTTAAAGCCTTCTTGTGCATATAAATCCGAACTTTAGACCAACAAAGCTGCATGTCTAAATACATACATCTTACATCAAATAAAAAAGAAAAAAATCGCTATATCATTAATTAAATTGTAAATTAAATAAGAAATAATTGAAACTTTGCACAATCTTTTTTTATGTATGCTTATGTCTGTGAGGAAAATTATTCTTAGGCACGAATCGGTTACAGGAATTTTGTATTTAATATATATTTTCATATATATATATATATAAAACGACATGATTAATAATTACCAATGACAGTTGAATAATTTATGTCAGAACAACAAATTGCAAAGCCATAAATATTAGAAACGTGTTTGTAACAAACACTGCAAACGAAGATTTATAAAAGTGCTGTAATTCATTCTTGGCATCTTCTGAACTTGCTTTAGTTGCTGATACTCTCAGTGAAAAATAAATACTGGTGTTAAAATAGGCATTTAGATAGATAAATTATGTTTGCTTTTTTATAGAGCGCAGCACAACGATAAAAAAATAATAATTTTCTCTCCACATGGAACATTGGGATTAAAATTATAATTGTATTATTAATTAGTAAATTCGAAGTAGATAACTCTTTGCCATAGATGTCACTTTTACAGTAATCAACTAGTTAAGTTTATTCGATACCAAATTATGTTTTCTTTTCATTCTTTAGATGAAGTCACACAATTAAAAATTAATCAAGCTAAAATTTACACATATCATTTATATCTTATCGTATGCCCTTCATTTTCTCATCAAATCTCTCTGTTCAGGAACTTCATTCTCTTCTTCTAGCTTCCATATTCCTTCTATGTGTGAACTTCGACATAAGGAGATTAAAGGCAATCATATGGCCAATGAAATAAACAAGGAGGGCTCAAAGGCAAACTTCATAGGACCAGAACTTGTATGTGGTATCGCTAGAAGGGAAATATTGATATTTATTTATTTATTTACCCAACAGAATTATAATTCCATTTACAGGATAAAATAAAAATAAAATTGTAAATCATATACATACATGAAAAGTACTACTAGTAACAAAAAAAGTATGATTATAAATACTAACTTCCTTTAACCCTTAACCACCGTAGTGCGGTCACACAGACCGCTATGAAATTGTATTTTCTTGGAAATTGTCCTCACTTTAATATAGCGCGATGTGCGTCTCAGTACCATCAAATCACCCGATCTTCAGTTTACATGTAAACGTTGACCTTGATTTATGAACTTATTTCATACAAGAGTGAGATTAAAATTTCGACGCACACAATGGCCGGACTTCGGCATTAGTGTAACTATTTTAATTTAGGTTCGTTTCGGTGATCCAGACTTTGAAAATACTTTGCTGAATTGGTCTAATATCATAGCCGTTCTTTTCATTTCATTCTACGTCATTTTGATGTATCGGACGCTTCGTTGCGTGAAAGTGCGACCGACTTCTCTCTTAGCACGGGAACGATTTTCTGAGAATAATTGGCATTATTGGCGAAGTGTGCAACAGCACGTCGTCCAAAATATCATAGCCGTTCTTTTCATGTCATTCTACGTCATTTTGATGTATCGGACGCTTCGTTGCGTGAAAGTGCGACAGACTTCTCTCTTAGCACGGGAACGATTTTCTGAGAATAATTGGCATTATTGGCGAAGTGTGCAACAGCACGTCTTCCAAAATATCATAACCGTTCTTTTCATGTCATTCTACGTCATTTTGATGTATCGGACGCTTCGTTGCGTGAAACTGCGACCGACTTCTCTCTTAGCACGGGAACGATTTTCTGAGAATTATTGGCGTAGTGTGCTGTTGCACACTACGCCGTCCAAAATATCATAGCCGTTCCTTTCATGTCATTCTACGTCATTTTGATGTATCGGACGCTTCGTTGCGTGAAAGTGCGACCGACTTCTCTCTTAGCACGGGAACGATTTTCTGAGAATTATTGGCATTATTGGCGAAGTGTGCAACAGCACGTCGTCCAAAATATCATAGCCGTTCTTTTCATGTCATTCTACGTCATTTTGATGTATCGGACGCTTCGTTGCGTGAAAGTGCGACCGACTTCTCTCTTAGCACGGGAACGATTTTCTGAGAATTATTGGCATTATTGGCGAAGTGTGCAACAGCACGTCGTCCAAAATATCATAGCCGTTCTTTTCATGTCATTCTACGTCATTTTGATGTATCGGACGCTTCGTTGCGTGAAAGTGCGACCGACTTCTCTCTTAGCACGGGAACGATTTTCTGGGAATTATTGGCATTATTGGCGAAGTGTGCAACAGCACGTCTTCCAAAATATCATAGCCGTTCTTTTCATGTCATTCTACGTCATTTTGATGTATCGGACGCTTCGTTGCGTGAAAGTGCGACCGACTTCTCTCTTAGCACGGGAACGATTTTCTGAGAATAATTAGCATTATTGGCGAAGTGTGCAACAGCACGTCGTCCAAAATATCATAGCCGTTCTTTTCATGTCATTCTACGTCATTTTGGTGTATCGGACGCTTCGTTGCGTGAAAGTGCGACAGACTTCTCTCTTAGCACGGGAACGATTTTCTGAGAATAATTGGCATTATTGGCGAAGTGTGCAACAGCACGTCTTCCAAAATATCATAGCCGTTCTTTTCATGTCATTCTACGTCATTTTGATGTATGGGACGCTTCGTTGCGTGAAAGTGCGACCGACTTCTCTCTTAGCACGGGAACGATTTTCTGAGAATTATTGGCATTATTGGCGAAGTGTGCAACAGCACGTCGTCCAAAATATCATAGCCGTTCTTTTCATGTCATTCTACGTCATTTTGATGTATCGGACGCTTCGTTGCGTGAAAGTGCGACCGACTTCTCTCTTAGCACGGGAACGATTTTCTGAGAAATATTGGCATTATTGGCGAAGTGTGCAACAGCACGTCGTCCAAAGTATCATAGCCGTTCTTTTCATGTCATTCTACGTCATTTTGATGTATCGGACGCTTCGTTGCGTGAAAGTGCGACAGACTTCTCTCTTAGCACGAGAACGATTTTCTGAGAATAATTGGCATTATTGGCGAAGTGTGCAACAGCACGTCTTCCAAAATATCATAGCCGTTCTTTTCATGTCATTCTACGTCATTTTGATGTATCGGACGCTTCGTTGCGTGAAAGTGCGACCGACTTCTCTCTTAGCATGGGAACGATTTTCTGAGAATTATTGGCATTATTGGCGTAGTGTGCAACAGCACGTCGTCCAAAATATCATAGCCGTTCTTTTCATGTCATTCTACGTCATTTTGATGTATCGGACGCTTCGTTGCGTGAAAGTGCGACAGACTTCAACCACCGTAGTGCGGTCACACAGACCGCTATGAAATTGTATTTTCTTGGAAATTGTCCCCACTTTAATATAGCGCGATGTGCGTCTCAGTACCATCAAATCACCCGATCTTCAGTTTACATGTAAACGTTGACCTTGATTTATGAACTTATTTCATACAAGAGTGAGATTAAAATTTCGACGCACACAATGGCCGGACTTCGGCATTAGTGTAACTATTTTAATTTAGGTTCGTTTCGGTGATCCAGACTTTGAAAATACTTTGCTGAATTGGTCTAATGAAGCAGATGGCGAAAGTAGTAATGGAGAAAGAGTCGATGAAGATTATTACAAAGTAAATGATCATGACTCAGCTTCGGAAGCAGAGGCAGATAGTGAAGATGAGGCTGAACGTATAGAAGAGATGCAGAGTGAAAGTGAAGAAAGTAGCACAGCATCACCTAACAACTCAACAAATTTGTATGGCAAAAATCGCTACAAATGCTCATAAGAAAGTTTTATATCTCGAATCAGAACACAAAAACATAATATTGTAATGCAACTTCCTGTTATACGTCCATCGGCAAATTTGGGTAATAAAGCTGATTCAGTTACTTGTTGCAACATGTTATTTTCGGAAGATATACTGCAAGTTGTGCTGCGGTGGACCAAAACAAAGATACAGTGTATGAGAGTCAAGTATAAAAATGAACAAAGATCTGTACTTCAGGATTTAGACATGACCGAGCTACAAGCTTTTTTAGGCTTATTATTTTATACTGCCATTTTTATTTCGAATCATGAAAAAATTGAACGGATGTTTGCTACCGATGGAACTGGGCGCGAAATATTTCCTTGTGTAATGAGCAAAAATAGATTTTCGACCTTGCTTATTGCTTTGCGTTTTGATAATCCTGATAGAGCCGTGAGATATCAGGGAGTCGCATTGGCACCGATTTCAAAACTTTTTAATAATTTATCACAAATTCATAAAATTTATATTCTCATGGCGTAACTATGTGTATCGATGAAATGCTGGTTTCGTTTAGAGGCAAATGCAAGTACGAAATGAATATGCCAAATAAGCCTTGTAAATATGGCCTGAAGATCATGTGTCTAACTGATGCACGAAATCATTACTTCTATAATGGTTTCGTTTATTGCGGAAAAGATTCTGATGGAATTGGTCTTACAGATGAAGAGAAAAAATACTCAAAGCCTACGCAGTCTGTTCTCAGACTAACTGAACTAATTCAGAGAATCAATCGCAACGTAACTGCTGACAACTGGTTTACGTCAGTAAAATTAGCGGAAAAAGAGGCCTGACATATGTGGGAATGATAAAGAAAAATAAAAGAGAAATACCCCAATCCTTTTCAGCAAATAGAAATCGAACACTTGGATCAACTTTATATGGTTTTACTCAAAACACGACACTAATTTCTAATGTGCTAAAAAAATAAGGCCGTTATACTTATTTCTACAATGCACTATTCAAAGATCCCTGCTAAGGAGACGGGCAAACCAGAAATAATATCGTTTTACAATCTAACCAAAGGAGGTGTCGACGAACATGATGAAAAGTATGCTAAGCATTCAACAAGTCGCCGCACACAAAGATGGCCGATGGTTTTTTTTTTTTGTCTGCTTGATATAAGTGGTGTAAATGCTCACGTTCTGCATCAGTCATTTAAGTATTGTTAAGACAGATTTCTTAAAACAGCTTGCAGATGGTTTAGTACACCCTCACCTTGAAAGAAAATCCAAGAAACGTTAATCTAAAACGTTAATTGCGTGCCACCATACGAAGAATTATAGGTAATTCTGAGGAAGCTCCGGAAGCTACAGGGGAGGACAAATTAGAAAAGCGTAAAACATGCTATACCTGTCCCTCGAAGATTAAAAGAAAGACTTTTTATTTGTGTATATCATGCCATAAACCGATTTACCTGGAATGTGCTTCAAAACTGTGCAATAATAGTAAACATAATTTGTGAAATGTTTAGCTCTCGCAATTTTTACAACGCCAAATTTGTTTTTCCGGTTTATTTTTATTTAAATAAGTATATTATTATTCTTTAAGAATTTAAATAAGATTCTTTGCTAAAGTCATTTGCTTTATGAGATAAGCATTTTTGTTATATTAGTACAAATATTCTAATAATAAGTATAACATTTATATTTTGATGAATAATAAAATGAGAATATCTTTTAACTGTGCATTTATATTTTTTCCTTATTGTTGACGTCCTATTCAATCTATTAAAAATTTACACCATGACCGCACTACGGCTAGTACGCGAAAGCAATTGTACTACGGTGGTTAAGGGTTAAATATAAAAAAATGTATACAAAAGCATAAAACAATAAACAAAATTGAAACTAATAAGATATATAAGTATAAACAAAAGTCTGTACATGTGAACAAAAGTAATAGAAACAAACAGCAATTAATTAAATTAAGATAAATACTAGAACGAATATTTATCGCAGGTGTCATAGGAAAACCGTTTATAGGTCAACAAACTATGGAAATATATGACTATATCAGGAGGAACCTGGTTAAAGTTGCTGCTCAAAACGTAGACAGGAGGCTTGACCAACACATTGGCTCGAGGAAAAGAAATAGTGGGATAAGAAAATTAAAGTAATATAACAGCGTTGTGCAGTCAACTTCGTTGTGAAGAAGCCTATGAAGGAAGTTGAGGCTGGCTACAAAACGTCTAAAGCAGAGAGAAGGCACGTTGAAGCTAGAAAGGAGTTGAGTGCGGTCCACCTTAAACAACCTATTTTTCAAAAATTGTCGCTCAACTTGCTCAAGTAGACGTTTTTGTACTTGACAAAATGGATATAATATTAAGCTGGCATATTCCAAACGTGATTTCACTAATGAGTTAAATAAGGAAGTCAATACGATCACGTTAGAAAATTCGCCGCAGTTACGTATAATAAATCCAAGAGATTGTGTGGTCTGCTTAGACACATTGCTGATATGCTCATTGAAGGTCAACTTCATATCGAATGTAACGCTCTAGTCTTTAATTGATTCAACAGATGATATACTCATTTCCCCAAGTTGGTAATTAAAGTGTATAACATTAAGTCTTACGGTGAAAGATAAAATCTTGCACATAGAGGTTCAAAGGTAAATTACTATCTTTACACCAAGTCTGTATGTTAACCAGTTCGGCCTGTAGTCGTGGACAGTCCCAACTTCATGTCATCGGCAAAGAAAAGGTTATTAGACTCGATCTGGTTTGAAAGATCGTTAATGAAAATAACAAAAACAGGGGACCTAAGCTAGAGCCTTGGGGAACTCCAGAAGCGGCAATGTATGGTGACGATAAATGTCCATTGTAGAATACACGCTGAGGTCTATTATGTAGAAACCAAGTTAAAAAGTCAACTAGCGGTTTACTAAATCCAAAACTCGCCAATTTAACTGGTAAGATAGCGTGATCCACTCGATTAAATATCTTGGTAAAGTCAGTATATACGACATCAACCTGTGACCCGCAATTCAACGCGTCTGCAACATATTTAGAAAATACCGCAAGGTTAGAGACAGTAGATCACTTCTTAAGTAAGCCATGTTGATTCGGTGATATTGCAGGCTTAATAAGAGGGTATACTTTTCGGTACAGTGCAATTTCAAAAATTTTCATGAAATTCGATGGGATTGCAATAGGACAATAATTGGTAATGTCCGAAGTATCACCAGTTTTAAAACGGGAACAATTTTAGTACTCTTACAAATATCGGGAAAAGTAGATGTAGCGAGAGCCAAATTAAATATTTTCGCCAATGGTGTAGTAAACACGCTTCCACAGTCCATCACAAAAAAAACAGGAATTCGATCATCTACCAAAGTGATGCAAATGGAGAAGCATTGAATTTGTTGATAGGAGGTTCTTAAAATGATCAGCACACGCGTTAACTATAGATTGAGGATCCCTAGGACCGACCCCCGAGAGCTGCATTCTACCTGGAAAACGACTTCTCTTCTTCTTTTTACAAATATAAGACCAACATTTTCTGGAGTTATGGTTAGAAAGAATACATAAACGAAATAGACGTTGACGGAAGATCAACTCCATACCAAAACACTACTAGAAGAGCTGAATGCTAAGTTCCTAGCCAATCTAATTAACCGCTTGCCTTATTATCCCGAGATAACTCTGCTTGATATTATTAGTATTAGTATTATTACTATACCGAGTTAGCTCGTCATAACCAATTCCTGATCGTCCGGATAGTTTTAAGCCGCATTATATCGCTTTTGTGGCTGCAAGTCGCATACTACGTCGAAAAAACTCGGTGCCATTAAATATGCATGTTTCCGGCGCTTGCGTAGACCTTTACTTTCGGCACAGCTACTATATACGATATAAGTATACGAATCACAAGAGTGGATAGTGGTGTCATTTAGGCAATGATGTGAGGTTGTTGCAACGTTGTCAAGTGGTCCACCACCTCCTCGGTTTTCTTTTATTGTTAAATAATTTATGCAAATGTTACTCAATGATACTCAAAATAATGTGATAATTTTAATTACAGGTACGTCAGGAATTTCGCCAGATATAAACCTCCAATGCGCTCTAGATACTGTGCTGTCGTTTTTCAATTTGTACTTTGATGAGCATTTAGTAGATAAAATTGCAACTGAATCTAATATGCATGCTCGAAAGCGCAGGTTGGATAACAATCCCAAAAACCAATGGTGGAATGTAACAAGCAATGAAATCCGCATTATTTTGGCAATCGACATCCTACAAAGTGCTGTCAAGAAGCCAGATCTCCAACAATATTGGATTAAAAATTCTATAATTGCTACTAAAATCATGCCGTACAAAAGGTTTATAGCTAAAACTGTATCTCCACTTTTCGAATAATGCTTATTATGATTCACCTGAATCAAAAACTGAATAAAATATGGCCGGTAGTGTCGGATTTGACTAAAAAAAAATTTCATCTCTTTGTACTACAGAAAGAGATAGCACAACTGATGTACAAAGGTAGGTTAGGTTGGGTTCAGTATATACCGTTGAAAATAACCCGATTTTGGATAAAATTCTACATGCTATGTGAATCAAAAAAAGGGATATGTGTGGTCAATCCTAATTTATTCCGGAAAGGGTAGACATTTCGACCCAGAATATGCAAAGTTACAAATGGGTTCGCAGGTAGTATTATCTCTGCTGAAGACGCTTCTTGATAAGAGATATTGTCTTACTATCGATAATTATTACACGTCGCCAGAATTGGCAGATATATTACTTTCTACTTGGACTGACGTTTACGGCACAATGTAAACCGACCGGACTTGCTTTCAAAAATACAAAATTAAAAGTTGGATAAATGGTGGCCTTCCAGAGGGAAAAATTTGCATCATACGCTGGAAAGATAAAAGGGATATGACGCTTTTGTCTACAGTACACAACACCGAAATGAAAGTAATATACAAAATATGGCAAGGAGAAAACTAAACCAGAAATGAAAGACATATACAAAATACGGCAAGGAGAAACATAAGCCAGTATTAGTGTTAGATTACAATCATACAATGGGCGGGGTGGGTAAGGTTGACTAACAGTTGTCCGATTATCCAGATGTCCAAAAACGTGGAAAAAAAGGACTATAAAAAAATATTTTTTCGCCTCTTGAAATTAGCATTTTGGAACTCCTACATTATTTATAAGAAAAATTATGGTAAAAAAACACCCTTGGAATATAGATTGGCTTTTGTGAAAAATATCACATTAGAAACAGACAACAGGTACTTTCGAGTGATAATAAACGATTCCTGTATTTAGTTTATATCGCAACCACTGACAAACAAGCCTTTTCAGAGAGATAGACGTGGCGAAATGGATTAATATTTTCAATGCTTCTGTGACTAAATTTCCATATTCATTTCGACGAGCAAGCCAAAACGTATTTAAATCTTCAGATGGAAATTGCAGTTGTAGCGTTTTATCGGCATTTCGATGAGCCGGTCGTGAATCTCAACTGGTAACGTAGCAATGGCAGCAACATTTTCACTAAACATATTCGGTACCTATCTCTTGAAGAAATCTTCCTCTTCCGGGAAAAACTCCGTCAACTGAGTTTTCACCTCACGCAAATGCACTTTGACTTTGACTGTCATTAATAATATGTTTTTATTACGTCCTTATAAATTCACACTCATGTCGTTTATATGCGAAGATACATTAGCTAGGTAAGCCAGTAACAACATATACTCACTATTCTATAAAAACAATGAGAATGGCGTTTGTTTATCCTGGAAAAATATTAATTTATCTCGCAATTCCAATACACGGGTTAACACCTTACCTCGTGATAACCATCAAACTTCTGTATGGAAATGAAGAGATTTTTATTTTCGCCCATTTAATCGCATAGGTACCTAGTTTAACAGCATGTTTTGTAACGATCGGCTTTTAACAATATTAACCATTTTTACAGCTTCACAAAGAATATGATTGAGATTTTCTGGCACATTTTTGCGACAAGATCCTGTCTATGAAGGAAGTAGTGCGTCCATTCCGCCCTTGGTAAAAGATGATCTTTTAATATTTTCATTAATCCACTGTTCTTTCCTGTTATAGCCTTTATGCCATCACTACATACTGCAATACATTTTGTCCAATCTATGTTAGTAAAGTTTCCAATAGCTTCATAAAAAGCACAAAAAAACATTGTCCTGTTGCATAACCCGGTACTGGTTTGCAAAATAACATATTTTCTTTGATTGATCTGTCCCTATTCATACCTCACAAAGCATAAGAACTGAGACATGTTTATCACATCTGTTGATTCATCAAATTGAATACTAAAAAATTCACTTGAACTGACTTGCTGAATTATCGCGAATGTCGACAACCATGTCATCGGTTCGCCTTGATATTGTTTTGTTAAAAAGTGGAATTTTTTTCAAATTTTTTTGCTTGCCCATTGAAAAACTCATCATACCAATTGCAGCAGGCAATATGGGGTTTTAGGCGATTGTGTGCGATTTAGCAACTTTGAATGCGACGAGATAAGATACTTCAAGTACACTTTTATCAGTATGGCTTGACTTACAAATAGAATTGTCTTTCGAAATATTCCAAGGTTTTGTTTTTATGAGTTGGATGTTTAGTTTCCAAGTGTCGAACTAATTTTGATGGCATAATGCTTTCATTGAAGAAGTCGAAAGCAAACAACGCACTGTGACTTTCTATCCAATAAGGTAAAACCATAATTTAAATAATTGTCACTGTACAATCTTGTCTTTGTACCAATGAATTAACTGGGTGTAGATGAGTCAATTCGTTTTTTCACAAGTTTATCCACTTCGCATAAGAAATAAAAAAAAGAAATTCAGTTTCACGGTTTACCGCATACTAATATAAAAGCGCCTTCTTAAGCTCCGGAGAGATTAAGAAATGCCGAATGGTCTTAATCTCGATGAAGGAAAAATCCGAATCTGCACCTCCACGTGGGAGGAGGCGGGCAACATTAATCTTGGTGGCTAACGCAGATAGGGACCGAGTGATTGCCGGTATAAGCAATACCCCATTTACTGGCCAACAGCCTCGGGTGGAGGAGCTAGTAAATGGCAGCGCACTCTTTTGTCCTAGAGTTGGGAAAATGGCCCTAACGGCGGATGAACTAAGGAATTAGTCAACGGCATAAGGATGCAGAAAGCAAGAGGAAACTACTGCAATAAAGATCTACGGATATCCTTAGTACAAATCATCATGGCAATGTTCAAAACCAAATTATCCGGAGTAATAAGTTCCCCAATCGGATCTCCGGGGGGGAACAGTGATGAACAAGACTGTGACAACAAACAAGTTAACAAACAAGTTAAAGATTGGGACATGGAACGTGAGATCCATGTATGAAGCTGGAAAGATGCATAACGTTGTACACGAAATGCAAAGACTGAAACTCAACATCCTAGGAATCAGTGAAACAAGATGGCCTGGTCATGGCCAAATCCCAACAAATGGAGGCATGCTGTACTTCTCTGGTGTGGCAATCGCTGTCTCAAGAGATATTGTGGCGTCTGTTTCTAGCTTTGTCCCTCTCTCAGACCGTATCATACTCTTACAACTACAGACCAACTCAAGAAAACTAAATATTATACAAATATATGTTCCTACCGCAGAGAAACCTGAAGAAGAAAACGAGTTGTTTTACGAACTAATCAGACAAACGCTTGATTCCCTAAAACCAAGAGATATCAATATAATTCTTGGAGACTTTAATGCGAAGGTAGTAAAAGGGAGATGTGACAGGTATATAGGTGAATATGGGTTGGGGACAAGAAATGAGAGGGGCGATAGGCTGGTACAGTTTTGCCAAGAGGAAGAGATGATAATAACCAATACCTTTTACAAGCTTCCAAACCGACGACTCTACACATGGAAATCCCCACAAGACAGTGACCAGAACCCGATGAGAAATCAAATAGACTACGTTTTGATAAACGCAAGATATAGAAACAACATCAAATCAGTTAAGACCTACCCAGGCGCTGACGTCTCTTCGGACCACAACCCCCTGGTGGCCCAGATGCACCTCAAACTTAAAAGAATCCCAAAGAAGAGAGAAACTAGGATAAATACAAAACACCTAAAAAACCAAGAAATACGGAATGAGTTGCAAATAAGAATAAACAAAAATCTGGAAACACTCGAAAGCAAGGAAGAATACCAAAACTGCAGAAACATAAACGAAAAATGGTACAGAATTACATCAGCCTTGTTGGAACCCTCATTAGACATTCTGAAGACAGAGAAACCCACAGGAAAGAAGGAATGGATTACTGGTGAAATTCTTAATCTTATGGAAAAGAGAAGAAGCTATAAGGGAAAAAACGAACAACAATATAAAAAAACACAACGAATACTTCGCACAAAAATCGGAAAAGCAAAATAAGATTATTATAAACAAAAATGTGAAGAAATTGAGGAGCTACAAGCCAAATACAACAACTTTAACATGCACAAAAAGATTAAAGAACTCGTCGGCATCAGCAAACAAGAGCAACTTAATATATTATATAACAACGGGAAAATAGTCACAGAAATAGAACAAAAACTAGAAATATGGAAGAACTACATTACAGAGCAGTTCGAAGATGAGAGACGGCATACGACTCTTGAAAATACGGAAGGGGAGTTGGGCCCGGACCTAATTAAGGAGGAAGTAACATATGCACTAGGTATGCTCAAGAATGGAAAAGCTGAAGGTCCGGTCCAACTCCCAGCGGAAATTCTTAAACTGATAGAGGCGGACCGGATTCATGTTTTGGTAGAAGTAATTAATACCATATATACCAAATGAGTGGTTGCTATCAACTTTTATAACCCTTCCGAAAAAGAAAAATGCCAGGCATTGCTCTGACTACCGCACAATAAGCCTGATGGTTCACACATTGAAAGTCCTGTTGAAAGTGGTCCATAATAGAATATTCAGGAAATTGGATGTAGATATCGGCGATAGTCAGTTTGGATTCCGTAAGGGCCTAGGAACAAGGGAAGCACTTTTTGCACTAAATGTCCTATCACAAAGATGCCTAGACGTAAACCAGGTCATATACGCCTCCTTTATAGATTACAATAAAGCATTTGATAAAGTTAGACATGATCAACTCATAGAAACATTGATCAAGACCTCAGAGACATAAGATTAATCTCAAACCTATACTATGGCCAAAAAGCAGCAGTACGAATAGAAGACACGACATCAGAGGAAATAGAAATACGAAGAGGTGTTCGTCAGGGGTGTATACTGTCGCCAATTCTCTTTAATCTGTACTCGGAGGACATAGTAAACAGACCACTTGATGATCGGGACATGGGCATTAAGATTAACGGCATGACAATAAATAATCTGGGGTACGCTGACGATAGAGTTATTTTAGCTGGAACACACGAGGACCTACAGACGTTAATTAACAATTGTCACAGTAAGCTAGGAGTATGGACTAACGCTGAACATAAGCAAAACAAAATATATGCTGATAACAAAAACAACTAAAGATAATCGTAAGATATATGTGAAGAACCAGCCTATTGAGAGAGTAAGACTATACAAATACCTGGGCACGATCATTAATGAGAACAATGACAGCTCCCAAGAAATACGAGTCAGAATAGAACAGGCGAGAAGCACCTTTACAAGGATGAAAAGGCTTTTCTGCGCTGATTTAATCCTTGACTTAAAAATACGACTGATGAGATGCTATGTGCTGTCTATACTATACTATGGGATGGAGGCCTGGACGCTGAAGGTAACCGACATGAGGAGACTGGAGGCATTTGAGATGTGGGTACACCGGAGAATATGGATGATCTCATGGGTAGAGAGAAAAACCAACGTAGAAGTGATGAGACGTATGCATAAGGAGAGAGAAGTGATTCCGACAATTAAGAGAAGAAAACTGCTGTACATGGGACATGTCGTGAGGGGAGAAAAATATTAAATACTACAAATAATTATGCAGGAAAAAATCCCGGGCAAGAGATCTATAGGAAGAAGACGGAATTCATGGCTGAAGAACCTTAGGGACTGGTTTGGATGCAATAATAATGAACTGTTTAGAGCTGCGGTTTCAAAAGTAGGAATTGCTATGATAATTGCCAACCTTCGAAGCGGAGACGGCACCTAAAGAAGAAGAATATAAAAGCACCAGGCACACGCTTCGCATTCGAAACTTAACTGAAGTTATGAAAATCGCAAGCGCCTCTTTTATATTAGTGTCAGTATGACTTGTTCATACGCATCCATATGCATGTTCAAACATACTCTCATGGCGAGTATTGTAGAAACAGAACAAAGAGAACGGAATTGATCATAGTTGCATATTGTATTGAGTATCAAAGCTCACAATTTAACGAATAACATAGCACCGAATTTTTGAATAGATATGGCTAAATGAAACAAGCAGACTTCTTAATTAGGTATGTCATTTTTTAAATCAACTCGATTACTTTTTTGATTACGAATATAGTAATCAAATTAATTAATGAAAAAATGTAATAATTGTTAATTCTAAGAATAAAAATTTAGTTTACATAATTTACGCTATATGATAGGTAGATTTTTGAGCCATTATCAAAAACTTAAAAAATGATTAAGCAGTAGCAATTTAATAACATTGCAAACCCCATTTTTATTTATTCACGTAGTTGCACTAATACTAAACAGTAATATTTTAAACTTACACCAATTATCTCCGATGATATACAATATAAAAATACATATGTATGTTGATATATAAATCTTGTAGAACACGAAGAGTAAACATAATATTAACATGACATTATCTCGTTGTAAGAAATTTATAACGCCAGCAGTCTCTACCAATCATAATTTTCTCATAACTATCTGTAAATCGTTTTCTAAATAGTCGCGAACAGCATATAAGTTACGCTGCGTAAAAAGTATCACTCACACACACAAAAATAAATATATTAGAAGGAATTTCTTAATTTTCTTCGGCGCATTATAATACAAAATAAAACATAAAAGAGTTCCTTTATAGGTGACGGCCTGGTAATTAAAATAATATTTAATTCATAGTTACGTTTCAATAGTATGTGAACTACCTTTTTCGAACTTAAATACGACGGATTTTTTTTAAATAAGGTCCGTCTGTGAATGAAAGAGAAAACTTTGCGTGATCGCCACAGTGCTCATGCGCATCTGTTCCCAACATACTTCGCACCCATTTAGACGCTGAAACTGTATCGTCTGTGTGTGTGCTGAGCTGTAGATGTTTATAATGTTTAAAAAACTTGAGTCACCCTTCGACCGTGAGATACGATCTGTATTTCGATTCTTGAGTGCAATAAATTTGACGACAGCAGAAATTTACTATCAGATTTGTAAAGTTTGCTATCAGTGACAGTGAAATCGAAAGTGGGTGAGAATGATCAAGGACGGACGAGGTTTATGTGCATGATGAGCCACCGCTGGCTTACCTTCTCTGATTTCTGAAGATTCGGTTCGTGAAGTGGACAACAAAATTCGAGAGGACCGGCAGTTTAGTATTTCAAAGTTATCAATTAATTTTCCACAGATTTCCACGATTGCTTCGGAGAAATTGAAATATCGTAAATTTTGTTGTCAGTGGGTTCCAAGACTGCCTTCTAACGATCACAAAACAAATAGATTGGGCTGTGCTTTGTCGTTTTTGACTCGATACGATCAGGAAGTCGGTGAATTTCTGGACCACATCGTTAAAGAAGATGAGACTTGGCTGTCTCACATGACTTCGAAGTTCAAGCAACAGTCAATGGAATGAAGACATATCGTCGCCAACCAGTAAAATCTGAACAGAGACAACTGAAACACTATCAACACGAAAGATTATGGCAACTGTCTTTTGGGACAGGAAAGGGATTTTGTTAGTGAATTTTATGAAAAGAAGCGCAACAATCGATTATAATTCGTATTTTGAGACGTTGAGATAAAGCCAGCCTGCTGTACAAAACAAGCGGCGTGACCTTCAGTCTACCGGTGTGATCTTGCTCCACGACAATGCAAGGCCACATGTTTCTGCACAAACGCAAGGTCTAATCAGATCATTTTAATAGGAAAAACACCTTGCAGTCCAGACCTTGAAACTAGTGATTTTCACTTATTTTAGTACTTAAAGAATTCCTTAGTGGTCAACGGTTCGACCACGACGAAGAAGTGAAAACTGCCGTCATGGATTGGGCTTCTTCACAGGCGGTAGATTTCTCTGAGATCGGAATTTAAAAGCTTGCTTACATTAAAAGAACGAGGGTCTCGTTTCTTCTCTCCTACTATTCTATTAACGAAAACCCTGTCAATCAAAAGAAAAATTATAACCCATGTCACGTACCAAATAAAGTCCATTGTAATCGAAACTGAGGTTTTTAAGAAAATCCTTACAAATCCTTGCAACCTCGACAAATGGAAAATATAGCTTCCTTTAACCTGACAAATGAATTCCTTTCTTCTGTCGATTGGTCTATTTTACTATCAGATGATTTGAAACATGGTCTCTCTTATTTGTATCGAACTTTAAACTTCGCTATCGGCAGATTTGTCCCTAAATATATAGTATATTCTGATAAATATCCTAAATGGTTTTCGTCTTCAACAAAGAAATTTAAAAAAAAATAAATCCTATAACAAATTTAGAAGAGGCCAGTACAATAAAAACTATCTGAAATACAAGGAGCTGAGATTTCATGTTAAGCAATATATCGACAAGGACTATAAAAAGTTTGTTTTTTCTCGCAACAATCGACGCCTGGAGATTTTCGGGTTTTGTGGAACTTTGTTGATTCGCAAAGGAAAAATTCAAGTCTACCCCAACAACTCAGTTATAATGGGATTGAATCTGACAAACTTGAAGAGTGTGTGATATATTTGCAGATTTTTTTGGAACAGTATATGTTAACCATAATGATGCGGCCACTAATTTTTCTAAATTTGATTTGTCTCATTTTACAAATCCATTTACTCTTAATAATGTAATCATTGACAGCGAGATTGTCTTTTCTAAACTTTCCGGAATATTTCCTCAAAATATACAGTTGCAAAGCAATTTAAAGTTTTTTGCAGAATACAATGGACTCCGTTGAGGTGCTTGCCTGACGCGTTCAATACTGGCCGGTGTCCTCACTGTCCGTAATCTTCCAGTATATTTTAATGAAACATTCCCTCTTTCATCAAAATCCCTCACCCACTTCAAAATAGTTTCTTTGATAGGAATTTCTCCATGTCTTACTACGTTAAATTATCGCGGAAAACTTCTCTGTGTTTGCATAATTGATTGAATTGTAATAAAACGCTTAACTGCAAGAACTCTTTGATTAATTGGAATTCTGTCCATTTTACATAAAACTACATATACTGCGCTAGAATTTAATAATTAAATTACAACAATTAACATATACTACTAGCCACAGCCACCTATTTAAAATAGGTTTTACCTATTAATGGATCCGATATTTGCTCAATTTATAGGTTAAGTGCAATCCACGTGGTAAATATTATTAAAGTGCCCGTTTACTGTTGGGCTTCTCCACCACATTGTAGTCACAATAACATTAGTTATCGATGTATTTCCTTTAAATGTTCAAAAAATACTAAAATACATTCAAAATTGCTAACTTTCTTAAGGTAAATATATAATTACATTTTGGTTCAACATTAAATGTACCTCGACTTATAGATAAATAAAACGACCGCATACAAAGATCTTAATAATCTAAGTGTTAAATTAGGCTATAGGAGAGATGAACAACAGGGTTCTGGTTCTAGGATATGTAGTTGCCATTTCAGGGAAGGTAATAAAGTTAATAGTCTCTTACTAATCTTCAGTACCCATTCATTTAGGAAGTATCTAAAGTTTACCTAGACATTGATAAAAAAATATAGCAGATTAGTGTATTATTTTTTTTGTTTTTATAAATTACTCGAGCAAGTTACTAAATTTGAGATAACCTAACATTTCTTCAACATGCCAAAAACTTTTTTTTTTAAATTATGTTACTGTATATATATATATCTGCTTCGATGGGTTTAATAGCAGTAAAAACTAACGTATACAGTCTATTAATAGGTAAATATATTGTACTGAATTAAGTAAGCCATATTATTATTAAATTATTTATTTTCACAAATCACAATTTAATACATTTAGTAAAAATGTATATAGGTAAAATTATTTCAAAATCGTTAAGTTTATAGCCATTCTTTGTCTATTTAAATAACAAAGACTGTCTTACTTGGTGCCCAAATAAAAAATGTTGCAAAGCAATTTCTTTCTTATCTAAATCAACAGATATCTGCAAAGGAATATGATTAGAAAAGTTAAGAAAAATTAATTTTATTTACATACCTTCACATTATACAATTTTTTCTTCATGTTTGCATACACTTGACCCTTCAACAATCAACGAATTAAAGTCAGTTTTCTATTATGACCACTATTATATGCATTTTCACCACGTTTGAGTTCCTTCTCGTGGTTCTTGAACAATTTTAAAATAATATAAAATTTTATTAATGGCTTCCATGATCCAGAAAAAATTTGATTAAGTTTGAAACAAAATTTGAGGTTATGTGAACTTTGATTGGATTTTAACCCTTTGCTTCCTAGTGGTTGCAGAGCACAACCACATTTTTAAGTTTTTTTTTCCTATCTTCCTTGTGGTGTTATACACTAGCCACAGTAGGTGGAGTCTAAAACATACTCCCACTCATCGACTCCTGCCTTCGCGTTTGAATCAGTGCATCATTGCAACGGTTATATCTTATTTTTTACCACGTGGAGCATGCAGATGTGACAGTAATCGTTTATAAAATAGATTATGGGCTTATTTATGAAGATGGCTGGTAAGTAAATGTTAAATATTAATAAAAATGTATGCCTTGCACTTATAGCAAGTGAGAATATTTGTTTACCTTAGTAGATGAGGTTATGTTTTATACACAAATGTGGTGGTCGCGGCACAAAACCACAAGGAAGATATTCATATTTTTTATAATAATATTTTTTTCAGCTAAAAACTCTATATACTCTATTCAAGAATTGCAAGCGCTTGGCCAGGACGAATTGTATACATTGGTAGAAAATATGCCTTCTGAGATGAGTCGGACATCAATGATGAAAGCGAGAATGAAGATGAAGGTGTCGTGGATCAGCCATTTGATATCAATGCAATGGATATCATAATTGCTGTTGAAAATTATCGTTTTGCAGAAGATGATGGGTGGTATAGCGAAGATGAAATTCCATTGATCAATATTCAAGCTGATCTGATACGAGAAAACCAAAGGAAAAATACTCTATGGACTCATGACCCACATCATACACAGAATATTCCCAGGCGTACTTTCACTAGTGACAGTGGGTGTAGTGTACCTGAAGAAGTGGAAACACCAACAGATATTTTTTTGCATTTATTTCCAAACACTTTGATAGAACACATTGCATTCCAGACAAATCTTTATGTTTTACAGAAGAACGGTGGTAATCATAATTTCCAGAGAACAAATTCTGACGAAATAAAAAAGTTTATTGCTATAAACCTTTTTATGGGGATCAAACGCCTGCCAAGCTATTGAGACTTTTGGTCGTCAAGGTTGGAACTACGAGATAATTTTATATCTTCGATAATGTCAAGAGATAGATTTGACTGGTTACTGGCGAACATTCATTTGAACGATAATGCACTACAACCACACCGACAAACTGTAGGATACGATAAACTTTACAAAGTTCGGCCACTGCTAGACAAGCTTTCAGATACATTTCTTCTTTCATATCAACCCTCAAAAAATCAAGCCATTGACGAGTCTATGATCAAATTTAAAGGTAGAAGTAGTTTTCGCCAATATATGCCGTTGAAAACGATAAAACGCGGATATAAAGTGTGGATTAGAGCAGATGAAAGCGGCTATGTGCACCAATTCCAGATTTATGTGGGCAAATCCAGCAATTAAGTTGAGAAAAATTTAGGTGCTCGAGTGGTAAAAGATCTAACTCGAAATTTAGTTGGAAAAGGACTTCATTTATATTTTGATAACTTTTTCAACTCAGTCGAACTAGAAAAAGACTTGCACGATATGATTTACGCCTGTGGAACATTTAGAAAAGGTAGAAAAGACATGCCAAAAGAGTTGAAAGAAGACAAAGCCATGCAAAGGGGAGATTCTGACTGGAGAGTTTCAACTTGCGGATTAACATTCTTGAAATGGAAGGATCGAAAATCAGTGTTCATCTTGAGTAATTTTCACGATCCGTCTGTTGTTGAAACAATATCAAGACAAAATAAAGATGGTTCACGAGAAGAAATAGCTTGTCCCATATTAGTGAAGGACTACAATAGCTGTATGGGATATGTGGACAAAATGGATATGCTCAAAAGTTGCTATGACATTGATAGAAAGTCCAAGAAATGGTGGCATCGCATAATGTTTTATTTTATTGATGCGGCGTTAGTAAATGCATTTACAATTTATAAAAATCGATGCAGTGAGAAAGTTGAAACTTTGAAACTGTTTAGGTTGTCGGTTATAATAGGCCTAATTGGTGCCGATCAAAATGAACAAAAGAAAGGTAGACGAAGCGCTGCACAACCTCCAAACAGTTTTAAAATTACAGTACCATACGAAATTAGGTATGACAAATGTGCACATCTTCCAGTTCATGGAAAATCAAGAAGATGTGCACTATGTAGTAGACGTGCGAAACCCCACAGAACCGTTTGGAGCTGTTTTGTCTGCCAAGTAGGCTTATGTCTAAGCGAAAGCAAAAATTGTTTTACACAATTTCATACCAAGTAATTTTTAAAATAAATTAGTTTTATTGAGATTTTGTGCCTCATTTTCCTTGTGGTTACACCCCGAGACCACGGCCTATAAAAAAAATATTGTTGCATTTTCCCCCATAAATAAAGCCTAGTAAAACGTGTATCAACAACAGTACAGAACAATATGTACATGGCACGACTCGGGAATAGTCAATTGTTAATTTTGAAAGTACTCTGAGAGTGGGTGATAGAGGAGTAGGAGAACGATCCTTCAACTCCGCTAGATTCGCCAGTAACCTAGCCAGTATTTAACAGGACGTTGTGGAGGGTAGAACATCGCATTTTCGCGTATGACTGGTACGTCAGAATGGGCAAGTCAGTTGTCAATGCATAGCAGGAATTCCGAAGGAATTTCAACATCGGGCGTCACGGAAATGTTCCATCTTGCAGAACCATTATGCGTTGGGTTACCGGATTCAGAACCAGAGGAACCGTAATGATAAAGAAATCTCCAAGCGCACAGAAAAGTGTGTAGGCCCAGAGAATGTGGAAAGAGTGAGACGGACGATTCTGAGAGAACTGCAAATTAATGAACGCAAAGTAAGACGCATTGTCCATAAAGATCTAGGATTCCATCCTTATACGATTGCGATTGTACAGAAGCTCAATGAAAGTGACTACTCACAAAGAGTTATATATGCAAACCGTTTTAGAGGAAAACAAAAATGCGGTGATCATAATGAGTGACGAAGCGCATTTTTACTTAAATGGTGATTTAAAGAAACAAAACTGTCGATATTGGTCATCACACAATCCGTCAGTCGAATGAACGCCCTTTATGCAGCGCAAAAGTTACGATTTGGTGTGGGGTCATTTAGCGTTGCATCATTGGCCCTTACTTCTTCGAAGAGAACGGAGTGACAGTGACGGTCAATACGCTACATAACAAGATAAACAACTTTCTTGTTCCGAAACTCCTTAGACAACGAATTGGTGGACATAATTTGTGGTACCAACAAGACAGGGCCACCGCCCATACAGCAACAGCTTCGGTTGTAGCTGTCCGAGTTTTGTTTTGATTTCGAATGGAGTGATTTCCAGGTTCGGCGATGTTTTGTGGCACCCTCACTCGTCAGACTTGTCAATCGGCGACTTCTTCCTATGGGGCTACCTCAAGTCGCGTCTTTATCTGGGGAAACTGAAAACACTGGAAGAGTTGAAGACTGCAATACGACATTAAATTGACAATATCAATGGTAACCTTCTTAAAAGAGTGAATACCAAATTCAAGGAAAGACTTCAAATTTGTTTTCAAGAAAATGGTCATCACATTACCGACATAATTTTTCACACATAATATTTTTTAATGGCATTACATAACCTATGCTTTTTTTAATAAATTATTTTCTCGAAAAATTTAACAAAAAATTAACTATTCCCGAGTCGCACCCTGTATTAACATCAACATAACAGTCATACCTTAACAAGAGACACCAGTGTTAACAGCAATTTTTTGCCAATATAAGTTATTGTAAGTCCAAAAATAAATGTATTATTAATGTAAATAAATATATTTGTATAAAAGTTCATTTATTAGTTGAATAACAATCACCGACTATTTAAAAAGTGACGTGTGCACATCCTTACAATCTGTGCACGATAAAGAAAACATCTGGGTTGTGATTCTAGTAACTGGGGTTGAAGCATCACCGTCAGAAACCGGAGTCATTCGCAACATAGACAACTTCGCAAATATTGTACGTACCTTCGGCTATACTAATTATTGTTCTATTAAGTACAATTTATCTATTTCTAATCTCTTATTGCAATTTCCAATGTGTTTGTTTGCATCCAGTGCGGTGCTGACTGATTCATTTATCGGGTACTGTAACTCATATGCCAAGAATTATGTTTGTTTAATTCTTTAATATTATTTGTTAAGAAATTTAATTCTATGTTTAAAGACGAAAAAAATAGTATCAGAATAATTGAAACATACATGAGTAGGTAACACCACCAGTTTTATATAATACAAAGGTAGTTTTAATAATATAAAATATTATTAAAAATAAGGTGTGAAGAACACAATTTCTTTTTTGTGAATGTGTCTGAAGATATCCTTTCTCCAGCAGGGGCGTACCTATGAGCCTGTAGGAAGGCGAAATACGTATCTACGTCTCTGGGGTGGGATATGTTCGGACACGTTCACAAAAATATTAATAGTGAACCTGTATTTGTGTTCTTCACACCAGATTTTTAATAATATTTTATATTATTAAAAATACCTTTGTATTATACAAAACTGGTGGGGTTTACCTACTCAAGTATGTTTCAATTATTCTGATACATTACACATGCGGTTAGTCCGTAGTATGAGTGAAGACACAAACAAAATGCAGTTTCTAGAGAGATGGCTGTTCCACCTTTGGAAGGGCGTCGTTACTTCACATTGGTTATGTGGACAGGGCGAGGTACTTCGGCTGTCTGGCAACACGCAGCGCCGAATTTACTTCTACGCTCGGTCTGGATAATTTCTGTGATGCGGCGATGTGGTTCTTTTTTGTGAAAGTGTCTAATGATATCCTTTCTCCAGCAGGGGCGTGCCGATGAGCCTGTAGAAAGGCGAAATACGTATCTACGTCTCTGGGGAGGGATATGTTCGGACACGTTCACAAAAATATTAATAGTGAACCTGTATTTGTGTTCTTCACACCAGATTTTTAATAATATTTTATATTATTAAAAATACCTTTGCATTATAAAAAAAATAGTTTTGAATCAAAATAAATCAAGTCTGCAGTATGTACATTTAACTTAAATTTGTATCTAATACAGGGTGATAAGAAAATTGGTGATTTATTTTTAACTGTAAATAGTACACATAAAATGATGACAAATGGAAAAAATTGTGATAAAAGTTGTAAATTAATAGAGATATTCACACTTATGCGAGCATCACAGGAACATCTCCTAGTGCAAATGTTCGAAGTTACCACCTCCTGCTTGAATACAAGCTTGTGCTCGCAGTATCTACGTGTTATTTATAACACCCTCGGATATCTTGCCTGCTTATTGTGTCTGCAGCATCTTGAAGGCGTATGGTCAATAATCGAATGTTTTCTATTTCAATCGTTATTGTACACCAAATTTTTGTTCCCATATATAAAAGTCTATCGGGTTCAATTCGGGTGATCCAGGTGGCCAAGCAATAGGCCGACCTCTACTTATCCATCGGTCACCAAAATTATTATTTAAATGCTGACGGACTTCGTAACTGTTATGAGGTGGAGCACCATCATGCGAAAACCACATGTGTTGACACATGTTGTTCTAGGAAGTGTTCTTGTCTTGTACAGATATGTGTGAATATCTCTGTTACTTTACAACTTTTAACAGAATTTTATTTTCATTTGTCATTGTTTTGGGTGTACTACAACGTGTTCCAAAAAGAACTTCATCTCAATAGGCGCTGAGTAACTAGTACTTGAAAATTATTATAAGCCACTTGCCTTTTATTTATAACTATTTATCCAGTGTCATTTTGACATTTGTAGTTTTATGACTAGCAATATATTTTTTCTTACAAATATTTTGTTTTAATTAATAAACAATACTACTAAATAATGTACACATTGCAAGAAAATATTTTTATTGTCGAAGCATATTTCCGAAGTGCAGAATTCCTTAACGAAGAATGGCACAATATTCCTACGCAGAATATAAGCGACATGCAGTTTCCTAATAGAGTTGTGGATAATACCGCTTTACATGATCATATTCGTCTATCGTGGAGAAGTTTTGGGCTACAGGATCTGTGTTAAAAGGCAAAAGTTCTGGTAGACCACGTACATAGCAAAATATTGTTGAACACGTAGAAAACCTTGTTGAAGAAAACCCACATACATCAGTTCGTCGTTTATCAGTTCAAACGAACGTATTTTCTAGTACCGTTCACAAAATTTTGAAGCGTCATTTACATATTGCTCTGGATTTTTCCCTAAATTATATTTGAAATTTATTTAAAAATAAATGTACATTGTTTTTGGATATCTGTGTATATCTGTTATATTTAGATCAAATATGTGTAAGCAAAAACTAGATTTTTGAAGGTCTTTATGTGAAAGCGAACGTTGTGACGATATTGAGAGGAGACGTAGTTATATCTTTAGACAAGAACTTTCTTTTTCTTAAAAAAAAATATATATCTATATATATATTTTAATTAAAATCGGGTTGAATTTGTTGAGTTAATTAGTTGTTGGTGTTTGATTTTCAATTCCCGTATATTCTACGAGCTTGTATTCTCGTAATTTTGATAGTATTTGATTAAACAACGTTTTTCTTGTCAACGTGTCTCCTATATAATTTTTATGTAAGTAAAGATATATATTTATAAAACGTCTTATTAATTCAAAGAGTATTTTAAGATTGGATATCAATTGTATTAATATTATTTGTTAAGAGTCTTAATTAGAGATAAATGATAAAGAATATTTTTAAAATTTCTACGTAAAAAAAAATATATTTGTAAAATTTTATTCGTTTGGAATTCAAGGGAAATTTTTTGTTACATGTGAGCGCGCATGTAGTATATTTTTGATCGTGTTTTCAAGTTTGTTTATACTATGTTGTTCTCTGGGGAGAAATTAAAAATAAATTTTGTTATTTTAATTAAGTTGATCGGAAGTCATTAGAGGAAGTTTTAATTCACTTAGCGGTCATATTCAGTGAACTGTTTTACCTCAGGAGTTGTATATTGTTAAATACACAATCTTTATACTTTATAAAGATAGATTTTTTCTTTTTTTGATTTTTTTTTGTATTAAATATTCATTTAAATTTTATATTGTGCTCGTTTAATTTAATAAACCTTTTGCTGGGCATTTATTATTAAAAAGATAACTATCATATTTGTCAAGTACATTTGATTGGCGCCTAGTAATATTCCAGTTCCACGTTTCCGATTGGAACCCTGAGAAGAAAGAAGTCTCATTGTTGGATATCAACTGGCTGAGTATCCTAGTTGGGTAGATTAGTTGTGGATGGTGGTGCAGTAAATATATAAACCAAAATTCATAGCAATATGTATCCATACAAAGTATCGATTGTTCAACAGATCTTACGTAGAGATTACGCTAGTAAGCTTAATTATTGCAACTTCTTTCAAGAAAATTTAAATAATGACGAAATTCTTGATGTAATTCTTTTTTACTAATGAAGGCATGGTTTCATTTAAGCGGGTTTGTAAATAAACAAAATTACAGAACATGAACAATTCAAACAATCACATCGAAGTTCCTTTACATCCTGTTAAAATTGAAGTATGGTTAGCTGTATCTCATCGTAGAAAAATAGGATCAATATTTTTTCACAATAACATTAATAGCCAGCGATACCGAGAACAGTTATTAACACCATTTTTAACTCAAGTGCCATGAGACGAATTCAATGGGGGCTACTTTTAGCAAGATGGGGCTACTGCACATATAACTCGCGAAAATTTAGCGCTTTTAGAATATTACTTCCCTCGTTGAGTTATAAGCAGAGGTGTTTGAGATCTTATCTTACTCCGTTAGATTTTTTTAATTTCCGGATTGCTAAAAAATAAAGTATATAAGACAAGAATGTATAACTTAAATAACTTAATGAATATAATTACAATTAAATGCAATGAAATAACACCGAATGTATTGCAGAATATTTTTGACAACGTCGTATTGCATTATGCATTGAACAGAATGGTGACCATTCTGAACACTTGTTGTAAATTATAATAATTAAAATTTCTATAAATTAGTTATTTACCTTAGTTGTTTGATTAATATCCCATCTTTAAAGTTCGTTTATTAAATAAATAATCTAATTGTACTTGTTATTAATTTCAACACCATATCTCTCGATGATAAATTTTAACAGTGACAGGTAGAAAACCTTCATACCATTTAATTTATATCCGCATTTCAAGAATACAGAACATCATAATTTAGAGGAGAAGTTCATGAGACAAATAGATGTAATTTTTTTTTAAACACGTTGTATTTTCAGTTAAAAATGAAGCTCCATTTTTTATCACCCTGTATATGAGAAATGCCAATATCAAAATGCATTTTCTTATTCACGACAAGCCATATAGATCTATCAATACAGGCGAAGTGAAATAACCTACATGCGCGTTCATAACAGCGAAAAAATGTTCAAATAAATTATTAATAGGCGGGATATATTAAATCGTTTAAAAATGTGAACGCGCGGCTACGTATTTCGACGAAATGTTTTCTGAAGAACGCCGCACGCCGCGCCGTCAGTTTCACAGGTCGATGCGACGACCGACGCCGCGCGCGAACCCACAATAAATTTATTTTAATAATAATTTGTAAACAAGAAACCAACCGGAATAGAATTCTATTTATCAACGCGATTTAACTCCGTCTCTTTCTTTCCTTGACTTCGACTCCATTCGCATGCCTTTCGTTTAGTCTCGGATGCGCTTGACGCTTCTTCGACGTAATAACCCTTGAAAAAGTGCCTCGTTGGGATGAGATGTTCCAAAATGAGACACGTTAAAACAGTGGCGTACAGTGATAGTAGCCCCGAAAATTTTGTATTTCCATGCCAGAAACCATTAAATAATTTATTCTTTAAGTAATATCATAATAGATTCGTAAAATTACAGAAACAAATATAACCCACATCTTAATTTTCGTTGAATTTGTCAGTCATATTACTTTACATATACTTCACTAAATGTGTTTCTCTCAAGCATTGTTGTTACGATTTGCATACGTTAATCATTTTTTAATCTCATTTTGAAATTGTATTATTCAGAAATATATAAAATTTAATGACAAAAAATTATGCATTTTATACTCATTTCTGGCTGCTATTGAAGTTGTTATCAAAGCTTAAAGCAAATGTGAATATTTGTTTGAGGCCGTATATGTATATATCCAATGTAAAACAATAACATTCATTATTGTTTTGTGTCCATAGATTTAGTTTAGTTTATCTATATTTAGCTAATTACTTTCCTTAAATTCGTATTCAACATGTATTTAGTACACTTAGAAGATCTTGCATTTGGAACATACGAATTACTATCCAATATTAATTACATATTTTTATAATCCATGCGAAATGCCGAAATTTCCAAATTATGTACTCAAAATTTCCTAATTGATACAACATAATAAATACAATTCTGTGTCCCCTTACGTGCCTGTTACTTGGTTAAATACGCAAGTGCGAAATTTAATGTAAAAGTCCATTAAGGGTTTTACACTTACAGTTTATAGCCCTCTTTGTCCTATTCATTGAGGGTTTTTCTGTTACCTATTGATTAATATTCTAGATTTCTTACAATACATTGTAATTTAATTTTATTACCTTGGAATAATTATGGATGCGACCCATAGTTTACCTGGGATAGAAGAACAGTATCTATGAAGAACTCAATGAGCAAACATCTAACGAAAACTAGAAAAGCATCGAGCTACACAGAAAACTCTGCATTCGTTCAGACATTCAAGTATCCTTTATAGAATAATTAAATAGTTATGTGCATAGTAGATTAAAATATTTTGCTTCACAAACAAATGTTTAATTCGTAAAAACTGTGCATAACAAAAAACCTCTCAAACCAGGGAAGTTTCATTAGAAGGCATAAATCAAAAAGATGAATTTGAATCCCTTTTTATGGAGATATAATAGAATAGGTAAAATTGATCAAAAAAGGATTAAAATATAACACTTCAAGTGTTATAAATATTCAGCGTGCATTTTGAAGTGTAAACCACTGTATAATGTACTTTTATTAGCATATTCAAAATTATAATATTTTCTTAGATTCCAAGAATTTACATTTGCTAATCTATTTAATACCTGCTTTATACATTAGACAGTTTCTTTATTGCCTAGGGTTATTTGTGAGCGATTTCAATAGACCCTTAATATGGTCGCCCATTGTTAATTAATTATGCGTAATAGGATCACGATTCCTTAATATCCATGCACAATAAAAATGCCTTATTAAAGAATGGAACAGACGGAAATATGCACTTAGATTTATGGCACCTACTAATACATAATTAGGAATTTTATTTTATTATTATATTTATTTATTAGTAATATCTTTAAGACTATTTTATCGTAAACATTGGACATTGTTGCACATAGTTACGACTACAGTTACGACTACCAGGAAGTAATAATGTAGGTTATGACGTCAAACATATACCCACATTTTAATTATACAATAGTAAAGGTAGTGATACATTGTCGATCTACATTCTCATTCTGAATGCAATATTCACATTCTTAACAGAACAAGACGTACAAGCTGAACACAAACAGTAAAGGATTAAGTTTAAGTTTACATTAAGTGCTACATATAGAGATATATCTTATGAAATTAAGTTTTAAGTGTTTTTTGTAAAATAAATAAAATATTCAGAAAACACACCAACTTTCAATATAACTGCCACCAACGAAAATAAATAACCAGATTATAAGGTAGTTACCCCCGTGAGCGGTGGTTCAAACACAAAATTATACAGTGCCCATCACGATATAATTTGTGCAAAGTTAGGACAGCTTGTCTTTCATGAAATACGTCTCGGTTGGATACGATCGTATTTAATAAATAGGAAATAGCGCATTAACATAAACGTCGAAAATGGGAAAACAGCATCCGAACGGAATGGTTCGGAATGTGGAATTTCACAGGCATCCATGATTTTATTTTTACTACAAATAAATGACTTTACTACCAATAATCATAACAATAAATGACTAACACGAAACTAACTCTTAAATTTTACAAAACTCAGTAGCGCTCCGGGGACTTACCTGGGTGAGGGAGATGCTGCTGCAAAATAGAACCAACGAGCCAGACATAGGTTAGAGTCGAGTGAAGACGATCGTGCAGTTCCTTTCGAAACGTTGTCAAAAATTATCCAGATCAAAAATGAGAAAAAGGGCGCGACTGTATATCTTATAACATTGTTGGTTTGTGAGCAGTGGTTTACGCCACACGGAAATCGTAGAAGATATTACAAACTCACCAGGTGTTAATAAAAGAAAGTTGGTTCGATAAGGAAGCTACTAATTTATTATGGTTGCTTATAAGAAGAATAATAGCAAGGATAACAAATAATTAATTATACTATAAGCCCGTATAAATTCCGGGTCTGAAAATGTTGACAATTAAGTCAAAAATAAACTAAAACTAATTTAATAATTAAAGTGCAAATTATTTTCAAGAGACAGTGTTTAACAGTATAAAACATTAATAAAAATAATTAGCTAGCACAGCAATTACAAAAAAAAGAAACTGCAGAGATCTCTTTCACTTCCCCCTTACATGTAGATTTAACAACAAATGTAGAAGCCGGTGGTAATTTTTGTTTGAAAGCATTCATTAAAACAAACATACCTTCCAGTATTAAGAAATTTAGCTATTTTTCGCTAACTAAAATAACTGTACAGCAATATATATCACGATTCAATATGTTCCACAACTATCAGAAAAAATTAAATACACTTTAAAAAAATATGATATAGTACAACATATAAACTTAGTAATACTAATAAACATCTATTTTCAAAACTTAAACCTAAAATAGAAAAAAATCGAGAAATACATGCCATCTATAAAATACCATGTCGCGATTGCGATAGTTACTACATAGGCCAAACTAAACAATATTTGTACAAAAGAATACAAGCCCACAAATACTCTAAAACAGACAAAACTGCTTTATCTACACACAAACTACAACGCAATTACCATTTCGATTTTGAAAACACACAGATAATTGATGAAGAACAACGCACAATGAAAAGATGAAATTAAAAAAAGAAAAAAGAAATGATTCGTATTAAACAGGAAAAAAAAAATCAATTAACAACAGGAGTGATATAAAAAATTTAAGCAGTATATACTATAACTTAATTATGTAACGATCTGCAATTTACCATCATAATATATGTTGCTGTTATATAATTATATAATCTTATGCTATTTAAATATCTATAAATTTGCTTATCATGCTGACAGTTTCGCGTTTTGATTCCTGTCTGGCTGTCCGAGTAGGTTTTCGTGCTTTTCCTTCTCGCTTAAGGCGAATTCCGACAGCTTAACACCTTAAGTCGCTCCACGGGCGCATACATAATAAAAACTCATGTCTTGTGTTTCCCTGTTTTTGTTGCCTATCTATTTTAGAATACTAAGGCATGATTTATTATTATTAAATTGGAATGTATCTTTGAATAATTTTATCCATAGCAACTACAAATGTATAAATATGACATTAATATAATGTCATTTATATTTTATATTTCTTGAAAAAGGCATCATTTGCCGAAACATGTAGGATTGTTTTAAATATATACATGTTGAAGTAAAACCAGACCTTAAATCGCCAACAAATTGAATTTACCATAACATACAAAGGTCACGAAATAATTATCTATATATATTAAAATAATAGACTTTTTCTTGGTTTAGCGACCTTTAATGAATTCCAATTTATTTTTTTTTAATACGACGTTTCGACTTTTTTATTAAGTCTTTTTCAAGTAATTAGAACTAAAAAATTAATACAAAGAAAGGTAAGAAATATATTTACATTTATATGAATGAATTAAAATTAAAATTAAAATTAAAATTAAAATAATGAAATTAAACTAAGGAAATTAAAGGATACAAAACTCACCAATTTATTTCGTGTCAAAACACATATTTTGTGTAACATGTATGGCCAGGCATGTCGAACCTTTTATAAGGTCGACTGCCTTTCTTGGAATATTTCGTGTAACTAAATGTCTTTTTGCAGAAATGAAATTATTTGTTAGGTTTTTAAAATTATTTTAGTCAGAACATGTGTTTGGGAAAAGTACAGTATATTTACAATAGAAATTTTTTTTTTGTGTGGTTGGGGTTGTCTACTATTGTTTAATGAGCGGATAATAAAGTTTAGAAAGTCCATCAATCTCGCTACGATCGGTGATTGTTTTGTTATTTTTGAATATATGAATCATTTCTCCTCCCTGGCCTTTGTATTTTTTTTTGCTTAGTAATTATTTTTGTGTTTTCAAAATCAAAATTATGTTTTAATGTTATCTGGTGTTTTTTTAAAGCTGTCTGATTTTTTGCGTATTTGTGTCCTTTTAATCTTTCCTGTAGTAACTATTTTGTTTGGCCTATGTATACGTTGTCACAGTCTTTGCAGGGTATATTATATATTGTATGACACAGCCAATAAAACAAATAAGAAATAAATTTTTAATTCTTATTAACACTAAATATATATATACATATATATATATATATATATATATATATATATATATATAAATTAATTACATGAACCAAAATAAAAAGAAACAATCGGAACTTTAGCACGAAACTCTATAACTAATTAATTATTCAATCATTGAAAAGGGAAATTAATAAGATACAATAGTTCTAATTATGCCAAAGGTAAATGAAAATTTGTAAGCGAAATTAATGAAACTAATTTAACGTTTACAGTAAGGAAAACATCACACAAAATGGTCGACGTAAGAATTCTTCAGGATTCTTGAAATGGTGATTAAAAATCTCAGATGAATGAATTTCGGTATTTTTCGAAACACAAAATTACACAGATTACACTTATCTTGTACCGAAGAAATACAGACCATTTTGACGAGACATGTGGCGACTACCTCAAACCTACAGTCCCGAACACGTGGTCAAGATGTCGGAAGATGAATCTGCATTCATCAGCGTGGTCTCTCAGAGTTTTGGTACCCTAATTAGTTAGGGAGATCCTTGACACACTAAAGAAGAAGGTACCACGAGTCTTAGCGACAAAAAATACAACCAAGGGGGTTAACAGCAATAAAAAGAGATACCGTAATTTACCAAGAAAAGTTTTCTTGCGTTTTAAGTACAAGCGTCGTAACCAACTTAAATTGAACCTTAATTGGGTGGTTAGTAAAGAGTCGAATCTACCACAGGGTTGTAATTCTCAAAATTAACGGAAAACGAAACAACCAAATTCACTAAAAATAGACTCCGTATAATCGACACTACAACTTGCGATGGTTGTACAACCAAAAGTGTCAGAACGTCACACGCAATCTCTACCCCACTACTTCGGAAAAATTCTACTACACATTGCGGGTAACGCAGTAATACGATATTAACAGTAAAGAGTGTACGGCGACTAATCAATAAAATATTTTAACTTGCCTGAAATGATTGAACACTCTCGACTAAACACTTTGTTATTCGAAATAAATCATTGCTCATTGTGCTAGAGAATATTCAAGAGAGTTTTAAAAATTTTGAGGTCTGGTTTACGGTAAACAATGTTATTGAAATTAAATATAGACACAATGAATCTACTAATAATCAACAACAAAACAATGATGGACTCGTTAGTTCTCGAAACGTGCGGTTTATCTAGAAATACATTCCTTTCTCACATGGAAGTCCCATATAGATGATCTGGCCGGACAACTAAGTAGCTACTAGCTACTGCTATAGTTTAGAATTTATATTGGCTGACGTGTTTAATGTTTTTGATAGTAGGAACTAAATAAATTATTACCTATTACAATTCGAATAACTTTTTTCACTAGAAGTCTACTAGAAACCAAGATCTCCTCCACTACTGCTAGCAGAACAACAAGTATCATCGATCCTACCGTACCCTTACCAGGAATGGAGCTGCCTCGCCACGAATTGAAGATACTCAATAGAATAAGAACGTGCCACGACATTCGTCGTGATTCATTTTTTAAATGGGGACTGACTAAGACATCGACTTGCGAATACCGAGAACCTCGCCAGACTATTCACTATTTTACAGCTGAATGCCACTTTACAGCATATGGAAGTGAGATGAGTCACTTCTTTGAAGCCACTGACTCTGTGTTGAACTGGATCAATGGCCCTGATTTTAAAACTTTGTAAATGCATATTTTCAATTTATGTTAATCATACGCTATATAATAACTAGTTATCTGTACCCTGTCTTCATTATATTCTATATAAATATAATAGTAATTTGGCAAAATCTCTTGTACAATTAATTCCATATACATTAGATTTTAATATTTGTGCTACAATTGCTGCCAAAGTTTTAAGAAAAAGTAAAGTGTGAAGTTTTTCACAGTTGTCCTTTTAACGATCCACAGCACAAAAGGTAGCCAGATAATCCGGAATTACATAGATCTCCGGCTATAAGCACATTATCCAAATTACTTGTATTGACACCAAACCAAAAGTTATCTCGTAGAACATTGTCAACCCAGGTCAACCTTAAACAGAATCCGACCTGGAAGGAACGCGGACAGCTTGAGTTGGAGATACAAGGTTGCTGACTTGGAATGTGACTGCGGAGTTGCGCGTCAAACCATACGCCATATTGTTGAGAATTACTCCTTGAGGCGATTTGGAAGAGAGTGTGAACACAACAGAAAGTGCAATAGATTTATTAAATCCTTAGATATTTGATTGTAAATCATTTATTTGTGTTGTATACTCTTCATTTTTGTGTATATTTAATGGTATTTACAGGTGTGGTTAGTGCCATACGCTAAATGAATAAGTAACTATCCATACATTTTCACACATGCTGCGGAACCAACTCTTAAAAACACTTTCTCCACTCAGAAGTGTGTGTTTAAGAAACATGCTATGTTAACGCATCAACTGCCACTTCGGGTCTTGAAAAAATGTTATTTACGTATTTTATATTTGACAAACCGGAATGTAAAAGAAATTATGAGGTGATAAATTAGAACCATATCGGTAATTACATTAATTCCATGTTTTTTGTCTTCAAATATTAGATGGTTTTTGAACTTCTTAGGCATTTCATTATTCCATTTGACATGAGCATTTTTTGAGTTTCGACCAAATTATGCAGATTAAAACGACTCATGTATTCTTCATGTGATCTCACGTATTCGTTTCATGTCAATGCTTATAGACGCTTGAATCTCACGATTTGTTGCATGCTGGACAATTATGTGCAGAATTCCCTACCCAACAGCATAAGCGGTATATTATACCTTTAATAGAGAAGTTGTATTTTCACTATTTTGGATTAACCCAGCGATTCTTAACCTTTTTAGCTCCGCGACCACCCAAATAGTACATGTAAATAAAATTTATTAAAAAAATTATATTTTACGACTCCCCACCAAACAAACACAAACGAATAATGACAGAAAGAAAGTAAAGAATTATTTAATATTATATAATCACATTTCATTAACTTTATACATTAAGAAAATACCGGCAGTATAAAAAATGTAATACAACTATTCCTATTATTTTATGTATATGTTTAAGTGAATTTTTTAGTATACAATTTGATGAATCAAATGTAGCAAATATGTAGCATATATGTAGCATAAATGTAGCAAATATGTCTCAGTTCTTATATTTTGTGAGGTAGGAATGTGATACGGACACATCAATCAAATTATTTGGAAAAAAAGTACCGGGTCATGCAACAGGACAATATCTTTTTGATGTTTTTTATGAAGATAGTATATACTATACTAACATTGATTGGACAAAATGTATGTAGTCATGGTGCAAAGGCGATAACAGAAAAGAACAGTGGATTAATAAAAATATTTAAAGATCATTTTATACCAAGCGCGGAATGGACCCACTGCCTCCTTTACAGTTATGCTCACGTCGCAAGGATGTCAAAATATTTCAATCAAATTCTTTGTGAAGCTCTAAAAATGGTTAATTTTATTAAAAGCCAAGTATTACAGAACTGTTTGCTAAACTATGAGATGAAATTTGCGAAAATAAAAAATCTCTCTTTTCCATACTGAAGTTAAATGGTTATCACGAGGGAAAGTGCCAACCCGGTATTGAAATTACGAGATGAATTAATAATTATTTTTCAAAGATAAACAAACGCCATTCTTATTGTTTTTACAGAATAATGAGTGTATGTTGTTGTTGGCTTACTTAACTAATGTATTTTCGCATTTGAAAGACTTGAGTGTGAATTTGCAAGGATATAATGAAAACATTTTACTAATAACAGACAAAGTTCATGCTTTCATTAAAAAGTTCACTATCTGGATTATTCGCTCTCAAATCAAAAATTTGCGTATGTTTCCACTCGCTTCGGATTATAATGAGAAAGATTTGAATGAACAAAACACTATTATTCACCACAGTTTGGATTGCATGAATATGCATTTGCGTAAACTAAAGTTCACATAGAATTTTCCGGAAGATTTCTCGAAGAGATGGGTACTGAATCCGTTTAGTGAAAACGTTGTTGCCGCTGATAAGTTACCTTTTGAGATTCACGACAAGCTCATCAAAATGTCTGTCGACAAAACGCTGCAGCTGCAATTTACATCTGAAGATTTAAATACGTTTTGGCATGCTCGTCGAAATTAATATAGAAATTTAATCATGCAATCAGCATTGAAAATATTAATCCCTTCCGCCACGTCTTATCTCTGTGAAAAGGGTTCTTCATCTATGGTTGCGCTAAAAACTAAAGGAATCGTCTCTTGTCACTCGAAAACAATTTGCTTTTGTGTATTTGTTACGTAGATCCACGAATGGAGAAACTTTTAAATAAAAAACAAATGCAACTATCACATTAATTTATTTCCTTTAGATGTGTACTCATTGTAACTAAAATGTTTATAATAAATTATTTTTCTCAAATATGATAGTTATTATTGTTTAGGCTATTTCACGAGCCCCTTTAATATCAACGCGATCCCCAGGTTGAGAAACGATGGTTTAACCAATGAAAATCAAGTCAAGCAATAGGCTCCCAGCATTTGTTGCGCACTTCTGTTACTCTGAGAGGCTGCTCAAAATGTAAGAAAAGCGCCCTGCTATTTGCAAGACCGATGATATGGAATGAACAAACGTACCATTCGACTGATTGCTACTTTTGCTGCCGAATACTTTCGGGTTTTCCATTAAAAAAAAATAAATAAAAAAAAAATTAAAAAAAAAAAAATTAGTGATGCTAGTCTGCCCTCTGCTACTCGTCCAGTACCTCATTCGGAAGCCTTGCCAGTACCAAGATCCATAGGTGCATCGAGTGAGGAATATGATGTTACAAAACCAGAAGAAGCAAGTGTCAAGTTAACGACCAGCGATGAAGAATATTTGCGATAGGAAGACAACGGACCGGGCCACACCTAATAAATCAGTTAGAATTATATGATCTTATTCGACACCTGAATTTGTCAAAAACTAAAGCAGAAATACTAGGATTTACACTCCAAGGATAGAAACTGTTAACTCCAGGCCGATATATTTCTGTGTATCGTAATCGTCAGAAAGAACTACTGTAGTATTTTTCAACAGACCATACAGCTCCATATACGAGGGTAAGGTGAAAATTTCTCGGTCTGACACAGAGATGGCGTTCTAATCGGCGAAAATTTATGATTCCTGTCTGGGTGCACCTGTCATTAGTTCGTATGACAAGTTTCAACTTGTTTGTTTTACACGAATTTTCGCAGTAGACGTCTTGCGTGTTTTTCGTTAACTTGAATATCGTGCAGTCATAAAATATTTCGTTTTGGATCGATTAACCCCTAAGGAAATTCATGCGAAGTTGACAAACGTTTACGGGGATTCTGTTTCTTCAATGTCAACCGTTGAAAAGTGGGCAGCTGATTTTAAACGTGGTTGCACGTGCCTCGAAGATGACCCACATGCAGGAAGGTCAAAAACCGCAACCACACCGGTAAACATCGAAAAGGTGCACGATATTGTGTTGGACGATAGGCGTGTGAAGGTGAGTGAGGTAGCTGAAGCCATGGAGGTATCGGAAGAAAGGATGCGAAGCATCTTGCACGAAGAATTAGGGATGCGAAAGCTCTGCGTAAGGTGGGTGCCGCATTTGCTGAATGCAATCCTGCAATGTTTGGACGGATTCAATAGGAATCCGACCGATTTTGAGCAGCGATCTATTACCATGGATGAGACGTGGGTCCACCACTAAACGCCAGAAACGATATAGCAGTCGAAGCAGTGGGTGGAAGCCGGTGGTTCAGCGCCAAGGAAAGCGAAGTCAATCGCATCTGCCGGAAAGGTCATGGCCAGTGTGTTTTGGGATGCGAAAGGTATCCTGTTAATTGACTACCTTGAAAAAGGCAGAACAATTACATGCGAATATTACTTCAACCTTCTTGACCAGCTGGATGCAAAAATTCGCGAGAAGAGGCCTGGCCTGATGAAGAAAAAATCATGCTTCACCAAGACAACACACCTGCTCACAAAAGTGCTTTGGCAATGGGAAAACTGCAGGATTTGGGATATTATTTACTCGGCCATCCCCCCTATCCTCCTGATTTGGTACCCTCAGACTTCCATCTTTACCCAAACTTGAACAAATTTGTTTCTGGGAAATGACTAGCGTCCAATGAAGAAGTTGAGAGAGTCGTAGATGGATATTTTCACAGCCTTCCAGACTGTCACTTCCGGGAAGGAATACTGATGTTGGAGAAACGTTGGACCAAGTATGTTTAAAGCAAGGGAAATTATGTAGTGGAAAAATAAAATCCCTTTTTAACTGAAAATAGCAGTCTTTCATTGTCAGGTCGAGAATTTTTCACCTTACTCTCGTAATATACATACCTAATTAATATATATTATTTCATTTACCTTCAATATTTTTCCCCAAAACCTGGCGCGCCAGAATAAATTTGTTGTTATTATTGTTAGATTGTTAGAACTATAAAAGAAACGAACATTGTACATAGTTTCTAAAGAAAAATAAAAAAATTAAAATTTGTTGCCCAGTGTTATTCAATGTATTAAAATAAACAGAGAATCTGAGAGAGAGAGAGAAAGAATGAGGAAGTGAGTTATATTCGTCTTTAAAGGGTACTATATACCAAGTCTAAAACGTTAAGTTAATTACATTTTAATATTATAAAACATTATTCAATTAAATTATTTCTATAAAAACACCTTAATTTTTTATAAAGAAAGGTTGTTAATTGCTACGAAAATATTAAGATTATGATAATAGCCTTTTTCTATTTCAAACGATTGTCACATTAGTCACATTTAGTATAGGAAGTGTTGACTTCCGCCTTTTTCCTCGCTTTTGTACGCCCTTGTGCTAAGAGTAAAGGAAATGGAACGCAACCAACGGTCACAGTGTACAAAACGATGCGTCGACGTCTTTTGCGTACGTACTAGTGCGTGTTTGTATGTGTATGCAATGGATGTAAGAAAAACGGACTATGCGACATACGAAATTAAGTAGCGACAGGACACTAAAAATACATCAGATATATGTACGCGGCTATAAGCGGGGTCGGGCAGCAAAGCTAACGAACTAAGTATTCACACGCGTTTGTGTTTGTAAGTACATACATACGTACATATAGTCTCCACAAATTATTTACTTTCACATTTTCAGTTATTTCAGTTATTTTTGAATTTAAAAATTCAGGTATATTTATGAAATGACTGCCATTACCGTGAAATTTGAATTATATACACTTCATTTATGCTCAATCCACTATGTGTCTTTACGTCAGTTCTATGTAAACTAAGTGCCTGTAGTTACTGAATTAAGTATTTATTTTACTTTTTCGTCTCTAGAAATACGCATCTTCGATAAATTCTCGGTAAAAGTATTAATCATTCAAGTTATACTAAACTGAGGTGCAAAATTAACGGGACACTTCGATTTTTTCAAATTTGGTGATTTAAAGCTTTATTAACACATTACAAATTAAATCCATTATAAAAGAGCGAAATTTGACCAAAAAAATCAAATAAATAATCAATTTTGAAAACAGAATAAAACTGCTATAAATTGGAATTAAAGAAAATGTTAATCTGATGATGTCAAAATAAAGAAAAATAATATTCAATAGCTTGTATTCCCACCACGAGCCCTAATTACAATTGCCATTCGATCAGGTATGCTCCTGATTAAAGCGGAAAATTCCTCTTGAGGAGTTTGGGTTAGAGCTTCTTCTAACAAGTCCAACGTCGGAAAAATTCGCATGGTTGCGATGAACACGTTGTTCTAACATGTCCTGCTACCTACGCGAGAAGTTGGCGTCTGAAGATGCTCGAAAACTAACAAAACCGTAGCCGTATCGCACAATGTCTGGGAGTTTCTATTTACTGTGCATGCCCTTAGTCAGTGGAGACGGGTATGGGTATAATAACAGATAGAAGGTAGCGCCACTCAGTTTTATCTACAGAAGCTCAGTCTGCAGACTGAGAATACGTATACAGACTACTCAAAACACACGGGATATACTTACTAAGTATTAATATAAAAATGCTGCACAGGATACCTGAAAAGAAACCTCTAAATAGGAAAAACTAAACGCAAAGAAAAAAATACCTAGAATCAATTAACTCGTATATTTACGACAAAAAAATTAATATGTATATTTATAAAAATGTAATATATTAAAGTCTTGAGTAACATAAGAATATTGAATTATTTACTTTTTCTCATATATACTTATATATATATATATATATATATATATATATATATATATATATATTCATACTGTATATCAAAAGGAAAAATAAATTATAACAATACGAAAAACCATAAACTACAGCAAAATTATGTTAAAACTAGTTAGGAAAATATTAAATTCTCAACAAGTCATAAAGAAATAAATCCGCTATAAGAATAAATTTAAATTACAATAGTTTTTCTTTTAAATGAACGCAACTTTTCCTAAGGTATCCCAGAATTAACCTCACAATTTATTACAAACAAAATATAAGCGGTAACAAATATTTTACAAGATACTAAAAATAATTTTATTTTAAATTCAAAAATTACACAAGTTTACAAATTCCGGTCAACTTTTGGATCAGAGCAGATGAGAAAAAATCTTGACGTTATTTGAGGTGCTGAATTCAAATCCGGGTTTCGTTTTTCAAAATTGGTTCTACTTTGTGAGTTCGCGCATATTGGCAGCACTGCGCTATCATAATGACAGTCAGCTGTTGGCGTCGCTAGAAACAATATTTAATTTGTATTTTTAAAGTTTTTTTTTTAATCCAAAACGTGTGAAAATGCAAAGACAGAATTGTAAAGTTGATTCAAAGTGTTTTTGTTATGTTTGCGGATGTTCTATGATCAGAAAAAGTGGCAAAGTTATTACTAATGTGATCAGAAATGCATATTTTTATTATTTTGGTTTCTCTGTATCAAACACTCACAAGCCGTGGGCACCGAAATTGTTTTCTTGGTAAAAAAGTATGTTTTTTCTTTTTCATTGCCAATGTTATGGAGAGAGCCGAAAAATCATGTAGATGATTGTTACTTTTGCTTGATGAATGTCGTCGGTGTAAATGCAAAAAAACTATCAAAATATAAATATCCTGAAGTATCATCAGTGTCTAAGCCAGTTCCCCGTGCGAAATGATCCTTTGCCAATTTGTCCAGGTACGAGTGCAAATTACATGGAAACTTGTAGTTCATCACCGACGAACAGTGGAAGCGATTTTAACATGAAGGAAAAACATTTAGTTTCGCAAAGTGAACTCAATGATTTGGTTCGTGATTTGAATTTATCGAAACAAAAATCAGAATTGCTCGCATCACGGATGCAGGAGTGGAAATATCTGGACACTCAAACAAAAGTCACTGTATATAGAACCAGAAATGAGGCGCTTTTACCGTTTTTCAAAAAAGAGGAGAATATATGCTTCTGCTATGACATCAACGGTTTGTTCGATGCGATGAATACACCATACGATGTAAATGAATGGCGTTTGTTCATAGATGGTTCAAAATACAGCATGAAAGCTGCTCTGATACACAATGGAAATATAAAACCATCAATTCCGATTGCTCATGCAGTACAAACGAAGAAATGCTACGATACAATATGTAAATTTTTTACCAAGATAAAATATAAAGAGCATCAATGGAAAATTTGTGGCGATTTGAAGGTTTGAAAATAAATTTCAATTCAATTTTAAAGAATAAATGATTTATATACTATTCCTACAGGTTATTGGTCTCTTGATGGGGATGCAATCTGGTTTTACCAAACTTTGCTGTTTTTTGTGTCTGTGGAATAGCCGTGCAACTGACCAACATTATGTGAAAAAAGATTGGCCAAGCCGTACTAATTATGAACCAGGAAAACAAAACGTCTCTTCTATACCACTTGTGAACCCACAGAACATTTTCTTGCCACCTCTCCACATAAAGCTTGGCCTTATCAAAAACTTTGTCAAAGCGCTCGACCGTGGAGGACCGGCTTTTGAGTACTTGACCAAGTTATTTCCCAAGTTGTCGTACGCCAAAATCAAAGAGGGAGTATTTGTCGGACCTGATATTCGAAAATTAATGGCCGACAGAAACTATACAACAAATGTTTAACGCCCAATGAAGCAGCAACATGGATATCATTTCAAGATGTTGTTCACAACTTTCTCGGTAACCGCAAATCCCGGATTTCAAGCAGATAATCGACAGTTTGTTGCAAAATTATTGCAAGATTGGAGCTCGAATGTCTCTCAAAATACATTTTCTGCATTCCCATCTCTAATTTTTTCCTGAAAACTTGCGTGATACAAGCGACGAGCAAGGAGAGCGACTACACCAAGATTTGGCGAAAATCGAAAAACAATACCAAGGATTTTGGGCCGAGGACATGATGAGCCCTTAATAATAATAAAGCACCTTTCTTTACGGCACACTGATTGCGACAGTACTAACGCAGCTCTTATCCGCTATGCTCGTATGAGGTGCACGCGCGGGTTGCATTCTAAACAAGTTGTAACATGTTGCAACCTAATCATCTAAGATCCAGCACAATTACATGCGCACAATTTATGCGCAACATTGAAATATTTCGATAAATTCAAGGATTCGGTTAATTTTGCACCTCAGTTTATTATACTGCCTTTGTGCATAAGTACCTAGGATTTTTATTAAACTCAAAATATATTATTTTCCGTTCTGGCTATTTTTGAGAAAGAGGGCGTAGAAGTGGAAGGTTATCTTTTCAGCGACGTTCCACTTCTGTCTTATTCATTGTCTTATTATTTCATTTCATTTTATTATTACATTGTTTCTACTTTATTATAACATTTTTTATTTTATTTCATGCTTTTAAGCGTTATCAATTTTGTTTAATTATTGTGCATCCATAATGGAATACAGTTTGCTGCAAATTGCATTTTGACCCTACTTCTTGTGTATTAACTACAGTGTAACAGAAATCCGGACATCTAATGATGAAGTGATAATTTCATCGCTATCAGTAGACCAAACAAGCAATAAGAAAGAAGACGAGTAATAAAGAATTACACGTGAGAAATGTGTACCGCATAAAGAAGTCCTGAAGTGTTTTTATTAGTGCGTCAAATGGAGTACAGGAAAGTGCGTCAAATGGAGTACCAGATCTTCTACAGCGCTTAGAGATCAAACTGCTGCTGCTTATATAAAATCACTGAAGCTACCTCACATTGATTCATACTTTTTTAATGTTTGATACTAAAGTTTTGTTTGGAATAAAATTTTGTTGATTTTTTTTAATCAATGCGTCTAAAATACTCATTTGAAGCAATTTAAGTGAAAATTTTGTTATATTCGATAATCACATTTCTTTTCCGCAATTAGTCGAATTAGTAAGATACTGAACTTACTTTATTTTCATTTTCCTTTGAATTTTTATTTTGTTTTATATTCTACTAACTCAGCTAAACGATATCATTAATGTAAATGATCTTGACTGTTAGATCTGATACTATCAAACATAGACTGCAATTTCGACGTTGGACATGATTCTGACTTCCTTGTTGTTGAAGGCAGACATAATCCTGAATTATGGTTTGATATTACGAGGTTCACATCTGGTAATCGTCCGTTTCTGTCAAATAATAATATAAGATGTAAATTTAAAAAAGCTAATTTAAAGAACAATATTCTGACATACTCCAAACTCACTAGTCTTTCCTAGATAGTTATTTTGGTATTGACGAGTATCTTGTTGCTTTTTATGGCAAACTTTATTCTATTTTAAACCTTTCTGTTCCTGTGCAAAGATCTTCTTCAAATAAAACTTACCCTCCGTGGTTTGCTAAGAACATAAAGAAATATCTCCTATTGAAGAGCCATTATCATAGAAAGTAGAAATCTACTGGTAATGATTATTACAAATCAAAATTTCAAAGAATTCGAAGAATTACTGAAACAAATTTCTAGAAGCTATAGGTACATGTTAATATACAAGACAGAAGAAAAAATTATTAACAATCTGTCTCAATTTTGGGCTTTCGTTAACTCAAAGCGCAATATGTCTAAAATTCCAAGTAATTTACATTTTAGTAATAGGAATATTGGAATTTACAAGCCACTGTTGACGTCTTCGCATCTACATTTGCAGAAGTTTATCTTCCTAAAAACTCCTATAATGCGTCACTCGAGGACGATATTATTAATAATTATCGGCTTATCGTCGTTTCTTGTGGTACACAGCATGATATCATCGAAGCTATTGGGAAACTGAAGAATAAACATACTGCTGGAGAAGATAATATTTCCTACGTATTTGGTAAAAGACTGCACCTTGTCCTGTATTTAAAAAGGTGATAACACTAACATCTCTAATAATAGGCCAATAGGTATTATTTCTGTTTCTGGGAAAATCGATAAAAGAAGAGCGCATTATTGGTGGCGGATCTCCTAAATAACAAGATGGACTCAGCATCACTCTTAGGGCGAGTAAATTTACTGGTACCACGCATTGCTGCTATATGTTTTGTATTTTCAACACCAAGAACTAATATATAGTGCAGGGCATACAAATGATTTATTTAATGATATCTTTATGTTTTTATGGAACTAATTGATTTATTTATTTATAAATTCTTGTCACATAGAGTTAAACTTTTGTTGTTCTATTTAGATCAGTCTGTTGGGCAAAATAAATTATTATTATTATTATTACTACTTCGACTATTTCTTCGCGTATTAGATTATTATGTAATAATTTATTGTTAATATCTCATATATTATTTTTATCCCTTACATTTTCTTTTTGCAATTTCACCTTATTGAATCGTTATGTTACGATACTTTCGCTTTTAAAATTAGAAAATTTCGTCGAAGAATTTCCTGTATAAATTTTTATCCTTTATTCATACTAGAAATAGATTTTTTAATTATTTCTATATAAGTCGTCGCACAGGTTATTCTTGGCTACCAAGGAAGAGAGAACACGTATACATATGTATGGAAACATATGCCTGCCTGTTCGATTTGAACTGTTGAGTCTTGTTTGGAAGATGTAGTAAAATAGACGAGAGGATATGAAGGGAGCGTCAAACGTTCAAACATATCCGTCGACAAGAACGACCATCTCTCTGGCGCTTCTAGTGCCACCAACGAGCGTTAAATTTGGCGTCTTTGCCGCGACCAAACCAGAAAATCTAAACAAACGTCTACACATCAGACCGCAAACTCACTCATTCCATTGCTTATAACGTTTTATTATACTAGTTGAAGTAGTAAAATATGAATCCATTTGGAAATGTTTTTATACAATACCAATTAGCATATAAATAAAACTTGAAATAATTATTTATCACCATTTGTGAATTTAAATTTGTAATTGAAAATAGCAATTGTTATTATAATAATCATCAAACAGAAATTACTTTTAAAATTTAACGGATCAATAATTATAGAAATATAAAAGATTAGATAACGTTAATCTTGCCTTCAAACTGAAAGTATATATTTCCAAATGCACTTTGTTTAATGAAAGTAGATCAAAATTATTAGGTAAAATTATGTAAATACCATAAGAACAATTCGCCCAAAATAAATGTACTTTACAAACAATTATTACATTAATTAACATGAAAAAAATATTTAATAACCTAACATACTAGAAAAATACCAGTTTTGAGAATAATAGATGATATAATAAACCAGAGATTAATACAATACTTGATATCAACAATTCATAACTAGTATTAATGAACATTAATTATTTATCATATTATAAATTGCTTGTTGTGGGCGCAAATATATTTTCTTCTTCCTAGTTCGTTCTGGCAATAAGATATGAATAAAATCGAAATAAAAGAAAATGGGTTTTATCTTGTCATTATTTAATGTCTTTCATATAGCTTGTATGTACTACCTGCCGATAAAATAAGATAAATTCTGTCATATAGTATATGACACACTCCATGAATTTGTTTCATTGCGTAATATTAAAACTAACAAGCGTATATATCCGTCAAAATATTGACCAACATATACGTTGAAAGCACAAGGCGCATAAAAAATCTCCATATATATATATATATATATATATATATATATATATATATATATATATATATATATATATATATATATATATATGGTAAACGTAATCAGTAGGCGATTAAAGGTCTGTATATTACTTCAAAATATATGTATTTAAAAAACTCTACATGTTTCGGCAGTACGCCTTTATCAAGAGAATACAAAATATAAAAAAATTTTATATTTTGTATTCTCTTGATAAAGGCGTACTGCCGAAACATGTTGAGTTTTTTAAATACATATATTTTGAAGTAATATACAGACCTTTAATCGCCTACTGATTAGGTTTACCATATCATACCAAGGTCACGAAGTTATTATATTTATATATATATATATATATATATATATATATATATATATATAAAGATAATTATTTCGTGACCTGTGTATGTTATGGTAAATTCAATTTGTTGGCGATTTAAGGTCTGGCTTTACTTCAAAATGTATATATTTAAAACAATCCTACATGTTTCGGCAAATGATGCCTTTTTCAAGGAATATAAAATATAAATGACAGTATATTAATGTCGTATGACATTAATATACTGTCATTTATATTTTATATTCCTTGAAAAAGGCATCATTTGCCGAAACATATAGGATTGTTTAAAATATATACATTTTGAAGTAAAACCAGACCTTAAATCGCCAACAAATTGATTTTACTATATCTTTATATATATATATATATATATTTGGGTTGTCCTTATTTTTCAACTTTGGTGTTTCGACCGTAACTCCTCCTCAAAATGTTCGTTATAGTATAGAAATACGGTGTGCAAAAAATTATCACGATTGGGCGAGGTTAAGACGTGGCGCATCTTGAAATTTGGTTCAAAAATATTAAAAATAAAATTTTCTTGGTTGTAAAAAATATATCTGACTTTAATTTTAACATATTTTAAATTTCCTTGAGACGCTGTCATCTTGAAGCTTCTCTGGTTTTCGTTAATAGCCAAATTTTTAAGGACTAGAATACAAAGTAAAAACTATGTATTTATATACATATATGGTGACATATTTCTTAAGAAAATAAATGAAAATTAATAAAAATATAGGAGAATGGTTTACTTTTGGAAAACAGAGTTAATAAATAGGAAAAACATAGTGTACTTCACATATTCCTTGTGGCCACAGATTTGATAATGTTACAAGATCTCTGTCTGACAAGGGATAAATAAAAATGCTTTGTTTTTAGTTATTTATATGTTATTTTATTTCAAAAGATAATATTAGTTCACATTGGGGTAGAATTTCCGATAATCCGCAACAATTTGCACTATCAATTACTTTTCTTCTTCATCTTTGGATAACACTAATTTAAAATCTTCCATTAGTTTAACTGCTCGTTCTGCCCAGTCATTCACAACATTCGTATTTCCAAGGACGTTAAAACTAGGTTCATTTACCCACTCCTTTGGATCTTTTGTTAAAAAGTCCGTTGGAATACCAAACCTTTTAAAAAATTAAGTGATTTCTGGGTTATAAAATATTCGATGTTCGTATTAAGATATTGGCTTATAGTATGAGGAGTTACGATCATTTTTTTTAATTCGCAATCAGTAGGGTTATCCAGAGCCTGCAGCATAAAATTCTTCGACTCATATGTAACATTTGGATCATAAAAAGACAACGCTGCTGTTTCTGGAGTTAAATACTACAAATGATTACTTAATTTGCTTAGTGACGCACGACTAATCTTCTCATCAACAATTTTATAAGCATGTAAATCTTTTAGCAATCTTAAATCCTGCATAGGGGCTTCTGCTGCAACTGGTGCTTGTATTCAATTTTTAAAATACATCCTTACAACAAATATGCAAATGTTACGAATACTAGTTATCTCCAATTGTGTTATTTTAAATTCGTTTCGAAATAAATATAATTTAAGGCAATAAATAGCTTTCGACATCCAACGGGCGTGATGAAATGCTTCAGGCTTTTTGAACGTAAATTCCGGAACTGTAACACCAAGAAAAACTATACTTAATTGAAGAAGCTCTTTATAATCATCACGTGGTTGCTTTACTTCAATATTTTGTGATGCAAATTTTATAATCTCGGATACACTCCCAACTGCATCCTTCACTTTCTGATCTTGAACACCACCCATAAAGTTAAAGTTTTGCCAATTTTGATCCAAGCGTCTCTAAATCTGCTAAATATTTGTACGTTAGGGCCTCATGATTTTTGCATTTTTTCATCCAAAACACTTCTTAAAATTATTTCATAGATGTGATGACGGCATGGTAAATATAAAAGGTCTTTTCCGATCGCTTGCTCTAAAAGAACACAAGCGCCTTGAAGTCGGCCTAAGTTAGAAGCTGTAGTATCGCAACATAAAGCTTCTACTTTTTCAATTAAGTTCCATTCTTGCAATAGGTCATACACTACTTCCACTTGTTGCTTTCCCGTTCCAGATGATATTGCTTGGATTCCAAGTAATTGTTCTTTGCCATTGTATGATATAACTACTGGAATCTTGTAATAAGGTGGGCCTTATGTGCAAGTTCGTGGCAGGGCGCCATGTAATAATGTAGGGCCCTGTGTGATAAGGTCCTATGTGCCTGGAGGATCGGCATGTAATGTGGGCCGTTTGGGCGGCCACATCGGGTAGCAGGTTTGGGCGGCTTATAGTACTAAATGATACACACACGAAGTTCGGGTAACATTCTATAATTAATTTAACTCTTACAAACTGGATAACAATGTATTTACATGATGTACATAGTTTACTAGGTTCAACTCAGACAGGGTAGAACGTGGTTATTAAGTGTAACACAGTTCGCACCACTGACTGGTTGTAACTCTCTATCGTAACTGTCGTTCTGGTTGTGACTGTCTCTTACTTAAACTATTGTCTATATATACTTAGAGAAGATCCTTGTCTTACTTATGATGCGTTTCTAGAACACATCTACAACCCTGACACATAGTCTTGTGTATGCAACCAATACAGAGTAAGGTCGTGTTTATATAACACGTTACCGTTTGTATTAAAAGGCGCGGCTGTAGCCTTGCTGAAAGTGTTACGTATACACATGACTACGTATCGAGTTATTACACCATTCCTCTTGGGGAGCAAAGAAAACTAACACTAATATGTTTGTTTTTCTTTCATCAATAATCTCTCTATCTATTTAACCTTCCCTATTTTCTTTTTTGAAAATATGGTAAACATTACTGGGATTACAAATTTACAATGACATTATTTAAACAATAAATTTGCTAAAATTACACTGACTACAATTCTAAAGTGAAATCGTTATCCAATATCACATAATAACAAGTACATAGTAAAATGATGAATAATCTAATATATATGGTAATACGTAATAAATATATAATAAATAAATATATAATATAAATCGTCAAGATGATAAATATTCTAATATAAATTGTAATAATAAATATATAATATAGATTGTAAAAACTTTAAATAGTAAATGATAAATTTTCAAATGTAATGCTAAATCGTAAGTTTTACATTGTTGATGATAATACAAATAATAATAATATTCGGGCCTTTGTACACTGTCTCAATTTTGCTAGTCTGTTCGCTTTCTTAATTTTTATTTCTATATCGTGTGTAACTTATTTAGAATAATTGCCTTGTTTCGCAGTCCGCCATTCTTGTCTTTCTTCTTCGCGTTTGGTTCTTGTTTCCGATTCCTCATGCTTGATCTTGTGGTTTCAATTCTTGTGCATGATTGCTTGCTCCCAATTCTTGTGCTCCCTTTTTAACCATACTTTAAAATAAATCGACTCTCTGTTTTTCTATCTATTTCCTCCATGGGAAAAATTATTTTGGGAATCACTCATTCGTGTATTTCCCTGGACAACACATATTCCGTGTCTGTCATGTTCCTGCGCAGAACTATCTTTTGAAGCTTATTCTGGCTACAGTAAGGGTGCTCGTACAGCGGAAATGCCCTTATACTGTAAGCCTTTTCTTCAATACAGAAAAACTTGAGACCAGTTACCAAAACACACTTTTGTTATAACTATAATCTCTAAAAAAAATTCTGAGAGCGTTTTTTGTCGTGTCAGACTATTTCCTGGAAGCGCATGCTTGCTTCCTCACGACCTAGGGGCGAATTGGAGTCTTCCTTTGCCTTTCTTCTACTTTTGAAGTTCGTCTGATTCGGTTGGTTATCGTTTTCGCCAGTTCCACAACTCTCGGATGATCTGTCCTGGGGGTTGGTGGAAACTGCACTGTTGTAGGTGTCGTAAAGGTACAATCGATAGGTCTCTGTCGCCTATTGAGCTCCTGACGTGATTAGGATGCTATCGAGTCGTCCCGTTACTAACCATTATATCATTGGAATCAACTTCTAAGGCGTTTGTGACAAAAATTTTCGGAATTCTTACAAATAAAATTAATATACTACTCATCGTATATTGATTACTTTTTTAATTTAATATTATTCTCTTTTGTTTGCGAAGAAAAAAAAAATTTTTTGAATATGTCAGCAATAACTTCTGTTCAATGCCACTATGCAATAAACAATGCTCGTGCATTTTCTTGACTTTGTGAATTTCTAAACTGTCTTGTAAGTACATACATATTTTGAATCGATAAAATACACATGTTATTGCTTACACTTTTGTTTATAAACAATATGAAATATAATGCACATTGAGCGGCGCTTATTTAAAAAATACAGCTTGTGAAAAATATAACATATTTTACTCTGTTTTATATATATATATATATATAGGCGCCTTCTTAAAAAATATATATATATATTTAAACTTCTGCGTTAATAACAAAATTGCGACATGTACGGCCAAAATGTAGCATTTCTAAATTACATTGTACATATCAGTTTTCAAATAAACTTGACCTTTAAATAAAGAAACGTGTGCTACGCGCTTTGCAACTTCTGCATTTTTGCGTAGGTAGACATAAATAACATTGTATGTACGCATTAAATCAATATTATTGTCTCTTATAATGCAAATAAACATTTTCACTATCGAAATGTACATAGTTTATATATATGAAAGTCTTGCACTGTTCATTCACTTTTATACACCGTAATTGTCTGTGTGTAACTTTATTTTAAAATGAATACGTGTGTTTCTTCTTTCTTTTCTTCTCGCCGTGTGGAGCTTCTGCTTGCTTTTGGGGATGATTTCCTCCATTCTTTGTCACGTACTTGCCCATTGGTTACTCTGACCTGCTAAACTGTAGGTTTTCTTCGTTGGTTCGTTCCGGGTTCCTACAAGTTCCCTGCAGTCTTAAACGACTGGCAGAATGGTCCTAAGCCGTAGGTAGGCAGAGATCGCCATGTAATAAGGTGGGCCTTATGTGCAAGTTCGTGGCAGGGCGCCATGTAATAATGTAGGGCCCTGTGTGATAAGGTCCTATGTGCCTGGAGGATCGGCATGTAATGTGGGCCGTTTAGGCGGCCATATCGGGTAGCAGGTTTGGGCGGCTTATAGTACTAAATGATACACACACGAAGTTCGGGTAACATTCTATAATTAATTTAACTCTTACAAACTGGATAACAATGTATTTACATGATGTACATAGTTTACTAGGTTCAACTCAGACAGGGTAGAACGTGGTTATTAAGTGTAACACAGTTCGCACCACTGACTGGTTGTAACTCTCTATCGTAACTGTCGTTCTGGTTGTGACTGTCTCTTACTTAAACTATTGTCTATATATACTTAGAGAAGATCCTTGTCTTACTTATGATGCGTTTCTAGAACACATCTACAACCCTGACACATAGTCTTGTGTATGCAACCAATACAGAGTAAGGTCGTGTTTATATAACACGTTACCGTTTGTATTAAAAGGCGCGGCTGTAGCCTTGCTGAAAGTGTTACGTATACACATGACTACGTATCGAGTTATTACAATCTGATCAATAGATTCTTTTTCTATTAACGATGGCAAAATTTTACTATCCCAGTAATGCTACGAATTTCTTCTTCATCAAATTTGTCTTTAATTCTTTGTCCAGTTTTAACTCGAAGTTTTGAACGGATTTTGCGAATAAAAGTTTTATTTACTACTAACTCATCTACTTCGTGATTTAGAGCTTGAGCGGTTGCTACAAGTATTCGCACAGCGTCGCGGTCACTAATTTTACATTTGTCCAAAACTGTTACAAGGTCTGCCGTTATAAAATTTATTTTGCCTGGTTTTCTTTTAGGTTTACTTGGTCCTGATTCATCTTCCAATTCCTTCGTAACATCAAAGTCAAGCCTCAGTTATTTCATTTTCACTATCGGTTACACTGAAGTTCAGTTCGACTTTTTTTTCTGGAAAAAATGTTTGATAAGGCATTAATAACATTAGCATCCGAAAAAAAATTTGACAATCTCGAACAAAAACTTAAAAAAAACTTTATAGCAAGCAATTACATCATCTAGAAAATGAACATGAAAAATATTTTATTTTTGAGTGATTTTTACACAAAATTTCCAAATGTTTTGATAGCTTCTACATAATACAAAAACAGGCACTAAATGCTTTTTTCAAAAAATTATTTTTTTTTGCATTTACCATTTACATTTTACCACTACAGTTTGCTTTATTTTATATCTCCTAATACATACCATGCAATTTACCTTCATAAATTTCACGCCTACGCTTCTCTTCCTCTTGCCGAAAAATTTTTTTCTGTTCACTTCTGGGACGTACTTTCTTTCTTTCCTTGATTGATAAGAAACAACTTATCTTCTTCAATTTTCATTTTTTTCTAAGGCATTTGCATGGGCAATATCAAATAAATCATCTAGTTTGTCTGTAAACTCTTTTTTGCGATTTTCTTGCAGTGATGAGTGGCGTTTGCTCGACTTAAGCAATTTCTTCCATTCTTTGTATAACGCCTCTACTTTTATCCGTTCCCTATGTTGGAACTCCCTATGTTGGAACTCAAGCCTTATTTCACATAATTTCTTCTTCCTTCACGACAAGGTGGGCACTTGATCTCAAATCTAATTTTACTTTGTGCAGATTGTAAAATAATACATACTCGCAAAACTTGGCCGTTTGATGGTAACTTGGCACCAATGATTTGACTTTCATCACGGCCATTTAAATATAACTTCTGTCTTAGGTTTGCGGTCATTTTTTTTTACACTTTTTACACAAGCTTTTATTTTTAACACTATTTCTGTTAAGTAACACACTCTTCTAATTGACAATTTTAATTAATTGTCATTTTATAGGGGAAGCCCCTTTTTAATTTTCTTAAATGCTGCACTACAGTGATGCCAACTTTTCTTAACAAAAACGCGTAAGAGTATTCGAAAAAAGGGATAAAAAAGCAATATTTAGAACTAGAGAATATCTATGCTTGTAAACTATTATCAGGATATGTAAATAATTTAGTTCCCGCCGCAATTTTTGAAATTTGATTCTAATTAAATTTTTATAATCAAATTCTTGTTACAAATCGTGGCAGTTACCGTAAATTTAATTAAGTTATAATAAAAAAGTTATAGGTATATTGTATACTAAGAAATATAAATACATGAAAAAAATTATATTTCTGTTCATTTTTACCAACAGGGGTTACTTTGAGAGGAGGTGCGCCATGAGTTCCCTTTGTTCGATACGCGTAATTTGTTGCATACCGTATTTTTACACAAAAACAAACATTTTTAGATGGAATTACGGTCTATAACTTCAAAAAATTTTTCTTCCATACATCTAAAGACCGCACTTATATATATATATATATATATATATATAATATATATATATAT